>OZ017740.1:265352620-265585120 GCA_963969285.1 Odontomyia ornata | reverse complement strand
AGTCTGGCGAAACCTTGCAGCAGCTAGCACAAGACATTGAGCGATTGGCGCTTTTGGCTTACCCAGCGTACGACCCAGAACATCGAGATGACGTAGCAGCAGAAGCATTCATCAGCGCCTTAAAGGACAAGGAATTGCAACAAGCCGTGCGGTTAGCTCAAAAGCAAACAGTCAAGGAAGCATTGGCTTATAGTTTAAATTTTGAGGCAGCCAAAAATGTGACCCACACCACTGTCCGGGTTCGCGAGGTAGTGACAGATAAACCCAGGTGTGAGCGCGTGGGAAATGAGCGAGAGCTGCAGGTGAATGGTGCGCCTAGATGCTGGAATTGCGGGGAAAAAGGGCACCTGCAAAGAGACTGCAAGAAGGGGAGAAGACCGAGCTATTGTCCAGGGTGGTGGAGATCCAGACCGTGTCAGGAGCCTAGAATGGAGGCCCATCAAACTGCAAGGGCCAACTTCGTGGGGCGAACGTTGGCCACGAGTATCGACATCCCCAGCACCGTGCCAAGGCAACATCGTGGAGAAGCAGACAGATGCCTTCCTGGTCAAGTTGATGAAGAACAATGCACCCTAACAAACGACACTGGTGCAACCCGATCGACGATCCGACCAGACCTAGTGAGGCCCCAACTGCTCCACAAGGGCAGAGTTCATGGAATTGCTGACGCCCTATCTCGTCATCCATGTCCAGCTAACTGCAAACATTGCCAACGGATTGAGGAAAAGGAGCCGCCCGTTGATCTGCGAGTGATAACGGCCGAATTCGATGAAGGTTGGTCATCGGAGGACATTCGAAATGCCCAGTTAGCCGATGAAGACATCGGACCATTGCTCGTATGGAAGGAGACGACTGGGCGACCTGAGTGGAAAGACGTTTCAATGCATGGCGCAACCCTGAAAAGCTATTGGGCACAATGGAACTCCCTTCAGGTGGAGGGTGGCGTACTCAAGCGGAAATGGGAAACGGCGGATGGTAGCTCCTATAGGATGCAAACTATACTTCCCAAAAGCCGAATCCACGATGTGGTTAAGGAAATATAATGAAGGATCCTCGGGAGGCCACCTTGGTGTTAACAAGACCTTAGCGAAATTGCGGGAACGGTTCTACTGGCTCCACGCTCGAGAAGACGTAGAGGACTGGTGTCGCAGATGCACAATTTGCGCTTCCGTCAAAGGCCCAAAGCGACGACTGAGAGGACAAATGCAAACCTATAACGTAGGGGTACCGTTTGAAAGGATTGCTGTTGACATCGCAGGACCCTTTCCTGAATCTGAATGGGGAAATCGATACACGTTGGTTGTAGCCGATTATTTCAGCAAGTGGCCCGAGGTCTACCCCATTCCCAACCAAGAAGCAACTACCGTAGCTGAACAGCTAGTGTTAAATTGGGTCAGTAGGTACGGCGTACCCTGCGAATTACATTCGGATCAAGGCCGAAACTTTGAGTCACTAGTTTTTGGCGAAATGTGCGAGCTGCTCGGAATACGGAAAGCGAGGACAACACCGCTGCATCCCCAATCCGATGGAATGGTCGAACGTTTCAACGGCACGCTCAATAAACACCTTGCCAAGATGGTTGACGAGAACCAAAGGGACTGGGACCGACATATCCCACTATTTTTGATGGCGTACAGAGCTGCCGAACATGCATCAACGGGCCAAGCCCCAGCCAAAGTCATTTTTGGAAAGACTATTCGTCTGCCAGCTGATATAAAGTTTGGAACACCCCCCGAGAAACCCCAAACGATCTCGGAGTACGCAAGTGATCTAAGACAACGGTTGAACCAGATACATCGGACAGTGCGAAAATACCTCGAATCGGCTACTGACCGCATGAAGACCAGGTATGATCTAAAGGCTAATTCTACTGGCTTCCAGCAGGATGACTTGGTGTGGCTATATAACCCGCAACGGCGAAAAGGTAGGTCTCCAAAGTTGCAACATAACTGGGAGGGACCATACCGAGTCACAAAGCGAATCAGCGACGTCGTATATCGCATACAGGAACACCGTAAACCAAGAGCCAAAATGAAAATCGTGCATCTAGACCGTCTTGCCCCATATTACATCCAGGGAGAATTGACTACAACTGGCGACACATCTTTTCGGGGCGAAAAGAACTGAGGTGGGGGCAGTGTTACATGTACAAATAATTCTGCGAGCTACTGTCGCAATTGTTTTCACAACAATGAAGAACACGAATTCACTCGAAACCCCGAGAACCCAACAAGCATGATCAACATCTGCGAGTGACGTCGCTCCATTCATGAATTTGCTCGAACCTACCAGGTACCTCTCGGTCGAACATTCGCCCATGTGCGAGAAATGGGTGAATAGGTAGAGACCCTATATAAAGGTGAGCTGAATGAATGGGGGAATCATTCATTCGACCGCGATAAGAACTGCGAAAGTGTGTAGGAAGTGTGTTTCGTAATAGTGAAGTGATTTAGAAGACAATTGCGATAAGAAATTTATGGACAAGTGTTAGATTTTATTTTAGTAGTGAAAATTAAAATTAGTGAATGTGTTAAACTGATTATTGTGCACTTTCTTGAATTAAATAAACTCTTAACTTAAATTAAAAGACATTGCGTTTTCACTTTCCCGGAACGTTAAAATTATAGGCCGCGAACCAATAACACGCGACAATATATATATATATATATATATATATATATATATATATATATATATATATATATATATATATATATGCATATATATATATATATATATATATATATATATATATATACATATAAATATGTATATATTTCATATATATATATATATATATATATATATATATATATATATATATATATATATATATATGTGTGTGTGTGTGTGTGTGTGTGTGTGTGTGTATTTATATATATATATATATATATATATATATATATATATATATATATGTATATATATATATATATATATATATATATATGGCTATGTGTGTATGTATGTGGTTGGTTGTATGTGTGACTCTACATAGGATATAACAAAATTTGTGCCTGGGGTCGCAACTCTGCTTCGATTTACGCCAAATTTTCAGTAATATTTCTGCTCTGGCCATAGTATACCTCCAGTTCGTACCAAAACTAGTACAATGATTTATTCAATTGTCTGATAAAGCTCACAATGAAAAATCCAAACTCGAACAATTTGAAACAAAATGGCGGCCGCTCAAGGTCGAAAAAGTTGAACGATAAAAAAGCACTTCAGGGTCAGGTCAGAATATAAAAATGGCGGCTAGGCAAAGTTCAAAATTCGAAAATTTCTCAAAGCTACAATTCATATTGGATTATTATGAAATCTAAAATCAAGGTAGACATTGATGAGATCATTGATTAAATGTCCAGAGTTAAATTCGATTCCTATGAACGCTGCAGATTTTAGCCGTAGTGGTTTTTGCATTGTAGTAAAAAATAATATTTTAATATACGAGAACATGATACAATGTATTCAAGAAACTTAGTTTTGAATGGTTTGAAATGAAAAAATTTGGCACTAAAAATTTCACCCTTCTTATGTCATTTTGTCCGTACCATATGGACAAAATGGTTTTTGTGATTAGTTACATTTTTTCTTAATATATATTTTATTATAGTTCCTACTTAATTATAAAAAACTTTTAGAAAAAAAAAGAAAACCGACTTCGGAATGCCCTAAAAAGATGAAATAAATTTTATGGAAGCGGTGCCAAATCAATTTCCCCATTTCAACATAAATACTTCCAACATCTGCATGATCACAAAAAAATCGGGGAAAAAATGATATGGCACCGCTCCCATAAAATTTATTTCATCCTTTTTAGGGCATTTCGAAGTCGGTTTCCTTTTTTTTTTGCTAAAAGTTTTTTATAATTAAGTAGGAACTATAATAAAATATATATTAAGAAAAAATGTAACTAATCACAAAAACCATTTTGTCCATATGGTACGGGCAAAATGACATATAAGGTAAGGACATAATGACATACTAATTTTTAAGAAACGTTTGGTCCTCTTCGGGCCATCAGCATATGACGCATGAGCCCAAAGGGAACAAGTCATACATCGTAACCAACCTTCGCCGGACTTTGAACGGGAAAAGAGGTCATTGCAATAAATGCAAGCGCAGTCACTTTCGTCGTCTTCTGTTTCGCATAAGAAACCTTCGCTTCCTGAGCTATATTATATCAGAGCAGTTGTACGCTACCTCAATGCTCTCAATCTCTTCTCTGATGGTAGAGCGTTTTTGGAAGCAGAAATATTTATTTCCTCCTCATCAAAAAATTTTCTTCTTTTATTTTTAGCGGTGGATCCTTTGGTCTGTTTTTAGCAATAATTTCTTGTATATTTGTAGTGGAAGTTAAAAGCCAATCACCTTTGACAGGTTTCAATTTCCTTTTTCCTTGGCCTCGAATGAACTGCCACTGTGGTGCTGGCGAAATAGTAGCAACTGGATATACCAGTAATTGCTTTGATGGACAAGGTCTCACACCGTCATCGTACGCTGCTCCAGCTACCTCAACTGTATTAGACTCCTCTTCACATGTTTCTAAGCTCAGGGTCATCACATCAGAAACATCAACTCCAATATCATTATTGGTGGTGGCTTGCGTTGTGTTTTGTGAAGAATCTAGTTCATCGTCATTTGTTGCTGATGGATTTAAAATAGATGCAACATCGTTACTCGGATCTTCTTGGATTGAAGAGGTGTTGATACATTTAGTTGATGGTAAATGTTAGCTGGGAAGTTTAGATATACTGTCTGCAATATCTTCCTGATTCAACGGAATATTTGTAGTCTCTGCCGGTTCAAACATGTAATCTGGAAAAATATCAGGATCAACAGGCCAGATGCTTGTCTTTATAAAGCAATTACTTGCATTCTGAACAGTTGCAGCTTTTCCATACGCTTCATTAAACAAATACCCGATTTTTAAATGGGTAATAACGTGCTCTGGATGATTTTTAGGCACTTAGTAATTTCTTGATTGAAATAACTTTTTAGTAGTCCATAGATACAAACATCCAAGGGCTGCATTCTATGGGTGCAATGTGGTTAGGAACATTGTTATAGAATTTTTTAGTATAAGATAAAGTTTTTGATTGAATTTTATTAGAATTAAGTTAAAACATATTAGGTGTAGGATCAAAGTTCACTGTTGTTTTAAAATTATAAATAATTTTATGATAGTGTTGGGTGACTTTTTCCCCTTTTTCCAATTGATTTTCAAAATATGTAATAATCTTAATTAATTGAATTTGCTAGAGTTCTTTTTTTTAAATATGTTTAATAATAGCGTTTAAATTTAGAGAGCCATTTGGGCCATTAAGTTTTTGTATGTTTATTGTTTGGAATTTGCTTCATATTCTTTTAAAATTTATACCGATTAGTATTAAATTAAGCGCTTTTGACTTTGACTTTATGAATACCATTTTCTTTGGCATAACTCAAACATTCAATGCTTTTATGACTTTAGAGACCATCACAAATAAGTAGAACCGGATCGTCTTTGCTACATTTTGTATGTGCCTGAAAATGTTTCAATCATTTTACAAACACCTCTTTATTCATCCATCCTGATTCTTGTGCTAGTCCAAGACTGCCAGGGGGAGCCTCATCAACTTGTTCATTTTTCATGTTCTTCCTATGAAATATCACACATGGCGGAATAAATGAACCGATGGCATTCGTACAACTCACTACTGCCACATTCGAACCTCTCTCAGCGCTGGTGAGACAGCCAACTTGTTTCCTTAGTGAGCCCGGTTTCATCCGTATTGAAGATTCGGTGAGATCTCAAGTTCTGAATCTTCAAAAATTCTTCATAAATACGGAAAAATTTATCTACCTGTGGCTTATTAAACGCTTGCGCTCTTGCAGCAGAAGTTGGTTCTGGGGTGCGCAGAGAAATGTCCTTATTTCTTCTCGGGAAACCGTCAAGCCATTCTTGTCCAGCAAGTTTCTTGTCCTTGTTGAAAGGGTGATCGATACCATTTTTTTCGGCTAGTTCAAAGGCAAGCTCTTGGAGTGATGTATGCGTGAAACCAGAAAGTCGTGTTTCTAAAAACTTTATGTATTCTACTAACTCCTGCTCAATTTCAGTTGAAAATGTTTTCTTGAATCTTCCTAATCCTTTAGAGTTAGGATTAAAGATTTTGTTCATATTGAGTGCATGTCTTCTAAGCGTCGCCTGAGGAATACCGAGTGTTTTTGCGGCCAATTCCCATCCCATTTTTTTTTGCTTACATGCTTCAATAGCCTTATTCGTGGATTCTTGGCTCCAAGACAACCGATTAGTTTTTCTTTCGTATTTTTACGGCATATCACCTAAACAAAATAATAAATGTTAATTAACATAAACTCTCCGGACAAAATGACATACTATGTCGTTTTGTCTATTGTATATGTATGTCATTTTGTCCAAGTGTGAACAAAAATGAATAAAAAGTCAAAATTCCATCAAGCACCTGATAATTGCAATAAAATCAATCGAAATCACTGGGTACTGGCATAAATTCATTGATTTTAATAGAAATCCTTACAAATAACAACAAATAACTCACCAGAAAACAGGAGAAAGCCATCTTTAAAATAAACTTTTGAAGGCCCGAAACACGTTCGAACTGGTTACTTCGACGCGACTGTGACAATGACGCTCAACATCTGACAAGATTGTGAATATGGCTGCCGTCACGTGATACAGTCGTAGAGACGTTACTAAAACCCGCCAATTTTTTAATAAGGTGACTATGTTATTTTGTCCATACATGTCATTTTGTCCGTATTTCCCCTAATCATAATGGAATATAAGATCTAAACGCAGGACACAGAACGATCAGCGAGACCATTCGCATATTACGATTCGAAAAATATTTATTAGGTACGACAAAGCTCATAGCAAAAGCCGTTGAAACTTATAAACAAGTTGGGTAAACAGACCTACGCTCATGTCAGAAGGGTTTTGTATTCAATTTACAAAATGCAGTCACCAGATCGAATCAAATCAAGATGCATGTCAAAGACGATTTTATTGGAGAAAATATGAAATGCGAAGATCATACTATTTTTAACAAAGTTCAATGAATTTCGACTTTTGAGGTTTTTGGTATTGTTATACTCATAAATATCTCCCTTGATAATTATTTCAGATGTCCATCCGCGGCGGAGGAAACACATTTTTCATGTATTTCCCCCTGTGCCCCCACTGAAGCAAAAACTGACAGTTTAACAACTGTTTTGACAAGCTCCCATGAAAACTTTCATTTCATACTCATATCGGCTACGTTTCATGAATTTTTTTTTCAGGGGCCACTCTCCTGTGCTGAAATCATCGATTCATGGCCAATTTTTTCGAATCCTAGAATGGTTACAAAACCCTTTTTCTAGGAGCTCTCTCCTACCTCCTTGACTTATTTCACTTATGAGCATTAATTGTAGGTACTCATCTTCAGTCATTCATTAAATTGAATCAAGTGTTCAAAACATGCACCTTAAACGTTGAAGTTGGGAAAAAATAACTCCAAATTATTCAATCTTCGCATTTTAAACAGCCACTATCTTGTTTTACGATTACTTATACTACTGGCTGAACCGATTCTCAAAGATATACATGACACCTATCATTCCTGAAATTTTCATGCAAATCCTAGCAAAACTGTAGTGTCTGAGTCGGTAAAAAGCGCATGTTGTTCCATAGCCATATGTTGCCATAGTAATACGTGCAGCGCATATTGTTCCATAGTAATACAGGAAAATTCAAACCGCTATAACTTCGCTAAATATTATTCAATCTTTATGAAACTTTCAGGATAGATCAATCTTTTAATAAACATCCACGTACTGAATTTCATTGAATTTAAGGGTACCGTTAAGATTTTATTCAAGAAAACATAAAATCGATAAATCATACTATTACTAACAAAGTTGAGTGAATTAGGACTTCTAACGTATTTGTTGTTGTTGTACGCACCAAGGCCTACATCCCTGATTTTTTTCAGATTTTTCGGATCACAGGTGTCCAATCGCGAGGAGAGGGGACACAAATTTTTCGTGTATTTCCCCTCCCTGTGCGCCCCTCGAAGCAAATTTTGCCAAACTAAGACGTGTTTTGAAAAGTTCTCATCAAGATCTTTCATTTGATACCCATATCGGCTACCTTCAATGAAATTTTTTTTTCGGGGGGTCACTCTCCTATATGAGGAGACCCCCCTTAAATACCTTATAAAATTTTTTGTAGCTGAACTTTGAAGAGATCACCACTTTACATCTACACACAAAATTTGATGTTTCTAGCTTAAGTAGTTTCCGAGAGAAACTGCTGTGACACACGGACGGACGGACGGACGGACGGACAGACGGACAGACGGACAGACTGGTCGCGAAACTAGTAGGGTTTTGTAAAATTATTTTACAAAACCCTAAAAAAAGGACGTTTTCTACGGTTATGTAGATAGGTTGAATGTGTATAAAACATCCTGTAATAACTATGCAAATAAACATAGAAAAGAAAAACCAAATGTAGAAGGCAAACAATATATATTACATAAGCCAGGAAGGGCGCATAGAGACAAGAGAAGACCAGAAAGATATAAACTTAGAGATGTCGATAGCAATTTAGTGGTTCGAGAGACAGGTGACAAGATTCATCACCGTTTTATAAAACTGTACCCAAAATTTACGAAAGAACCATACGAGGAAACAGTTCCGGGAAGAATACGACATAGATTGCATTTCAACATACCTGAAAAAATAATAGAGAAAGCAACGAGGACGTTGAGTCGACTTACCAAGCGGAGAGATCAATCAATCTTTAGATTTTTGGATTGAGTGAACAACAGAATTGCGAAAATACCATGCATTTCAGATGCTATATCTGAATTTAATAATTATTATGATCATTAAATAGGTACCAGTAGCAAAGAGAACAAATCGACGGAATCAATCAATGACAAAGATCAACAGGGAACAAAGAGGACAAGGCCATAATATGTTTTGAATCATGAACAAAATCCAGAGTTTCAAATACAATTTCACCACACGAACAACAAAAGAAGGACTTCAACCCAGTTTATATTCGAACAAATATGTTTGTATTTAGTTGTTATCTGTAAGTGATCACTCTTTTATACCGAAAAACCGTAGTACTAGACAGGAAGCTGTATAATTAGAATGCAAAAAAAATAAATATTTAAAAAAACCCCTAAGACCATACAAATATAGCACACATCTTTGTTATTATGAATCACTTATTTAACGCACTTTTAAAAATAACACAAGCAACAACAAATTTCGAAATAACAAATAACATTGAATTAAAATCTTTCAAACAACAAAAATTTGGAGACCAAATTTAGAACTGAGGAGGGTCGAGTTATGCTATGATCCTTTTCATAGCTCTTCATAAACAATTCGATAAGTGTGATCTTTTTCACACTTCATCATAAATGATAAGGTAGGTTTTATGATTGGAAATATCCACATTTACGTTTTACAACCGAAAGAATCCTTTCCATGGACCGTTGTAAAAGTTTGTTTTATGACAGCCATTAGTTACCATATGTCTGAAAAAGGGATATTAGTTATGTAAGTATTTACTACGGAATGAGTTTTAAATTAGTCAGTCGTTAATAAAATATCGAACAAGAAGGACGTCTTTTCCCTTTTCTTTAACTCACGCTCGGAACGAAGAAAAGGACGGAGAAACGAATGAAACTTTCTGCAATCATCTGGAAAGACTAGACGACCAGTGGCGGTGATAAGAACCCGCGGGCCCCCTGCAAGTTTATTCATCGCCCCCCTATAATATCTTTAAAACCATTATTACTATTAAAGGTATTTCGGGTGGATCCTAGGCAAAGACCTTTGTGCAAATATTCCGCTGCTGACTCAGTACTAAATTTTAAGTGATGTAGACATCACTTAATAGCATTTCGTATTTCATCTATTCTAGCGCCTTCATTCGAGCCGCGAGGACAGTTGATGCAACCCAGATGACTGCAGACGATTTTTTTGATCTGGGTTAGTAGAGAATTTCTAACGATCGGTCAAGAGCCAGTTTATGTTAGCTGTTGTAACTAGATGCTCTAGCGAAACCCTCGCAGAGTCAAAGCACGTCCACATAGACCGTACGTTTGCCGAGCGGCAAGTGAACGCGAGCAGTGAAGCCTTTTTATTACATCAATGAGCGAACAGGTTGATTTATTCATTAACTGAGGCATATGACCCGACATTTCCTCTACTGCACGAACGCCATGATAAATACTTTTTGGCCTAAAGGATGACCGATATAAAATAAAATATACAATTTTTGTATACGTTATTCTTACACTCGCACTCCAAGGACGAATCAAAAACCTACTACTGAGACATGAGATAATTATCACAGAATATATTAAGTACCTGTATTAATTGAAGCAAATTCAATAAGTAAAATAATTTATATTTCACACACACTGAGTTATTGAAATTGGCCTAATCTGCGTTTTTTTTTCAAAGAAACACTTCCACAATTTTATCTACATTAATTTCTTGTGTTTCCTGTTGTTCAATACCGGGGACCGCCAAATCACTAATTTACCCTATTCTTAAATTATTCTTGATAAGCGATGATTTAGAAAAGCTTCTTTCTGCCATTGCAGTCGTCACGGGTAGGATGAGGTACAGTTGCACTCTTGTGGCAAGGTTTGAAAAGCTATTTAAGAACAGATTATTTTCATCAATCAGCAGTTTTGCTGTATCTCCGACAGTTTTTTTTTTGTGGTAATCTCATCTGATAACAATGACCTGAACCATAGTATTTCTCCCGTTAGCTGGTCATTGATGTCATCAGGATACTTATTTGTGAGGACAATTGCTTCTTCTGTAATATCTTTCTCAGGAAGTTATCTCAAGTTTTCCGGCCTCAAAAAAGAAAAGTTTCGTTTACCATTTGTATGTTAGAGAACCTGTTTTGTATCTGATTAAACGATTTAACAGGGCTTTCAATTCCATGATCAGAGACTAGTTCATCAAAAAAGCACTTCACGATTCTCTGTAGCTTTCTTTCATTTCAGTAGATATATTACAACTTTGTGCAAACTGCGTTGATTCAGAAAGAAATTTCCTCTAAGCTCTTGTACTCTTTTCATTGCTTGGTTCAAAAAGTAACTGGCTTTGTCCAGATCCTCTGAAATATGCTGCAAAATCTCCGAGGCCGTATTAATAGCATTCAAAATTTTGCTTTGAATGAAGTCAAATGAGTCAATGTGTTTTCTCAAAGCTACAGCTTAATCCAATTCTTTTTTTGCACTAAACAGAACGATTTGGTCAAATATTTGACTATAGCTTGGATGTCAATTTTCATCACCAAGAGACAATCATGTCGTAACGCTCACATTGTAGGGCATACTTTTTTAAGCTTTAACTTTTTTTTTCAGAGACTCCTCTTCCATAGTTTTAGTTAAGCTTTATCAACGAGGTAGACTTCGACTGAAGTAGACATATATTTGTTATACTAAGTCATAAAACTGACTCACCTCACATATATTAGAGAAATGAGGCTGTGAGCAGCGCAATCAACACAGTCAGCTATTGGCATTATATTCTGGATCCTCGTTTGCGACCCTGATTACTTTCCACTCATGTTTGATGCACCGTCGTAACCCTGTCCACGACACTTTGAATATTTATTCCCTTTTTATCGAAGAATTTTCAAACTGTATTTTCAAACCCTTCGCTACTTTGGTCACAGACTACGGTGAAACCCAAAAACGATTCATTTATTTCCAGTTTGCTCTCCCCAAAACTCTTCTCTATCAGCGCGATGTACCTAATTATTAGGCTCAATTGATCTTCATGAGAAATGTCTTGAGTTGAGTCTAAAATCAGTGTGTAAAATATCGCAGATGTTATTTTACCTGGTAAAGTTTTCAATACAGAACGTGCAAGCAGACTAATGATTTCATTTTGTATATCTTGTTGTAAAAACTTAATTCTGCTTTTTTCATTGATTAAATAAGCTTTAAGTAGCGAGTTATACTTGTGTCTGCTAAGTAAAGCAATAATATACAAAAAGTTTCAACTTTCAGGGTCAATCGATTTAATATCTTCCCTGTGGCCTCTAAAGGGCAATAAAGACAATGCAAACTTTCTAACTACATCAATTACCGTGATGAAAATTTCCTTCCACTTCTGGTGGTTATCTGAGAGTTGGTCGACAATGGTTTTGTTCTTCTTCCACAAAGTGTAAACCTTGCACGCATTTAAATGTGATTTGCTACATTTTTTTACTAAGGTCTTACCAATCCCGAATTGCATGAGCCCATTACCTTGATTCTGGACAGTTATTAAATAACCAACATGGCTCACGCTAAGCAGCATCTAGCTTTGGACAGTAACACAACCAGTATCTGTCCACCTTCTGCCCACATAAAAGTGTGCAACTATAGTATTCCGCGCTGAACCATAGACCACGTGGACGGCAAGGTTGCATGGATAAAACCATTTCTTTAGTTTCCACTGAAAAAGGCTCTGGAAAAAAATCAATGTCACTTTGGAGCTTTGATTCAATTTTAACCACATCATATTGTTCATTAATATTGGAAATATCAGTAGTTTCGGGGTTTTCATTTGTATATTGTTCTGGTTCCCCAACAGTTAAACTACTATTTTTTCAATATTAGATGTACGAGATGAGTTTATGTCAATTGTTTTTTTAAAGAACTCAATTTTTTGAAGTTTCCTTGTTCTCTCTATCGTCTCTTTCTGTAGTTTTCTTTTTTGAGAACCACTTAAGTGTTTATATAATTACTATGGCATCGCTAAAAAACATTGTAATTTCTATTAAATAATATAAAGCACAAAAACACGACACTGTTCACAGACTTTCCCAAGTTTGCCACTCAGAACGCACGCAAAAATTGGACCGTACCGTTCCGCAATTTGACTACATCCAACGAATCACCAATATGAAAGTTTATGTGTTTACCTGTTGCTATTTTTAATCTAACGGACCAGATGGTTATCTTATTGCCAGCCGTCACCGCAATGCGTGGCATAGAGATAGCTGCATTACTTATCTGCCAGCTATAAATAATACACATACTTCGTATCATGACATAATAAGAAAATACCGCTCACTAAAAAATAATGGTTATTGAAGTTTAGGATGCACTATCATGTCTGCAGACATTTAGCTTATTTTAGTAATTTTTTGACAACGCCTACATAAATATTTGGCGCCAATACCTACATAAATATTATGGCACCCATCGTATGTCCACTAAGGCCCCCGGAAGTTTGTTCCACCATCAAAGTCCAAAAGAATAATAAAGTGCCAAGCAGCGATGAGATTCCAGTAGAGTTCATTAAATATGGTGATAACGGTGTTCAGAAGGCCATCCATAAAATTATACGGCACATTTAGCAACAAGAACATATTCCAAACGAGTGAAATCAATCCATTATAACCCTTCTCTACAAAAAAGGAGACAAGTGAGAGTGCGAAAATTATAGAAGCATACCACTACTTTGTACGGCGTACAAAATATTCTCAAAGATCAGATCAGATCAAATGCCAACAGTTTTATTGGGGAGTATCAAGATGGTTTTAGAGCAGGTAGTTCAAAAATCCTAGTAGCTCAACATGGACGGTGATTTTAAACAAGCATTCGACTGTTTTGATCGTAATTTCCTGTACCAAATAATGCCTTGCTTTGGTATCCCAGACAAGTTAGACTATCTTCTCAAAATGACAATGAATTCAACAACCTCACAAATCTGCATCACTCACTAACTCATCTACACCTTTGACACAATTATTGAACTAAAGCAGATAAAATATGGGCTGGCCCCATTGCTTTTCATTTTGGCTCTGTAATATGTCATAAGAAAGCTACCTATCGATACAAGAAGTGCGTTATTTGACAAGTCAAGCCAAGTGGTAGCCTATGAAGACGATGTAAAAGATTTTTTCATGGTCATTAACAACTACTAAAGAACTTTTTCTGAACCTGGACAGCGAAGCATTCATACAACGAATACCCAAAAACGTGTTCGTTGGGAGAACTCAAAACTGGAGACTAGTGGGGAAACCGAGGAAGCACTGGTTTGACTTGGTCAACGAAGACAATTCATCACTGCATGGATTTCGAAATTGAAGAACGCGGTCGATAGACCGAGACAGTATGAGGTGCTTGTTGCAGAAACGAAAGCCCAAAAGGGGCTGTAGTAAGGATGGAATGATCGGTGAAAATTTAATCGGTTGATTCGATTTACTTATTGGCTAATTTTCACCTTTTAATCACTTTTACCGAAATCGGTTAGCCAGTTAAATGCTTGTTTGCAAATCGCGACGGGAATCCAACGAAAAATTGGAAAAGAAATATTGGTTTTGTTTAAGTTATTGCTCTACGCTGCTGCTCTGCACATTGCCATATTCTACCCTCGTTGTCAGATTCACTCCCGAATATTTTTGCAACTTGATTACGGTGTGCCTTGCATCGACTCTCGTTTTGAGTTAGTCTCAACTTCAGCGCGTGGCTACCACTTTTTCATTATTATTACGCTGTGATAAGAACACGCCAATGTACGTGCATTGTTAAATGTGAAAGTAACAGTGATTTATTAGTATAAATTATTTGCGTGGTTTTATCTAATAATAAATTAAATGGCACCAAGTAATGTGTGGAACAACGTAAAGAGGAGCAGTGACGGAAAAATGGCAGAGTGTTCAAAGTGTAGCAGGAAATTTTCTAATCCATTCACAAGCACCGTACGTTACCATTTAGAAAAGGTGCATTTCATCTGCACCCCGAACAAATGAAAGAGAGTTTGTTTGCAACATCACAATGGAGGATGAGGATACTGAAGAGTCTTGAATCTTCAGTGAAGAGTCGACTGCTCAGGTAAGATAATCCGTCACAACTAGTTCTACGCTTACAAGTGCGGGCACACTATGACATGGCATTCCTACTACAATCGCAATTCAAGTATAGTTAAATGGAAGTTGCAGTGTGTGCGCTTCGATCTGACTATGTATAAATTACGATAGGGGCGTAACTATCGTATTGAAATGTGCCCGCACCGTTACCCTTTTTATACCTTCGTGTAGTGAAACGTGATCTTTTTCCTTAGCGCATGCATTGATGGGGACAGTAAGGACGCTGTAGCTGACGGTGCTTTGAGAGCTAATTTCAAAGGGCCGGTGAAAAAGTGTCTCAGTAACTCCATGTTCTTTTCAAGTAAGCACCCGTCTGTTTTCATTTGATAACAAGACTCTCATTTGTAAATTTCTAAGGATATTCTATGCGAGAGGGGTATAACTTGTATTCCGAAACCGTTAGTTCCTCTGTGGGCTACTATTACAACGCTTGAATTTCTTTATTTGAGAGGTAGTCACCAGGATAGACAAATCACCAATGCCTTATTACGAGTATACATGATAGCACATGACGACATGCCGTGAAGGACGGCAGAAAAGAGATTGCAAGGCAATGCAGCCTTTGTACTTAGTGCCTTCTGAACTTACCTGACTAACGTTATGGAAAAGAAATTCCTACTGCTGTGTGCTGATTGCGGGCAAAAGCTTTCCAATTCGAAGTCTATCGGTCTTACACTGGATTTGTGGACGCATTCGGAGACCGGGCAGTAGTATTTAGGAGCAACGGCACAAAACAGAGATGGCAAGCTTATAATATTATTGTTAAGGATGAAGGTTTGCTATCTTCTGGCTACCTTTTAAAAACAATGCTTGATTTTGTACAGCCAACCACGTCCAACACTCGTCAGATATGTTCTCCGTATCATTTGGTCGTATGACACAGTAGTAAGGTATTGTCAGTTAGCTTATGAGCAAGAAAATAAAGAAGCCTAGTAAGTTATTTTCAATGAAATACGCCATTATTTAGATTCATATCAGACGACGGTTATAATATTGATTTGTAACGTAATCAATTTATTATAAAAGATTGTCTGGTTTTTAGTTAGCAGGCATTAGGAAATATTTCAACAAGCCGACATCATTAAACTAAACTAACAAGGAATTTTTCACTAGGGTCATTTTGAATTTTATGTGTTTTTCTCTTTTGTTGTGCGTTAGAAACCAAGGAAAACAAGTTGGGTAAACAGACCTACGCTCATGTCAGAAGGGTTTTGTATTCAATTTACAAAATGCAGGCACCAGATCGAATAAAATCAAGAAACGATTTTATTGGAGAAAATATGAAATTCGAAGATCATACTATTATGAACAAAGTTGAACGAATTTCGTGTTCTGAGATTTTTGTTGTTGTTATACTCATAAATATCTCCCTTGATAATTATTTCAGATATCCATTCGCTAGGGAGGAAACACATTTTTCATGTATTTCCCCCCTGTGCCCCCACTGAAGCAAAAACTGACAGTTTAACAACTGTTTTGAAAAGCTCCCATGAAAACTTTCATTTCATACTCATACCGGCTACGTTTGATGAATTTTTTTTTTTTCAGGGGCCACTCTCCTGTACTGAAATCATCGATTCATGGCCAATTTTTTCGAATCCTAGAATGGTTACAAAACCCTTTTGCTAGGAGCTCTCTCCCGCCTCCTTGACTTGTTTCGCTTATGAGTATTAATTGCAGGTACTCATCTTCAGTCATTCATTAAATTGAATCAAGTGTTCAAAGCATGGACGTTGAACGTTGAAGTTGGGAAAAAATAACTCAAAATTATTCAATCTTCGCATTTAAAACAGCCACCATTTTGTTTTACGATTACTGATACCACTAGCTGAACCGATTCGCAAAGATATTCATGACACCTATCATTCCTGAAATTTCCATGCAAATCCTAGCAAAACTGTAGTGTCTGAGTCGGTAAAAAGCGCATGTTGTTCCATAGCCATATGTTGCCATAGTAATAAATGCAGCGCATATTGTTCCATAGTAATACAGGAAAATTCAAACCGCTATAACTTCGCTAAATATTATTCAATCTTTATGAAACTTTCAGAATAGATCATCCTTATAAATAGTCATCTATGTACTGAATTTCATAGAATTTAAGGGTACCGTTAAGATTTTATTCAAGAAAACATAAAATCGATAAATCATACTATTACTAACAAAGTTGAGTGAATTGCGACTTCTAACGTATTTGTTGTTATTGTACTCACCAAGGCCTACATTCCTGATTTTTTTCAGATTTTTCGGATCACAGGTGTCCAATCGCGAGGGGGGGGGACACAAATTTTTCGTGTATTTCCCCTCCCTGTGCGCCCCTCGAAGCAAACTTTGCCAAACAAAGACCTGTTTTGAAAAGTTCTCATTAAGACCTTTCATTTGATACCCATATCGGCCACCTTCAATGAAATTTTTTTTTCGGGGGGTCACTCCCCTATATGGGGAGACCCCCCTTAAATACCTTATAAAATTTTTTTTGTATTCGAACTTTGAAGAGAACACCACTTTACACCTACATACGAAATTTGATGTTTCTAGCTTAAGTAGTTCCCGAGAAAAACTGCTGTGACACACGGACGGACGGACGGACGGACGGACGGACGGACGGACGGACGGACGGACAGACAGACGGACAGACAGGACGCGATTTTAGAAGGGTTTTGTAAAATTATTTTACAAAACCCTAAAAAGATGCTTCGCAGCGCTGAATTGGGTGTTCACTATATGCCAGAGTGAATAATACTGAAAAAATTGCAGCTGGTGTTCGTCAAATCTACAATGAGTGGCAAATTAAAATTGATTAACTATAGGGCATTGTAACCAGCCAATATGAAAGCAGCTGTTTGCCTGGTGTTTGGCAAGGATAAACATACCATTTGCACTGGTTACCTCATTAACAGCATTGATCAAGCACATCAGAGGCAGAGCCTGGGACTTAGTGAGTGAACCAGAAAATGAAGAAGATGCTGAAGCCTTGCTTGAGGATGTCCAAGACGAGGAGGAAGTCCAAGAGCCAGGAGAAATGTCAATGCATGCTCTGCTCATAGACTAAAAATGGATTTTGCGCTTTTTCTACACCAGTGAATTTGCCTCGGAGGGACTTAGGTAGCAACAAATCAAGGCCAAAAACCCAGTAGGAAAATGCTTGAAGCTCATCTAAGAGGTACAAACGCGTTGAACGCTATTTTGAACTCAAAGTGCACGTTAAGGGTATACCTCTCAAGTTACAGCGTGAGTACGGCTTTACAAAAAGAAAAATACCACCCATGATCGGCTAGGAAAAAATCGGTGTCTTAACTGAGATCAGAGATCTCCTGGAGCCCCTAGAAGAGGTAACAAATATGCTTTGTACGGAGGAAAATGTCACCATACGTCATGTCATCCCTCTTGTTTACGGACTTAAATCTGTAAGAATAATATGATACTAATGGTTTACAGAATGGCGCGGTGTCCCTAGAGTGTTTGACTAGTAGGTAACACTTTGTGCATTTGCTGTCAGGATGCAAAGCTGGAAAGGGTCTGCCGCACTCCCAGCATCGCCTCTCCCCAGCAGATGCATGAATTATTTATTACCTGTAAAAAAACAATGGGATAATTTGGCTACCCTGTATATTTTATTCAAACCTTGGAATACTTAACAAATAATTCTTCTGAACTTTCAGGATATCAACGCCTATCTGCCTATAGTGCCCTTATCATTTAATATAAAACAGACAATTTTAAAGGAAATTAATCCCAAATTTTCGGGAATGGAGTTTCTTTGCCTATATGCAGCAACAACCTTTCTGGACCCTCGCTATAAAAAAATTCATATTCGAGGATCCACACTCTGTCTCTTCAATAATTTCTTATCTTGGTAAATACTTCGACATTCGATTAGTGATTTTCGTTGTTGGAAAGAATTCACAGAGAGTTTCCCCTGTTAGGTATTACCACATGCATTCGTCTGTCTTGTCCAGGAGTCCGGTTGAAGTGAGACAAAGTGGAAAAGTGCATTTGATGATATCTTGATAAAGCTGCATCGATCATGTCTGGCCTGGATTTCTGATCAAAAAGAGATGGGCAGAATAGGCATGTGCAGTGTTAAGACATTGTTACACGGTTGTAGCTTCACGTTTATTTTCAGGCGGCCGTATATTGCAAATGATAAGTGAATCCAGCCGTACTTTGGTCCTTAAAACTGCGCCGGACGATCAGGGTGAGAGTTTTTCTTTGGGGTCCATGATAGACAGTCTCCTTTGCAGAAGTTCTTCGGGAATACTCGACCAAGAGACTATAGGGACTATACCGTCGCAGCTAAAGGTGTACCTCAACAGCACCATTGTGGACAGGCCAACAAACCCACATCCTCTGGAGGTTTGGGACTCGATGAAAATTGACAAAATGTACGATTCAGCCATGCTCTATCTGCCCCTTATGGCAACTTCAACTGCAGCAGAGCACCTTTCCTCCCATGCAGGTAGTGTTAAATGCACGAAGAGGAGTAGGTTATCTCCTAAGAACCTCAACATGCTAGTCTTACTGCAATCAGTTAACCAGGAAGAATGGTTTAGATTTTAAAATTAGGGATGCGTTTCATCATTGATTTATGTAGTATTTTTTTCCTAAGATACTGGTATGACTGATTATGCATTTTTGAATTTTAAACTGTATATTTTTTTTATGTTGTGCTTTACGAAAATGATTTTTATGTTTTATGTTGTATTTTTAAGAAATTCTATTTAATGGTTCTATTATTTGAAGTTTGAACTCTAATTTATCTCATTTTTCACTAACATGATCCAAGCCACTTTTTTTAAATATCGTCGGTTAACTGATTAAAATCAAACCTGATAACGGTTAACCGTTTACTGATGGAAAAAACCAGTTTTTCAACCCTAGGATGCAGCGCTACGAAGAAGAAAAAGAAGTCAAGATTTTATTTATTTGATATTATTAAATTCTCAGGATGTAAGACTTGGGTATAAATAAGAGTAAGAAGTAATCATTTTAATCGTGCCTTAACTACGGATTTTTGAAACTCTTGACAGTAGCTGAAACTAATAAATTGACGACAGTGATAACGAACACGTCCTCGCAAACTCGGAAATAGAGGATTTTTCTCAGTCTAGCCTTTATTTTTCACCGAGCGGCTATCTAAGTGGCAGTAGTGCAAATTTCAGTGTTGAAGGAACGTCATCATTATCTAATTTAAACATAAGAAAATTGAAGTGTTTAATGAAGTTTCTAGGTCCGTATAGGGCACGGGTGCCGATGTTTTGGTACAAGTATCAGGGAGCTATAAAAAATGGCAAGTTCAGCTGGAAGGGCTACCTTCTCCACTGCCGTGGGGTGGGTTCTTTCTGCTAGTGCAAGAGTCACACTAACAAACATTTATCATGCGCACGAGTTAGGATGTCTCAAAAATTCGTAAAGATTGAGCAGGTCTAGGCCTAAGGAAATAAGTTGAAGGGATCACGACAGTCTTACAAAGAACATATCAATATCTCTTAAATACGTGCACAATTTCAAAAGAGGCCTTATTCTTGACGAGTACATTAAGGCCAAACTATTGATGGTGGTGGTGCCTTCATGCACCTTTCCAACTGAATATAAAATCTTGATGACGTAGTTTACATGCGAGAACTACTCAACCCTCGAGTCTCTGCAATCTAATGAGGTGGAGCTAAAGCCCGCTAGATAGCTCAGTGATAGTAGTTTTGGAGTGGTAATTTAGAAGACAGAGGATAAGGTTTTATTGAAGAAAAGGGCTCTATTTTCAAAAATTTTAGTGATAACAATGAGTATAACAATCTATGAACGGTCAATCAGAAAAGATTATCACTTAAATCGTTAATAATATTCAAAATAGTAAAGCATTTTTTAAAATAATATAGTTTCATTCAAAATAGGACAACATACAAAATAGTGTGACATCTTTCAAAATGGTATAATGAAATCTAAATATCTTTTTTTTATGTACTCACCCGCGACAATTGACGAGCGCTCGTTGATAATAGCGATGGTCGCGTGTTATTTTATTGACAATAACAACAATGAAATTTAATAAGAGGCAACATATAGAGCCTTCTTAGACCCCGTAGAGCCTTTTTAGATCTATTTTCTTTATAAGTTTTACCACCAACAAATTACTTCCACTCTAAGCGAAGATTTGCACCACAGACTGTATGCACATCCTAGTCGGTCTAATAACATTCTTGAGGTTGCGTACGCCTGGACAGATTTATATTTTCAGTCAATTATGCCACGAATCATCAAAAAGCATAACAGCCTCGAGCTTGGTTCTCTATCCACGTCCTACTTTGTATTTAAAAATAAACTATAGACGTTACTTTTTGCGAATAGTGATTAATGTTTCCTTATCACTCAATTTTTTCAATTTTTTCAAACTTTGATCCAGACTCTAACTTCATTTCTTACATGTTTTGAATAACTTTTTTCTGCTTGATTTTGTTGCATTAATCTGTCACTTTAAACTATATTTAACTATATTTAATTGTCTATGTCTATTTTGTAATTGGATTTCTGTCTGTTAATTGGATTTAAATAAATAAATAAATATAGCAATTAGCTAAAATTTTCAATCTTTAAGCATAATTTGAAATTTATGTGTACACTTGGTTTTGAGTTTAAAATTAGAAAACTAATTTTTGATTCTCCATAATTAGTCAAGATTATAATAGCTAAGGCTTGTAAATTACGCAAGATGCAAACTAGTAGCAATCCAATAGTAGACAATGCCTTCATTTTCACCGGAGACTGTTGTGGAAACTATAACACAAAGAATACTATAACTCCAGCCAATGATCTCGAGATCGCGCATTGAGTTTACTGGCTCCCCAATGATAGGACACTAGAGGCTGAGAAATGCCAATAACTGCAAAAATACCTGCAACTCTCCTACAAAATCCCGCTCACACTTTGTTTGGGGGGACGTAAAAGGATGAAAGTGACTCTTCTGCGCTTGATAACGGAATTGAAAGTAATAACCATCACGCCGAAATGGAGGTTGGGTGATGAGCTAACCCCCCAGCCGTCAAAAACCCTACATTGTTCCAAAGCCTGCAACAGAGCCTTGGAATAGATTGGATCTATGGCACATAACCGTAACCGACATAAGCACCATGGCATTGATCCAATGTAACATAACTGAACTGCCTGGCACTGTTAAAAACTTTTTAACAGGCAATCCCATGTAAATTAAGCATATAGGCAACCTAGTAAACGAACTTGATTGGAAGTGATATCAAGGATATGAGATCGCACACAACATTAAAAACTGAGGAGCCTGCTGAAAACTGAGAATTTGGAGTCGCCTTCATTGTGGATAGGGAGTTTAAATTGCATGTTTTTGAATTCAAGGCAGTCAATGAATGATTGTGTGCGATCCATATAAAAGCAAAATGGTTCAAAATCTGGCTGATTAACGAAGAATGGACAAACTGGGGTTTTCTTCAATACTTTCGGCTACAGCAGCAATATTTTCGGGTGTTCTGGAGTGACATGCAAGAATTTTATTCTTCAGATCACAAAGTTGTCCCAACAGCTTGGAATTTTCCACCGATTTCTGTATTGCGGTCCAACAAGGTGCTTCATGACGACCCAAAAATGTTCGAGCTAAACGAATCGTCTCTGCCGAATTTTCACCATATTTATAGTGAATTTTAATAATTCCAATGCATTGTTGAAGCGTGTATCGTTCCATTTTTATCAATGGCTTAGCTTTTACTTGTCAAATGTCAAAAAATGACAGCTTTGAAAGTGAGATCTACCGAAATAAGGGGCTATTTAAAATAACACCTCTCATTGGTAAGCCCTTTAATTAGCCCCAGATCTAAAAGAGGAAAATTCTAATAGGGGTACCGGTTAATTCGTGCGGTTTTCTAATATATGGCGTAACTCCAAATATGTGTTGGAAAGCTACTGTCATATAGTTTCAGAAACAGTATGTGTGATTTAGCTGAAGTGTAAACAACAATACTTTTTTTTACTCTGAAAACGTCGAATTTTGTGCTAAATAGTGTTTTTTCCGGGAAGTATTTCTTCATTGAAGAAAAAGGCTGCCGAAAGTCATCGAATTTTGGAAGTGTATGGTGTGCATGCTCTAGCTGAGCGTACGTACCAGAAGTGGTTTGCATGGTTTAAAAGTGGCAATTTTGACTTGGAGGACGATGAACGGCCCGGACAGCCAAAAAAGTTTGAAGATCACGAATTGGAGACATTGCTCGACGAAGACCCAACCCAAACTTGCAAAATCACTTGGCATCGCTCAACAAACCATTTCCATTCGTCTAAAAGCAATTTTTCAAAACCGCACGAAATAATCGGTACCCCTATTACTTACAATAACTAGAGACCTTCATGAGAAAATGGACCATTTTTGAGTTCCACACCCTCAATATAGCAAGCAAAAAGCGAAGACCCATCTACTTTAAAGAAAACCAAATCTAGATGGTGCCATTTTTAAGGGTATTGTTAAAACCTGTCTGTCCGTCCGTGTATGACAGCAAGTTTTCTTACAAACCATATAAGAGAAACATGAATTTTTGTAGATATGTTTAAAGTGATGATCTCTTCAAATTTTTATTAAAGTACAAAACAAATTTTATCAAATTTTAAGGGGGGTGATTCATGAAAAAAAAATTCATCAAAGGTCGCCAATATGGATATCAAATGAAAAGTCTTGATGAGAGTTTGAATATAATACCTCAAGCCTTTGTATTTTCTTCAAAAAACTAGACTAAACACACTTGCACATTAACGTGCACGGATGCTAATATATGTATATATATATATATATATATATATATATATATATATATATATATATATATATATATATATATAAATATATATGTATATATTTATATGTATATATATATACCTATATATATATATATATATATATATATATATATATATATATATATATATATATATTATATATACAAATATATATATTTATATTTATATATATATATATATATATATATATATATATATATATATATATATATATATTTATATTTATATATACAAATATATATATTTATATTTATATATATATATATATATATATATTTATATTTATATATACAAATATATATATTTATATTTATATATATATATATATATATATATATATATATATATATATATACATATATATATTTATATATATATATATATATATATATATATATATATATATATATATATATATATATATATATATTGTTACATGTACAAATAATTCTGCGAGCTACTGTCGCAATTGTTTTCACAACAATGAAGAACACGAATTCACTCGAAACCCCGAGAACCCAACAAGCATGATCAACATCTGCAAGTGACGTCACTCCATTCATTAATTTTCTCGAATCTACCAGCTAGAACATTCGCCAATAAACGAGAAATGGGTGAATAGGTAGAGACCCTATATAAAGGCGAGCTGAATGAATGGGGGCATAATAATTCATTCGACCGCGATAAGAACTGCGAAAGTGTGTAGGAAGTGTGTTTCGTAATAGTGAAGTGATTTAGAAGACAATTGCGATAAGGAATTTATGGACAAGTGTTAGATTTTATTTTAATAGTGAAAATTAAAATTAGTGAAAGTGTTAAACTGATTATTGTGCATTTTCTTGAATTAAATAAACTCTTTTAACTTAAATTAAAAGACATTGCGTTTCCACTTTCCCGGAACGTTAAAATTATAGGCCGCGAATCAATAACACGCGACAGTGGTGTCAAGAAGTGCAAAAAAAATTTTGAAAGTGAAAATTTGAACATTTTTATAGTGCACAATAGTAAAATTTAAAGAAACATTAAAAATGCCACGAAGCTTAAACTTAAAAATTAATGAATTGACCATATCAGAGCTCAAGGAGGAGTTGGAACAGCGGAATCTGGCCACACAAGGTACAAAGGCCATACTGATTGCACGCTTGCGTGACGCGATCGAGTCGGAAGGCGTGAATCTGGATTCGGGTGAGCTCTCAGATGCGGAAAAAGGCGCAGAAGGTGGAGAAGTGGACACACCAAAATCAAAGGAGCCAGAAAATGCGCTGATGCAAATGTTGATGCTAATGTCATCCAGTCTGACTGCGAAGCTAGATGAACAGTCATCCAATTTAACTGCGAAGCTCAATGAACAGTCATCGAATTTAGCTGCGAAGCTAAACGAACAATCAGCGAAGCTGGACCAACAAGCGATCGAAATCAAGGCAGACATCACACAGAAGCTGGAGAAACAGTCAACCGAAATAAAAGCGGAGCTCGGTCATCTGAACAAACAAATTAAAGGCGTCGAGGAAAAGGTTGACCAGGTCGAGGAAAAGGTTTACCAGGTCGAGGAGAGAATTAACCATGAGATCAGCCAGGTCGAGGGGAGAATAAACCATGATATCAGCCAGGTAGAGGAGAGAATCAACCATGAGATGGGAAACATGAAAAAGGAATTGGAAGCAGCAAAGGCAGTAGTAACCTCTTCACCAGCCTCGCTTATAACCGCAGCGCAAAGCACATCCAGAAATGTCCAAGCACCAATATTCGATGGGCAAACGGTCTGGAGTATTTACAAGACCCAGTTTGAAGCTGCCGCAAGGGCGAATCGCTGGAATGACCAGGAACGAGCAACTGCGCTGATTCTTGCTCTAAGAGGCCCAGCTGCCGAGCTTTTGCAGACCATCCCCGATGAATTGCACTCAAGCCCGAATGCTATAATGAATGCGCTCGACATGCGTTATGGAGACGATCATCTAAAGCAGATTTATCGGTCACAGCTAAGGCATCGGGTGCAGAAGTCTGGTGAGACCCTACAGCAGTTAGCCCAAGACATTGAGCGACTAGCACTTTTGGCTTACCCAGCCTACGACCCAGAACATCGAGATGATGCAGCGACAGAGGCATTCATCAGCGCACTAAAGGACCCGGAATTGCAACAAGCCGTGCGTTTAGCTCAAAAGCAAACGGTTAAGGACGCATTGGCTTACAGTCTGAACTTTGAGGCAGCGAAAAATGTGACTCGTACCACTGCCCGGGTTCGTGAAGTAGTGACAGACGAGTGCCGGTGTGAACGCGTGGAAATTGAGCGAGACCCGCATGTAAATGGTGCGCCTAGATGCTGGAATTGCGGAGAGAAGGGGCACTTGCAAAGGGACTGCAAGAAGCGAAGAAAACCGAGCTATTGTCCAGGGTGTGCAGCTAGGAGGAGATCCAGACCGAGTCAGGAGCCCGGAATGGAAGCCCTTCAAACAGAGGGGTCGGGAAACATGTAAGAGCCAACTTCGTGGGGCAGAGGTTGGCTAGGAGGATCGACGTCCCCAGCACCACCATCACCGTGTCAAGACTACATCGTGGAGAAGCAGACTTATGCCTTCCGGGTCAAATTGACGGAGAACACTGCACCATAACAATCGACACTGGTGCAACCCGATCGATTATCCGACCAGACCTGGTTAGACAGCAACAACTTCACAAGGGCAGAGTTTTCTCACTACGGACAGCTACGGGAGAAACTGCACCTGTTCATGGAGAGGTCAACCTCCAGATACAGTTGGGAGACCTTGTGTTCCGACATAATTTTCTGGTCGCGAACATTATGGATGACTGCATTCTCGGAATGGATTTTCTGCGACTACATGGAATCACGTTGGACTTGGGAAAACGTGTCTTGAAATGGCAGAATGTCGAAGTACTGATGGAGGATCCCAGCGTCCAAATCCCCAAGATGAATGTAGTGGTATGTACTGACACTGATGTACCGAATTCTTCCGAAAGCATTGTATGGGCCAAGCTTGATGGTGATTCTGGAGACCACCGATCTTATCTGATAGAGCCAACGAAGACATCCGCATTGCGCAGTTTGATTGTAGGACGAAGCCTTGTAAGATCTTTAAGGAACGGATATGTGCCGGTTAGAGTCCTTAACACCGCAGACTCAACCACGAGCATCAAAGCGGGAGAAGTCATCGGCAGCTGCCAGCCTGTTTCCACCATCACCTCTTTGGAAGCTACTCACAACCATCATTGGAAAAGGAGGCAAGACACAGAAAAAGCCAGGGAATCCACGTCTGCAATATTGAAGCAAGTCAAATTGCCGGTGCAGCTATTCAAACGAGCCTCTTATCTGGTCACCAAGTACAGTGACATCTTCTCAACAAGCCCGGATGACCAAGGCCGAACGAGTTTGGTAACTCACGTCATAGACACACAGGGAGCCAAGCCGATTTGACAAGCACCAAGACGTCTCCTTATAGCCAAACAAGGAGAAGTGAGCGCGCTGATCTCGGACATGGAAAAACAAGGCATTATCGAACCTTCTGTAAGTCCATGGGCTGCGCCTGTAGTTCTAGTAAAGAAAAAGGATGGTAGCACTCGCTTTTGTGTCGACTATAGGCAGCTTAACGACGTCACTAAGAAAGATAGTTACCCGCTCCCACGCATCGATGACATCATGGACACTTTAGCCGACGCAAAATGGTTTTCTACACTCGATCTCAAGAGTGGCTACTGGCAGGTAGAAATTGACAAGAAGGACCGAGAGAAGACCGCATTTTCAGTTGGGACCGGATTGTGGCAATTTGTCGTGATGCCGTTTGGGCTTTGCAATGCTCCAGCCACTTTCGAACGCTTGATGGAATACGTGCTACGTGGTCTAACCTGGAGAACCTGCTTGGTGTACCTAGATGACATCATCGTCATCGGGAGAACGTTCGAAGAGCATGTGCGGAACTTAGAAGAGGTTTTTTCCCGACTGCGACTGGCAAATTTGAAACTTAGTCCCGACAAGTGTACCCTTTTCGCAGCGGAAGTAAAATACCTGGGACATGTCGTATCAGCTGAAGGGGTCAAAACAGACCCTGAGAAAATTGAAGCCATGAAAAGCTGGCCAACACCAAACAACAAGCGCCAACTACGAAGTTTCCTGGGCCTGGCAACCTACTATCGAAGATTCGTCAAAGACTTTGCCAAAATAGCTAAGTGTCTTCATCAGCTAACCGAGAAAAATCGTCCGTATGTCTGGAATGAACAATGCCAGACAGCTTTTGAGACCCTGAAGGAAAAGCTGTGTGAATCACCCGTGCTGGCGTATCCGAAACCCGGAAAAATGTTTGTAGTTGACACTGATGCAAGCAACGGCGGTATTGGAGCTGTACTCTCCCAGCAGATCAATGGCGAAGAAAGAGTCCTCTCGTATTACAGTCGAGTTCTTTCAAAAAGTGAGAGGAACTACTGTGTGACCAGGAAGGAGCTATTGGCTATAATAGAGGCCACCAAGCAGTTCCACAAGTACCTATATGGCCAGAAATTTGTTCTTCGAACGGACCATGCATCGCTGAGATGGCTACTTAACTTCAAAAACCCCGAGGGACAAGTTGCGAGATGGATCGAAAGATTGCAGTCGTACGACTACGAAATTGTTCATCGAAAGGGCGGAGTTCATGGAAATGCTGACGCCCTATCTCGTCGCCCATGTCCAGCTAACTGCAAGCATTGCCGACGGATTGAGGAAAAGGAGCCGCCCGTTGATCTGCGACTGATAACGGCTGAATTCGATGAAGGTTGGTCATCGGAGGAGATTCGAAATGCCCAGCTAGCCGATGAAGACATCGGACCATTGCTCGTATGGAAGGAGACGACTGGGCGACCTGAGTGGAAGGACGTTTCAACGCATGGCGCAACCCTGAAAAGCTATTGGGCACAATGGAACTCCCTTCAGGTGGAGGGTGGTGTACTCAAGCGGAAATGGGAAACGGCGGATGGCAGCTCCTATAGGATGCAAACTATACTACCCAAAAGCCGAATCCACGATGTGGTTAAGGAAATGCATGAAGGATCCTCGGGAGGCCACCTTGGTGTTAACAAGACCTTAGCGAAATTGCGGGAACGGTTCTACTGGCTCCACGCTCGAGAAGACGTAGAGGACTGGTGTCGCAGATGCACAATTTGCGCTTCCGTCAAAGGCCCAAAGCGACGACTGAGAGGACAAATGCAAACCTATAACGTAGGGGTACCGTTTCAAAGGATTGCTGTTGACATCGCTGGACCCTTTCCTGAATCTGAATGGGGAAATCGATACACGTTGGTTGTAGCCAATTATTTCAGCAAGTGGCCCGAGGTCTACCCCATTCCCAACCAGGGAGCAACTACTGTAGCTGAACAGCTAGTGTTAAATTGGGTCAGTAGGTACGGCGTACCTGGCAAACTACATTCGGATCAAGGCCGAAACTTTGAGTCACTAGTTTTTGGCGAAATGTGCGAGCTGCTCGGAATACGGAAAACGAGGACAACACCGCTGCATCCCCAATCCGATGGAATGGTCGAACGTTTCAACGGCACGCTCAATAAACACCTTGCCAAAATGGTTGACGAAAACCAGAGGGACTGGGACCGACATATCCCACTATTTTTGATGGCGTATAGAGCCGCTGAACATGCGTCGACGGGCCAAGCCCCAGCCAAAGTCATTTTTGGAAAGACTATTCGTTTGCCAGCCGATATAAAGTTCGGAACACCCCCTGAGAAACCCCAAACGGTCTCGGAGTACGCAAGTGATCTAAGACAACGGTTGAACCAGATACATCGGACAGTGCGAAAACACCTCGAATCGGCTACTGACCGCATGAAGACCAGGTATGATCTAAAGGCTAATTCTACTGGCTTCCAGCAAGATGACTTGGTGTGGCTTTATAACCCGCAACGGCGAAAGGGTAGGTCTCCAAAGTTGCAACATAATTGGGAGGGACCATACCGAGTTACAAAGCGAATCAACGACGTCGTATACCGAATACAGGAACATCGTAAGCCGAGAGCTAAAATGAAAATCGTGCATCTGGACCGTCTTGCCCCATATTACACCCAGGAAGAATTGACTACAACTGGCGAAACATCTTTTCGGGGCGAAAAGAACTGAGGTGGGGGCAGTGTTACATGTACAAATAATTCTGCGAGCTACTGTCGCAATTGTTTTCACAACAATGAAGAACACGAATTCACTCGAAACCCCGAGAACCCAACAAGCATGATCAACATCTGCAAGTGACGTCACTCCATTCATTAATTTTCTCGAATCTACCAGCTAGAACATTCGCCAATAAACGAGAAATGGGTGAATAGGTAGAGACCCTATATAAAGGCGAGCTGAATGAATGGGGGCATAATAATTCATTCGACCGCGATAAGAACTGCGAAAGTGTGTAGGAAGTGTGTTTCGTAATAGTGAAGTGATTTAGAAGACAATTGCGATAAGGAATTTATGGACAAGTGTTAGATTTTATTTTAATAGTGAAAATTAAAATTAGTGAAAGTGTTAAACTGATTATTGTGCATTTTCTTGAATTAAATAAACTCTTTTAACTTAAATTAAAAGACATTGCGTTTCCACTTTCCCGGAACGTTAAAATTATAGGCCGCGAATCAATAACACGCGACAGTGGTGTCAAGAAGTGCGAAAAAAATTTTGAAAGTGAAAATTTGAACATTTTTATAGTGCACAATAGTAAAATTTAAAGAAACATTAAAAATGCCACGAAGCTTAAACTTAAAAATTAATGAATTGACCATATCAGAGCTCAAGGAGGAGTTGGAACAGCGGAATCTGGCCACACAAGGTACAAAGGCCATACTGATTGCACGCTTGCGTGACGCAATCGAGTCGGAAGGCGTGAATCTGGATTCGGGTGAGCTCTCAGATGCGGAAAAAGGCGCAGAAGGTGGAGAAGTGGACACACCAAAATCAAAGGAGCCAGAAAATGCGCTGATGCAAATGTTGATGCTAATGTCATCCAGTCTGACTGCGAAGCTGGATGAACAGTCATCCAATTTAACTGCGAAGCTCAATGAACAGTCATCGAATTTAGCTGCGAAGCTAAACGAACAATCAGCGAAGCTGGACCAACAAGCGATCGAAATCAAGGCAGACATCACACACAAGCTGGAGAAACAGTCAACCGAAATAAAAGCGGAGCTCGGTCATCTGAACAAACAAATTAAAGGCGTCGAGGAAAAGGTTGACCAGGTCGAGGAAAAGGTTTACCAGGTCGAGGAGAGAATTAACCATGAGATCAGACAGGTCGAGGGGAGAATAAACCATGATATCAGCCAGGTAGAGGAGAGAATCAACCATGAGATGGGAAACATGAAAAAGGAATTGGAAGCAGCAAAGGCAGTAGTAACCTCTTCACCAGCCTCGCTTATAACCGCAGCGCAAAGCACATCCAGAAATGTCCAAGCACCAATATTCGATGGGCAAACGGTCTGGAGTATTTACAAGACCCAGTTTGAAGCTGCCGCAAGGGCGAATCGCTGGAATGACCAGGAACGAGCAACTGCGCTGATTCTTGCTCTAAGAGGCCCAGCTGCCGAGCTTTTGCAGACCATCCCCGATGAATTGCACTCAAGCCCGAATGCTATAATGAATGCGCTCGACATGCGTTATGGAGACGATCATCTAAAGCAGATTTATCGGTCACAGCTAAGGCATCGGGTGCAGAAGTCTGGTGAGACCCTACAGCAGTTAGCCCAAGACATTGAGCGACTAGCACTTTTGGCTTACCCAGCCTACGACCCAGAACATCGAGATGATGCAGCGACAGAGGCATTCATCAGCGCACTAAAGGACCCGGAATTGCAACAAGCCGTGCGTTTAGCTCAAAAGCAAACGGTTAAGGACGCATTGGCTTACAGTCTGAACTTTGAGGCAGCGAAAAATGTGACTCGTACCACTGCCCGGGTTCGTGAAGTAGTGACAGACGAGTGCCGGTGTGAACGCGTGGAAATTGAGCGAGACCCGCATGTAAATGGTGCGCCTAGATGCTGGAATTGCGGAGAGAAGGGGCACTTGCAAAGGGACTGCAAGAAGCGAAGAAAACCGAGCTATTGTCCAGGGTGTGCAGCTAGGAGGAGATCCAGACCGAGTCAGGAGCCCGGAATGGAAGCCCTTCAAACAGAGGGGTCGGGAAACATGTAAGAGCCAACTTCGTGGGGCAGAGGTTGGCTAGGAGGATCGACGTCCCCAGCACCACCATCACCGTGTCAAGACTACATCGTGGAGAAGCAGACTTATGCCTTCCGGGTCAAATTGACGGAGAACACTGCACCATAACAATCGACACTGGTGCAACCCGATCGATTATCCGACCAGACCTGGTTAGACAGCAACAACTTCACAAGGGCAGAGTTTTCTCACTACGGACAGCTACGGGAGAAACTGCACCTGTTCATGGAGAGGTCAACCTCCAGATACAGTTGGGAGACCTTGTGTTCCGACATAATTTTCTGGTCGCGAACATTATGGATGACTGCATTCTCGGAATGGATTTTCTGCGACTACATGGAATCACGTTGGACTTGGGAAAACGTGTCTTGAAATGGCAGAATGTCGAAGTACTGATGGAGGATCCCAGCGTCCAAATCCCCAAGATGAATGTAGTGGTATGTACTGACACTGATGTACCGAATTCTTCCGAAAGCATTGTATGGGCCAAGCTTGATGGTGATTCTGGAGACCACCGATCTTATCTGATAGAGCCAACGAAGACATCCGCATTGCGCAGTTTGATTGTAGGACGAAGCCTTGTAAGATCTTTAAGGAACGGATATGTGCCGGTTAGAGTCCTTAACACCGCAGACTCAACCACGAGCATCAAAGCGGGATCATCGGCAGCTGCCAGCCTGTTTCCACCATCACCTCTTTGGAAGCTACTCACAACCATCATTGGAAAAGGAGGCAAGACACAGAAAAAGCCAGGGAATCCACGTCTGCAATATTGAAGCAAGTCAAATTGCCGGTGCAGCTATTCAAACGAGCCTCTTATCTGGTCACCAAGTACAGTGACATCTTCTCAACAAGCCCGGATGACCAAGGCCGAACGAGTTTGGTAACTCACGTCATAGACACACAGGGAGCCAAGCCGATTTGACAAGCACCAAGACGTCTCCTTATAGCCAAACAAGGAGAAGTGAGCGCGCTGATCTCGGACATGGAAAAACAAGGCATTATCGAACCTTCTGTAAGTCCATGGGCTGCGCCTGTAGTTCTAGTAAAGAAAAAGGATGGTAGCACTCGCTTTTGTGTCGACTATAGGCAGCTTAACGACGTCACTAAGAAAGATAGTTACCCGCTCCCACGCATCGATGACATCATGGACACTTTAGCCGACGCAAAATGGTTTTCTACACTCGATCTCAAGAGTGGCTACTGGCAGGTAGAAATTGACAAGAAGGACCGAGAGAAGACCGCATTTTCAGTTGGGACCGGATTGTGGCAATTTGTCGTGATGCCGTTTGGGCTTTGCAATGCTCCAGCCACTTTCGAACGCTTGATGGAATACGTGCTACGTGGTCTAACCTGGAGAACCTGCTTGGTGTACCTAGATGACATCATCGTCATCGGGAGAACGTTCGAAGAGCATGTGCGGAACTTAGAAGAGGTTTTTTCCCGACTGCGACTGGCAAATTTGAAACTTAGTCCCGACAAGTGTACCCTTTTCGCAGCGGAAGTAAAATACCTGGGACATGTCGTATCAGCTGAAGGGGTCAAAACAGACCCTGAGAAAATTGAAGCCATGAAAAGCTGGCCAACACCAAACAACAAGCGCCAACTACGAAGTTTCCTGGGCCTGGCAACCTACTATCGAAGATTCGTCAAAGACTTTGCCAAAATAGCTAAGTGTCTTCATCAGCTAACCGAGAAAAATCGTCCGTATGTCTGGAATGAACAATGCCAGACAGCTTTTGAGACCCTGAAGGAAAAGCTGTGTGAATCACCCGTGCTGGCGTATCCGAAACCCGGAAAAATGTTTGTAGTTGACACTGATGCAAGCAACGGCGGTATTGGAGCTGTACTCTCCCAGCAGATCAATGGCGAAGAAAGAGTCCTCTCGTATTACAGTCGAGTTCTTTCAAAAAGTGAGAGGAACTACTGTGTGACCAGGAAGGAGCTATTGGCTATAATAGAGGCCACCAAGCAGTTCCACAAGTACCTATATGGCCAGAAATTTGTTCTTCGAACGGACCATGCATCGCTGAGATGGCTACTTAACTTCAAAAACCCCGAGGGACAAGTTGCGAGATGGATCGAAAGATTGCAGTCGTACGACTACGAAATTGTTCATCGAAAGGGCGGAGTTCATGGAAATGCTGACGCCCTATCTCGTCGCCCATGTCCAGCTAACTGCAAGCATTGCCGACGGATTGAGGAAAAGGAGCCGCCCGTTGATCTGCGACTGATAACGGCTGAATTCGATGAAGGTTGGTCATCGGAGGAGATTCGAAATGCCCAGCTAGCCGATGAAGACATCGGACCATTGCTCGTATGGAAGGAGACGACTGGGCGACCTGAGTGGAAGGACGTTTCAACGCATGGCGCAACCCTGAAAAGCTATTGGGCACAATGGAACTCCCTTCAGGTGGAGGGTGGTGTACTCAAGCGGAAATGGGAAACGGCGGATGGCAGCTCCTATAGGATGCAAACTATACTACCCAAAAGCCGAATCCACGATGTGGTTAAGGAAATGCATGAAGGATCCTCGGGAGGCCACCTTGGTGTTAACAAGACCTTAGCGAAATTGCGGGAACGGTTCTACTGGCTCCACGCTCGAGAAGACGTAGAGGACTGGTGTCGCAGATGCACAATTTGCGCTTCCGTCAAAGGCCCAAAGCGACGACTGAGAGGACAAATGCAAACCTATAACGTAGGGGTACCGTTTGAAAGGATTGCTGTTGCCATCGCTGGACCCTTTCCTGAATCTGAATGGGGAAATCGATACACGTTGGTTGTAGCCAATTATTTCAGCAAGTGGCCCGAGGTCTACCCCATTCCCAACCAGGGAGCAACTACTGTAGCTGAACAGCTAGTGTTAAATTGGGTCAGTAGGTACGGCGTACCTGGCGAACTACATTCGGATCAAGGCCGAAACTTTGAGTCACTAGTTTTTGGCGAAATGTGCGAGCTGCTCGGAATACGGAAAACGAGGACAACACCGCTGCATCCCCAATCCGATGGAATGGTCGAACGTTTCAACGGCACGCTCAATAAACACCTTGCCAAAATGGTTGACGAAAACCAGAGGGACTGGGACCGACATATCCCACTATTTTTGATGGCGTATAGAGCCGCTGAACATGCGTCGACGGGCCAAGCCCCAGCCAAAGTCATTTTTGGAAAGACTATTCGTTTGCCAGCCGATATAAAGTTCGGAACACCCCCTGAGAAACCCCAAACGGTCTCGGAGTACGCAAGTGATCTAAGACAACGGTTGAACCAGATACATCGGACAGTGCGAAAACACCTCGAATCGGCTACTGACCGCATGAAGACCAGGTATGATCTAAAGGCTAATTCTACTGGCTTCCAGCAAGATGACTTGGTGTGGCTTTATAACCCGCAACGGCGAAAGGGTAGGTCTCCAAAGTTGCAACATAATTGGGAGGGACCATACCGAGTTACAAAGCGAATCAACGACGTCGTATACCGAATACAGGAACATCGTAAGCCGAGAGCTAAAATGAAAATCGTGCATCTGGACCGTCTTGCCCCATATTACACCCAGGAAGAATTGACTACAACTGGCGAAACATCTTTTCGGGGCGAAAAGAACTGAGGTGGGGGCAGTGTTACATGTACAAATAATTCTGCGAGCTACTGTCGCAATTGTTTTCACAACAATGAAGAACACGAATTCACTCGAAACCCCGAGAACCCAACAAGCATGATCAACATCTGCAAGTGACGTCACTCCATTCATTAATTTTCTCGAATCTACCAGCTAGAACATTCGCCAATAAACGAGAAATGGGTGAATAGGTAGAGACCCTATATAAAGGCGAGCTGAATGAATGGGGCATAATAATTCATTCGACCGCGATAAGAACTGCGAAAGTGTGTAGGAAGTGTGTTTCGTAATAGTGAAGTGATTTAGAAGACAATTGCGATAAGGAATTTATGGACAAGTGTTAGATTTTATTTTAATAGTGAAAATTAAAATTAGTGAAAGTGTTAAACTGATTATTGTGCATTTTCTTGAATTAAATAAACTCTTTTAACTTAAATTAAAAGACATTGCGTTTCCACTTTCCCGGAACGTTAAAATTATAGGCCGCGAATCAATAACACGCGACAATATATATATATATATATATATATATATATATATATATATATATATATATATATATATATATGTATATATATATATATATATATATATATATCGAGCTGTTTAACAAAACATTGACAATGTTTCTAGCAACTAACAATAATTTACAACAATCTAAGCAAGTAATGAAGAGTAAACAAGCTGTAGTTGAATCAATCAAGAACAAAAGAATCGTTTTGTGTTTACTGAGTCAAAGGAGTATAGACAAACTGCAGCAGTTGCTTAAAGAGCCTCATGATTAATACAGATAGAAGAATGTAAGGTAAATAAGGCAGTTATATCACGCCCAGTATTCAAAAAGAAATAATGCTACTATTTAGAATTTTCCCGGAGATAACGAGTTTTATATGGTTTTTCGTGGCTAATTAGCGCTGTAAATACAAGTAGCATTTAAATGAAGTGTTTTACATAATTCACTCTCAGCTTTCAAGTCATAGAAAATCTAGAACTGGCTTTGTGCTAGCAACGGACTGAGTTAGGAGTACAATATCCAAATTGGAAAGGTGTTGTTTTGCAATAAAAAATTAGTTGGTAGTGCCATCAAATCCTCGAGACCAAGTTACCACCTTTAACCATCTACAAATTTGGTTTGTTGTTTTATTTTGAGAAATGAAAACCACGCAAAGTACGCCCACACTTCAAAATAAATCCTTTTTCTTACAAACCCCCACATACAACCCACATTTTTCGAGGTAATTGTTGACCGGTCCTTAAACGGATTTTCCACTTCATGTTATTATTATCCCTGCTTGTGACTGAAGCCTTTGGCTAGCTGGAAAGGCATGCAAAATATTATTATGTGGTGGTCATTTAGAGTCTTTAAAGTTTATAGCTACAACACACGAAAGGTGAATGTTGCCGAGAGGGATTGATTGTGACGTTACATTCTTGGTGCTATGGAAGGATTCCAAGGCATGTGCGATCCATTTAAATGTTCGGAATTCTTCAATATGACGAAGTTTATGGCACGTGACCTCAGTTTTAAATTATTCATAAGGGATGGATAATTGCTATAATTGCGGCAGGATGAATGAATGGGATGAAAAAATCAAATTATCCGTTGCAAGAGATTAGCCACTGGATGTAAGGCAATTTGATGAATGCTTGGTTGAGAGCTTTGAGACTAGATTCAAGTTCTCAAGACATAAATAAGAGCAATGCGCAAGAGATTAGAACATAAATAATATTTGAAAATAGCTTTACAATGATCTGTGACGCTCTTATAATATCATAAAAAAATCTTGAAGCTTTTTCTTTTCTATATCACAAAAAACACCAGGAATTCTTTAATGTAGTATTGTCTAACACATAATCGCTGGTATCCGATGTGCATATAAGTTTTTTGCTGCACCAAAATGTGGTTGGTAGGTACTCGTATGTCTAGTTGGCCCGGTTTTCCTAAGTTTCAGCTTTTGTTGTTGTTGTTTTATAAAGTGAATTACCAATTCTGGCTACCTTGCAGCCGCTGTCTCTGTTGGTGAGTGAAGTTGCTTCTTTGGTTAGCTTGGTAAATGAAGGAGGCCAAACGAGTGATGGTAACTTATTAGTATATGTGCTCAAAGCCAGACTGATCCTAAACCGAAGTCCATCTCAACCAAACCTGCATCACCACTTCAATGCTGAGAACATCACATGTAGTTAGAAGACCGCCATGGCTTTATGGAAGTGCTGGTTTTTACTAATGAATATATATTTGCTTTTACCTACATTAGTTTTGATCTTCCACTCATGGAAATACTGGTAGGTTTCTTCTTACATCTTTTCCAAGCTATTAATGATCGTTTTTGGATCGATATTGGAAATGCAGATACATGTATCAACTATAACAGTAGTTATTTGGAAGTTTTCATTGCTTGGCAAATCTGAAGTGCAAATATTGAATTGCATGGAGCTTAGGTAAGAACCTTGCGAGGCAGCAGCACTTAAATTTTTCATTGCGGACATACATTTTGGTTTCTTTTATTCTTCAGGAAAGACTTAATCAAATTGAATAAGTAAAGAGGAGTGTTGCAGTGTTTCACTTTGTAGAGAAACCCTTTATGCCCCATGGAATCTAAAGCTTTTTATATGTCTAGTGTCACCATTCTTTCCGATAGCTTTTGATTAAGTGCTCTTCTGATATAGTTCGTTTCATGGCAGAGCTGTTGTTCTGACAAGTATCCTGAACCCAAATTGAAATCTGGGCAGAATATCATCGTCTTCTACCAAGCTATTTAGTCTTTTAAGAACTAATCTTTCCAATAGTTTTTCGAACGCTGGCAAGAGACGAATTGGTATGTAGCTTTTGAGTGCAGGGATCTTTTTCTGGTTTTAGGATACGTATGACCACTGCATGCTTCCAAATAGTGGAAGAATAAAATCATTTAATGCATACATTAAATGTGACGTTGGTGAGATTCTTAAGTACGAGTGTGCTGTGCAGACCGCCAATGCCAAGTACGTGTTGAAACTTATGGAATTTTCCGACAAGAATTTCCGCTTTTCCTTCATTAGGTAAAATGTTCTCTCCGTTTACATTTTTTAGCGGGTACAGTAGGGAATGATATTTTTTCTTATATAGTCCGTAAACAGACTACTTTACGGACGTTGTAGTCAATACTATTAAGTAAAGTATTCTAACAAAGGTTTCTAAGATTTGAGAGCTTGTTTCAAGTGATTAGCATTAAGCGGCTTCCTTCAGCTTTTAAAGCAGGGTCCCTATTTCTTTGTTATCAATGGCGCAACCTGTTGCAATTCTTAATTAGTTTATAAGTCTCGGTATTTGATTCAAACCAATTTTATGTACACTGCAGTTTACGGCAGTCTGTGGGCTTTTTTATTTCCTTTTCTATGATAGTGAAAGTCTTAAACGAGTGCAACGTTTTTGAAGTTAAAGATATATTTATTTTTATATTTCTACGAAAGTGTGAACAATCAGCTTTTTTGAAGCAGTAAAACGAATTTAAAAGATCATTGCGACTTACAACTAATTGTAAAGAGAAAACAAGTTGGGCAGACAATTCTACGCTCATGTCAGAAGGGTTTTGTACCCAACTTCTCAGAAATGCAGTCACCAGCAATGAATAAAGTCAAGAAATATGTCAAAGAGATGTGCACGTTTAAAAGAAAATCCATTGTTGTTCTTCAATGCTCTCATTTTGTTGTAAACCAAGAAAAATCACTCAAATCATGAATCCCAAAAAATAATAATGATATTGGTATTATTTGAAAATTTCAAGAAGATTTAATCAAAATTGCAGTGACTGATTTGATGGAAAGTACATAAAATTCCAAAATCATGTGTTATTGCTGTTGTAATTGGAGAAATTTCAAATGGCTTTAACTTCCTTTCAGTTTAAGGGTACCTATACGATTTTATTGGGGAAAATGGGAAATTCGAATATCATACCATTATTAACAAAGTTGAGCGAATTTTAACTCCTAAAATATTTGCTGTTGTAGTCATAAACAACTACCTCCATAATTTTTTTCAGATTTTTCGGATCACAGATGTCAAATCGTGAGGGGGGCGCACATAAATTTTTCGTGTATTTTCCCTCCCTGTGCGCCTCTTGAAGTAAAAAGTTTCAAATTAAGACCTGTTTTGAAAAGTCCTCATCAAGACCTTTCACTTGATACGCTAATTGGATACCTGTGATGAATTTTTTTTCGGGGGCCACTCCCCTATATGGGGAGGCTCCCCCTAAATACCTTATAAAAATTTTATGGAGTGGAGCTTTGAAGAGAGCACCACTTTGCCCCTGCAAAAAAAATTTGATGTTTCTAGCTTTTATGGTTGGCGAGAAAAAGTGCTGTGACTCAAGGACGGATGGCCGGACAGACAAACAGACAGGACGGTTTTGTCAAATTAATTTACTAAGCCCTAAAAATAGGAAGTGAGGAGATGATAGCGCTTGTAATATTCTGAGTTTGGATAGGTTCAGGTTTCTGACGCTTGAAATAGAATCTAATGTAAAATAATCACTACTCGGGGAGTAAATACTGGCCCATTAAGGTATGACATATGAAAATATTTACTTATTTTAAAAGATTGAACAGAATATGACCCATTTGATTGTATTGCAAGCAATTCCTATGAAAATGACAAGCATTCAGGCCGCCGTAAAGTAGATATTAATTGTTGATTCTAATAAGCATTTTAAAGTCTTTTTTGAAAAGGAAAAGCTTTTCGTTAATAAGCGTTGTTCCAGGACAATATAAACTAGATAGTCCAAGAGTATCTCGATGTATCTAATTGACTTTTAATGGCTTTTACTACTACAGCCTACGGGACGGGGTTTTCCCGGTACGATGGAAGGTGACGAGGCTCGTGCTGATCAGCAAAGAGAAGGGAAATCACCGTCACCGTCTGCATACCGCCCATTATGCATGCTAGACACAGCTGGGAAAGTGCTAGAGAAACTCATCAAGGGAAGACTAGCTGACGCGATTCGTGCTGCTGGGGACCTATATCCTCGGCAGTATGGCTTTCGAGCGGGACGTTCTACCATTGATGCGATTGCAGAGGTGGTGAATGCGGTCCAAAAGGCAGAGGCATATAGTCGCACCAAGCGACGTATCGTCCTGTTGGTGACACTCGACGTCAGGAATGCCTTCAACTCCACTAGATGGGTGGATATTCTGGATACGCTGGAAAACTCTTTTCAAGTTCCAGAATATCTAATGCGGCTTTTGAGGAACTACCTAAAGGACCGAAGCCTGCTCTACGATACGACGCAGGGCCAACGAAGGATGGAAATGACATCGGGTGTTGCCCAGGGATCTATCCTTGGTCCAGAGCTGTGGAACTTGTCTTACGACGGGCTACTGAGACTGGAGATGCCAGATGAGTCGCGCTGGGTTGGCTATGCGGATGATGTTGCGGCTCTGGTCACTGGACGCACCGTTGAACAGGTGCAACTTAGGCTAGGTTAGGCTAGGGACTGGATGAGTGCTCGTGGGCTCAGTTTAGCACTGGAGAAACCAAAGTGGTCATATTGACATAAAAGAGAATCCCTGGAGTAAGGATGATCAGTATTGGCGACTTACAAATCGAATCGAAGCCAGCGGTGAAATATCTGGGGCTACTGATCGACTCGAAGATGAGTTTCTCTGAGCAAATCAGGGCAACGGCTGAGAAGGCTTCTTCGGGAATATCGGCTCTGAGTCGACTTATGGCCAACGTAGGGGGACCCAGCCAATCAAGAAGACGCATCTTGATGAGTGCTGTAGGGTCAGTGCTACTGTACGGAGCCGAGGTATGGGGCAATCTCAGCAAGGAGGTATACCGAAAACGTTTGGCACAGGTACAGAGAAGAGGAGCACTGAGAATTGTATCCTCGTATCCAACAGTCTCTGACTCGGCGGTGAGAGTTATTGTGGGCGTGAGACCTGTCGCCCTCCTTGCTAAAGAACGCCACTCTATTTACCTGGGCCGAAACGAGGAGGCGAGGGAAATGGTTGTCCGCGAGGAGAAACAACGCTCGCTCAACGATTGACAGCAGTCTTGGAGGAATTGCACGAAGGGAAGGTGGACTGCGCGCCTCATCCTGGATGTGAGACCGTGGCTTAACTGGAGGCATGGTGAGACTAACTTCTATCTGACCCAGCTTTTGAGCGGGCATGGGTGTTTTCAGTCTTACCTGCACAAGATCGGTAAGTCACGGTCCCCTGATTGTCGGTTTTGGCCAAGAGAGGAGGACAATGTCTGTCACACATTTTTTCACGTGTACAAAATGGATCAGGCTACAAAGGGAACTCTATAGTGAGACGGGAGAGCTCACCCCGGATAATGTTGTAGCGGTGATTCTCGAATCGGTTGACAAATAGAACCAGGTGGCACATTATGGTCGGGCATTCCTAAAATATAAAAGGGACTCACAGCAGTTAGGGATCCTGAGGCTGGGGGAATGCTCTTCTGGCACTTTTTCTTCCCCTCTCCCCTCCCGCTAGAAGAAGGACTCCCCAGCTTGAAGCCGCCCCACGGTGTAACAAAACGAGACCTGGCCCGCAGTATGAGTCAAACGGTTCCAGGCTGGGTTCTCAGGTTGACAGGGGAGGTGTTTAGTGGGTAGGCTAGTCGCACATGGGAGTCCCACACTCTGTGCATAAATGGGACACCACAAAAAAACAAAAATGGCTATTACTACCCTGCCACGAGTATTGGGTACCACGGTCGTTTTTATATATTTCAAATAATGGATGTTCAAGAAGATCACAGGGCTTCAGCCATGTTTCTCTCATAAAAAATACACCAATGCCATGATTAATGGCAAAATCAAACGCATCAACATGCTCATTTCTGATGCTTTGTGCGTTTCAAACTAGTGTGTTAATGTGTGTGTACCCATGAATCCACTATCCATGCATTACCGTCAACGACATTAAAATTTTCTGGATAAATCCAATCCAACAATGGGCCAAAAAAATGGCATATAGAAGAACAACCGGAGTGCACAGCCTCCATGCAGGAGCAAGCAAAAACGGACTACGCCTGAAAGACTTCACTACTAGTAGAAGCTTCACAGTAAGCTCCACACACTTTCTGCATCGGGACATCCATAAAAGAACGTTAGCATCCTCAGACCATCGCAAATTTAAGCAGATCAACCATATGCTCATACATAAATCAGCCGTTACCAGCATTTGTGACATGCGCTCGTTCTATGGCTTCTCGATTCTATGGAATACCAGCCGAACTGCTACAGAGTGGGAGTTTTCATCTAAGTAACCTTCTGCATCGACTTATATCCAGAATATGGTCAAAGGAGCAGTCACCAGAGGACTGGCGATAATGTATCATATGTCCTGTCCACAAAAAGAGAGACAAGCTAATGTATGAAAATTACAGAGGCATTGCTTTACTGTGTAAGCCTTATAAATTGCTCTCCAAAATCGTAGAAAGACAATTAAGGCCTTATTATCAAAGTATTACAGCAGAATATCAGGGAGGCTTTCGAAGTGGACGGTCGACAAAAGTCCAAATATTCTCAGTAAAGTGCTTAAAATATACCGTCGACGTGCATTACCTCTTTGCAAACTTCAAGTAAATATACGTGAGTGTCAACAATAATGCTCTGTATAAAATAATGCTTGACTTTGGCGTCCCAAAAAAACTAGTCCGTATGATCTGGGTCACGATGATAAACATAAAGTTGCTTAACTGTATAAGGAAATCTCGGGTTGACTAACGTTCAAGTCCACACAATCAGAAGCATATACTTATGACATCATTATTATAGCCAGTTCAATGTCAAATGCGAATGGAACATTTCTGATACTAAAATCTGAAGAAAACCAAATTGGCCTACGAGTTAATGAAACTAAAACGTAACTCATGACTCAAACGAGGAAGAAAACTCCAATTTGACCAAACTTGACCGTAAGCGACTACAACCTTGAAAATGTTTATATCTCTGTATACCTCGAAACAAACCTGAATAGAAGAGGCGCCGTAAAAAACAAGTAAGAAACCACTTAAATGTTGCAAATGGAAAATCCATGACACTGTGAAGTAAGGAAAAGAGTGAAGATTACATTATAACGATGAGTTGTATGTACTTTTTGATGATCCATCTGTTTCCTCTTGCATAAAGTTTCACAAACGCACTCTTCACGGTGCAAGCTGATTTTCGCCCCCTCAAGAAGTCTTCAGCAGTGCAAGTGACTTCCCGTGAGAAAATAGAAAATTTGCCTGAGCCGCTCTTCTAGGTTCTCATAAGTCGAAATACCTGAGAGAGCCCAGGCAAACTTTCTGTAAGTTCCATCATCAGAATCGACTGGTTTCCTTTTCATCTACATCTACTTGAGCATGAACGCACATGAATGTACTCCGTAACATTATCGATATAAACGGCATCAGCCATATTGAATAACTATCAAGGATTGTTAATATACAACTAATGAAATAAAATTATTACGCATGAAACTTGTAAAAGAGTTAAAGTTGATTTCGAAAGAGAAAAAGTGAGCTCTGAAGTGGTGCCCCGAAGTAATAACTCCTGGGCGCAATACCCAGCTGCACAATCCAGAGCTTTTGCTCTCCCAGAAGTAAAAGCCACTGGCGCATAAGCAGCCAGTGTTGACAAGTCAAGATCAACAGCTCGAACAATAGCAGCCACCAGGTCAACGGTGTCGGCTACTACAAGCTGCCATGATTCTGGCTAGCAAGCCCAGAACTGTGGATCTTCCGGGTTGAGTCCCAATCCCAAGTGCGTCAGGTCACAAGAGACTCAACCAGGTACCATCTCATGTTCCCATCATCGGACCACGACATAATTCGCCAAGGTGGCCAACATAGTCCGCATGCCATTGGGAGCTCGACAAATACAGGACCCTCAAGGTGGCCAGTTGCACAGTTGACAGGTTTGACCCACGTGGCACTCCAGGAACCATTCGCTAGCACCAATGCGTAGTGCGGGCGCTCCTCATCACAACACGGCCACCAAGGAAGGGCACGCCACATCACTCTAGGTCCCGAACTACATACGGGATAATCCTGGTATCACAGCAAACATGGAGCCCCAGCAATTTGACGCAAACAGCCCTGCAAATTTTTAGCTGAGAGCACCACTACTGGATGTTCGAAAACTAAGATTTTCGGTTCTGTACTCAGCCGACACCACCAGCAAAAACCCAGAAAAGCGTCTGTATATCTCGGGCTACACCACAAAAGTTCTGTTTCTGGTGGATTCTGGCTCTGTCCTCTCCATCGTTCTGAGGCACCTCATCACCAAGCCCATTCAGAAGCAGAACCTTGTGTTACAGGCAGCCAATGGTACACCTGTCGTCACCTTCAACACCCTGCAACTCACGCTGAGCTTTGGGTTATGCCACCCATTCCACTGCCTTACCAAAATCAAGCGGTGTACGCGCCGGCCTCAAGCAATACCAGCGCGTGACATCAAGACCAGCACCGTTGCCAAAGCGTTGTTTGACCACAAGATCGCCATATTTGGCACGCCTTGCGAGTCACCTTGGACCAAGGGCGTTAGTTTGAAACTGAACTCCTCAATAAACTCAGTTGCTTGCTGTGAGCCAACCACATCGTTACTACACCATATCATCCACAAGCTAATGGCATGGTTGAATGGATGCATTGAACGCTAAAGAGCGCTTTGAAGTGCGTTCCCAAAACCCCTTGACAGCAAGCATTTCCGGCGATCCTATGGGGCTTGTGAACCACCTTCAAGGAAAACCTGCAAACCTCCACAGCTGAGATGGTTTTCGGCACATCGCTACAAGCCAGGCAAATTCGTCACACTTCAAACGACATCAACCAGTTTTCCACAGGATTTCGTCACAGGTTTACGCCACCTATTCAAATTAATTTGTCTAGACCTGTGAATATGTGTTCCACCGCATCGACGTAGTCAAAAAGCCACTCGACTTGCCATTCTCCGGACCCACAGGGTCATCAAAAGGGTCAACTACCGCACCTATGCCATAGACGTAAATGGCATTGCCAAGACCCTCTCCACCGATCATCTGAAGCCAACATACTTGGCGCGCTCCGATGCCCAGCCATCAAAACCACCGTTAGTAACGCTTCAGTTACCATCACCACCACCAAGTCACCCACATCACCACGCTTGCTGCCAACTCAGACCACTCAACCAACCGCTAGCATGCTGAAACAACAAAAGCAAACTGCCACCAAAAGGAATTTCACCTTTTCACTCCCTTCGTCAAACGTGAAGGTCATTGGGGAAGGACTGACTGTGGTAGCACAGAATATCCCAACCCAAACGCACTCTTGACAGCGCAAGCTGATCCTTGCCCTTCCCGCGAGAAAATGGGAAATTTGCTTGAGATACTCTTCTGGGTTTTCATAAATCAATATACCTGAGAGAGCCTACTCAAACTTTCTACAAGTTCCATCAGAGAGTACTGGTTTCCTCTTAATATACATCCAGTCGAGTCCGGACATATACGAATGTACCCCGTAACATTATCAACATAAATGGCATCAGCCATCTTGAATTACTATCAAATATTGTTAGTTGACAATTAGCGAAATAAAGTTAATATTCATAAAACTTCTAAAAGAGTAAAAGTTGACTTTGAATGAGTAGAAGTGAACTCTAAAGATCCTTCTTTACCGTATGACTCGTTCACGAATATTCGATACCCATTGTCTTCGTTTTCAGTAAATTATGTTACATCATTACCTTGAAAGCTTTATGAAAAGTGAGGGCTCAACTGGGCATTTTTATGTTCATCTTGAAAGTTATAATTTTATCGTCTTTTTAGGTCGCAAATCTTGTCAGTTCTTGGTATGAAAATCAATAGTCTTAGCAATGTAATATATAATACGAGAATTATCAAGAAAGTAGCAAGTCAATTTTCAAAAGTTAGTTCTTGGGAGAATTCTACAAACCCTACCAAAAGCAACTTCATCTAAGAATGTAAGAGGGGCAAAAGCATGAGTGCAGAAGAGAACAGCAATAACGAAATTTCCCACAATGATATTGCTTAAAATCATCTAGACTTTAAGCAGTAATGCTACACTTAGAATAAGTTTATAGGCAATTTAAGATGAAATGATTCATGACAAGTGTGCACATGTGAATGGGCCTTAACTCTTATTTATCACCAATTTTAGGTCCATATATTGACAGATTATGGTAGTTTGGTCTTTTACAATTTTAACCATGGTGTTATACACATCGGCCAAATGTTTAATCATTGTTAAAACTTTTTAACAAAAATAATGAATCGCCAGTGCAAACATTTCGCGCTCTACGTGAAATCAAAAAATTTCACGAAACGAACCCATAAATTGGCCGGCGAGATTGTGTGATTTGACTCCTTGTGACTTCTTCCTTTGGAGTTTCTGGAGGATCGTGTTCACGCTGATGCTCCCTAGACTACTGAAGCATTAAAACACAATATTCGAGCCACCGAAAATTACAATCATCGTTTGATAGTCTGTAAAGCAGCACGATGTTCACAAATGCCCAAAATAATGTTTCATATTTAATTGTAAGGGACCAAATTCTTATAATAAATAAACATTACAGCTCAATCTTTACAAAAATTATGTTTTTTTTCGACAAAAATGTGTACATATATATATATATATATATATATATATATATATATATATATATATATATATATATATATATATATATATCTATATATATATATATATATATATATATATATATATATATATATATATATATATATATGTATGTATGTACACATATGTATATATTAATATATATATATATATATATATATATATATATATATATATATATATATATATATATATATATATATATATATATATACATATATATATATACAGTATATATCGTTTATAACGACATCGGATATAACGACATATCGGCTTTTAGGACGAATTTCAAAAGTCCCGGCCGGGAAAAGCACTTTTGTATGTAAGAACTGTCGTTTATAACGACATCGGATATAACGACGAAACTAATATAGCGACGGGAAATTGAAAGATGAACTGGTTAAATTTGAGCCTTATAACGACGGACTCACGAATACAGTAAGATTACTCAAAGGAATTATCGAATAAGGGGAATCACCGGGGTATGAAAACAAACGCGACAGAACATAAACAGTCAGTTCAGTGTTTTGTTTAGTGGAAGTTGATTTCTTAGTTTCCTATAAAAGGTCCAATATTTAAACAGCTTAACGAAGGTCGACATGGCAATAAGAAAGGCGTTCACAATCGCTGAAAAAGCAGCAATTATTTGGCGTCTGGAAGCTGGAGAGTCAAATTTCTGCATTGCCAAAGAATTTGATGTAAGTTCTAAATAAATATGCAGTTAGTAAAAACACTGTATATGCATGTTATTTCATCTTAGGTGGCACATTCAACAATTTCCACGATGTGGAAAAATCGCGATAAAATACAGAGTGTATATGAAAATAGCTCTAAATCATTAAAATTAAAAAAGGTTAGGTCTTGTAAACAATCTAGAGTAAACGACGCTTTATTTGAATGGTTCAAAATTCAAAGAAGTCGCAATATTCCCATCAGCGGTCCTATTTTGCAAGCAAAAGCGGACGATTTTGCAAGAAAACTTGGATTAAAAGATTTTAAATGCACAGTGGGATGGATCCAAAGGTTTAGAAAAAGGCATAACATTATTTTTGGCAAAATAAGTGGAGAAGCGGCAGATGTACCGGAAGGGATGTGTAACGATTGGTTAACAACAGTATGGCCAAATTTAAGAAAAGGATATAAAGACGAAGAAATATTCAACACAGATGAAACCGGTTTGTTTTTTAGAATGATGCCTGATAAAACAATGAAGTTTAAAGGAGAAAAGTGTGTCGGAGGTAAACTTTCTAAAGAAAGAGTGACTGTTCTTGTAACAGCAAATATGACTGGCTCGGAAAAATTAAAACTAGTGGTTATTGGCAAAGCTACACGGCCTCGATGTTTTAAAAATGTTAAATCACTACCTGTCGAATATGAAAATAACCCAAGAGCCTGGATGACATCAGCCTTATTTGAAAAAATTATTTTGCGATGGGACAGTAAGCTGATTCGACAAAAAAAGAAAGTTTTATTGCTCTTAGACAACTGTCCCGCTCACCCGAATATTCAAAACTTAAAAGCAATAAAATTAGTCTTTCTTCCTCCAAATACTACGGCAGTTCTCCAACCATTGGATCAAGGCGTAATCAAGTCACTGAAAACACATTTTAGAAAAGTTCAAATTATGAAACTTTTAAAAGACATCGACGAAAATGGTGTGCCTAAAAAAATGCATATCCTTGAAGCCATTTTTCTGATTTCAAATGCTTGGGATCGTGTTTCTCAACGCCCAATAACCAATTGTTTTGCACATGCAGGATTTTATTTAAACGCAACAGAAAACTCTTTTGATCAAGATGATTCCCTACCCTTAGCGGAATGGCGACGGCTACAAAACGATCAAAATGAAATTGAGGATAATCTATCTTTGGCTCAATGGGTCTGCGCTTTGGCTGTAGATGACTTGGCATCACAAGAATGTTGGGAACATTTTCCAAGCATTGATGAAGAACTTGAAACGGCGGAGGACATGACGGTAGAGGAAATTTTAGCTATCTCAAATCAAGATTTGGAGTCGGGTATAAATAACGACGAAGAGGAAATGAATCCAACTATCGATTTCCAACCACCTACCTCTAAAGATGCTTTTTCAGTGATTCAAACGGTACAACATTTTTTTACATTTAATGAGGATTTAAAAGAGGCTAAAACAGATTTCGCTTTACTACATTTGGAGAAAGTAATTGAACAACACTTTTTAGAAAACTGAAAATCACAAAAACAAACAATGATCACCGATTTTTTTTCTTAAAATTAAATCTGGCTAAGTTAAGTTGTTTTGTCCATTCTTTAGTATGTATCATTTCTGTTGTATTCAATTAACTTTCTCATTTCTATCATAAATAAAGAGTATATTTGAGTATTATTATTATGTTTGGATATAGCGACCTACGGTTATAACGACGGAATTTCACTGGTCCCTTCAACGTCGTTATAAGAAATATATACTGTATTAATATATATATATAGATATATATATATATATATATATATATATATATATATATATATATATATATATATATATATATATATTTATATTTATATATATATATACATATATATATATTAATATATATATATAGATATATATATATATATAAATATATATATATATATATATATATATATATATATATATATATATATATATATATATATATATATATATATATATATATATATATATAAAAGGTGCGTTTCAAAATAAACGAGACTGAGTTAAAATAGAAACGACAGGAGCTTTGTTCTGATAAATTCTAGTTTATTTATTCAAAATAGTCTCCTCCGGCTTCGATACACCGTTTTGCGCGATCCAAAAGCTTTTCGAAAGAGTGTTTCAGGTCATTAACCGTTATGTCTTTCAGAATGTCGGTAAAAGCCTTTTGGATTCAACGCAAAGCGTTTTCTTTCATGGCCAAATGCAATTTTCCGAATAGGTAGAAGTCACCGGAAGCCATGTCAGGCAAATACGGTGAGTGAATGATGGTTAAAGTGTGACTTCTAGTCGAACAAGTTGGGTAAACAGACCTACGCTCATGTCAGAAGGGTTTTGTACTCAAACTCTCAGAAACGCAGTCACCACCAACGAATGAAATCAAGAATCCCCTCTCTGTGCACCCCTCGAAGCAAAAAGTGTAAAATCGAGATCTGTTTTGAAAAGTTCTCATTAGGATCTTTCATTTGATACGCATATCGGCTACATTTGATGAAATTTTTTTTCCGGGGGTCACTCCTTTATATGGGGAGACCCCCTTTAAATACCTTATAAAATTTTTTGCAGTTGAACTTTGGAGAGAGCACCAGTTTACACCAGCTTACAAAATTTGATGTTCTAGCTTAAGTAATTTGCGAGAAAAAGTGCTATGACACAGACGGATGGACGGACAGACAGGACGCGATTTTAGAAGGGGTTTTATAAAATTATTTTACAAAACCCTAAAAATCAGTCGCATGAGTGGGTCGATGAGATGGTGCATTATCGTGCAATAAGCGCAAGCTTCCTCCTTCGCGGTATTCAGGCCGAATTCAACGAATGCGATGCAACAAACGCTTCAAAATGCCAAGATAGAAAATTGTTTTGGTTGTTTGGCCCGTTGGCATGAACTTCTTGTAGACAATTCCCTTGGAATCGTCAAAACAAATGAGCATCGACTTGATTTTTGACTTCTCCAAATGCAATTTTATGAGTGGTGGCTTATCTGGGGCCTTTCATTTAGCACTTTGGTGCTTGGTTTTGGGTCCATATTGGGAACACCACGTTTCGTCACTAGTTGCAATGTTGCAAGGGAAGTTCTCGACTTTTCTCGCCTTTTTAATGATGCCCCTCGAATGTTAAATTCTAACCAATTTTTGGTCATCAGTTAACTTGTGCGGAACAAAACGTGCACAGACCTTTTGTAAGCCCAAACGATCGGCTGAAATGCAATAAATCGATGTTTTGGAGATATCCAGCTCCGATTTTATGAATTACAACGATGATTTTGGCTCATTTTTGACAAATTCTCGCACAATTTCGATGGAGTTTTCGGTGATCACTGATTTTGTGCGGCGTCATTTATGTCCTTACGAGCATATCTGAAAAGTGTAAACCACTCATGAACTCTGGCAAGAGATAGAGATAGAGAGCGCCATAAACTTTTTTCGTCAATTGAAATGTTTCGGTAAACGTCTTACCGATTTTAAAACAAAATTTGATATTAGCTCGTTGTTCAAAACTCATTTTTGTACCGATAACACAAACATACTGTCACTTTAGACGCAATAACTTCGCTTCCACTGAACCCAATGTCACCAAATTTTTCATTGGAAGTCAGGGAGGGATTTAACTTTCCTACGCACTATCTCACCACCAAAAAAATGTTTAGGACAAAAGGTAGTTTATTGTGGAACGTATCTTGTATGTATACAGTGACTCCCAAAAAGATCCGCACAAGTAAGAAATGTTCCTTCTTTTTCAATTTATGCTTCAATCCATGACACAAAAAGAAAAAATTATTAATTGAACAAAACATCAGCTAAATCATTTTACTCAAAAAATAGAAAATGTTCCGCAAAATGAGAAGTAAAACGAAGGATTAAAAAAGAAGCACAAAAATATGACGCCCCAAAAAGATCCGCACAACAAAGAAACTTGGGCAAACTTGTGCATTTTTATGTAAAAAGAACACATTTGAGTGACCTCTTTATAGCATATCGCCTTCAATGATAAAGTCGTAATAGATCCGGGCAGATCATATCTTATATTGATCACAAACCGCGTGTTGTACGTAGCTTAAAACAACGTTGTGCTTTTTAAATTAAAATGGGCAAATACACGTCTCCAGGAAAGATCCAGTTGGTGGTTTCTAACCATATGGGAGGTAAAAATGTGGCAGAAATATGTTCGAGCCTCAAGATGAAACGTAGAACTGTTTACAACATTCTCCAGAGGTATAAAGAGGAAGGCAGAATAGACTTGAAGCATAGTCCTGGTCGCCCAAAGGTTCTAACGACGCTTGAAGAATGCTCTTTCGTCCGGAAAATAAAAAAAAATCCAAAACTGATTGCTCCAAAAATTGTGAGTGAAGTGTTTGCAGAATTTAAAAAAAAAGTAGGATGTGAAACAGTTCGACGAGTTTTGAAAAAGGTTCAATACAATGGACGTGTTGCACGGAAGAAACCATTCATCAGCGAAGTGAATAGAAAAAAGCGTTTAAATTTCGCTAAAAAAAATTATATTAAAGGAAGTCAATTATTGGGAGGATGTGATTTTTGCCGATGAAAGCCAATTCAATGTTTTTGGCTCGAATGGACGTGTTATGGTGTGGCGCACGCCCAATGAAGAATTGAGTCCAATTAACCTCAGGCCTACCATGAAACACAGAGGTGGCAGTTTGATGGTGTTGGGATGCGTTTCTACTCGTGGTGTTGGCGAATTAGTACTTAAAGATGGTATCATGGGTTTCCGTCGGTATTTAGACATTTTGAAGGAAAATTTGCGAAAAAGCGCTGGTAAAATGGGCATTTTGGATTCGTTCAAATATTACGAAGACAATGATCCCAAACATAAGGCACGGATTGTTCAAGAATGGCAGCTATATAATTGTCCAAAAGTGGTTCATCCTCCTCTTCAGTCACCGGATTGTAATCACATTGAAAATCTCTGGAATGAATTGGACCGTAGAGTTCAAAGCACGCCAATTTAATCAAAAACGGAGCTCGAGAAAAGGCTTCACGAAGAATGGGTGAAAATGGATGTGGAATACCTGCGGAAAATCATCTCCAGTACGCCAAATCGATTAAAATGTGTCATTGAACAAAACGGACATGCAACATAATACTAGCTTACTAAAATTTTTGTTTTTTTTTACAATTTAGCTCTTGTGCGGATCTTTTTGAGGAATGATATTTTCTGTTTTTTCATGGAATTTCCTTTTTTTGGTATATTTAAAGTGAGAAACTATTTTATTTATGTGATCTGTAAGAGTTTTATGTTCTGCTCATAATAAAATGTTTAAAAAAATTTTCCCGTTTTTAATTGCCTTATAAAATGAGAAAGGAGGAAAATTTCTTACTTGTGCGGATCTTTTCGGGAGTCACTGTATATATTGTTACATGTACAAATAATTACATGTACAAATAATTCTGCGAGCTACTGTCGCAATTGTTTTCATCATCATTAAGAACGTCAACGAATGAATTTACTCGAACCCACGAGAACCCAACAAGCATGATCAACATCTGCAAGTGACGTCACTCCATTCATGAACTTGCTCGAACCTACCAGGTAGAACATTCGCCAATGTACGAGAAATGGGTGAATACGTAGAGACCCTATATAAAGGCGAGCTGAATGAATGGGGGGGATCATTCATTCGACCGCGATAAGAACTGCGATTGTGTGTGGGAAGTGTGTTTCGTAATAGCGAAGTAATTTAGAAGACAATTTCGATAAGAAATTTATGGACAAGTGTTAGATTTTTTTGTAATAGTGAAAATTAAAATTAGTGAAAGTGTTAACTGATTATTGTGCATTTCATTTAATAAACTCTTTTAACTTAAATTAAAAGACATTGCGTTTTCACTTTCCCGGAACATTAAAATTATTGGCCGCGAACCTATAACACGCGACAATGGTGTCAGAAGTGAGAAAGAAAATTTCGAAAAGTGAAAACATTTAAACATTTTTAAAGTGCACAATAGTGAAATTTAACGTGGAAACTGTTGTCGAAATAATTAAAAATACCACCAAGCTAACAGTGAAAAATTAATGAATTTACCATGGTGGGTGAGCCCTCAGATGCAGAAAAAGACGCAGAAGGTGGTGAAACAGAAACACCAAAACCAAAGGAATCAGAAAATGCGTTGATGCAAATGTTGATGCTGATGCAGCAAGAGCAGCGACAGCAGTCATCCAATTTAACTGCGAAGCTCAATGAACAGTCATCCAATTTAACTGCGAAGCTCAATGAACAGTCATCCAATTTAACAGCGAAGCTAAATGAACAATCAGCGAAGCTGGACCAACAGGCAATCGAAATCAAAGCAGACATCAAGGCAGACATCACACAGAAGCTGGAGAAACAGTCAACCGAAATAAAAGCGGAGCTCGGTAGTCTCAACAAGCAAATTAAAGGCGTCGAGGAAAAGGTTGACCAGGTCGAGGAAAAGGTTTACCAGGTCGATGAAAAGGTCAGCCAGGTCGAGGAGAGAATCAACAATGAGATGGAAAACATGAAAAAGGAATTGGAAGCAGCAAAGGCAGTAGTAACCGCTCCACCAGCCCCAATTATAACCGCAGCGCAAAGCTCATCTAGAAATGTACAAGCACCAATATTCGATGGGCAAACGGTCTGGAGTATTTACAAAATCCAGTTTGAAGCCGCCGCTAGGATAAATCACTGGAATGAGCAGGAACGAGCAACTGCGTTAATTCTGGCTCTAAGAGGCCCAGCTGCCGAGCTTTTGCAGACTATGCCCGTTGAGCTGCATTCAAACCCGGCTGCTATAATGAATGCGCTGGCCATGCGTTATGGAGACGATCATCTGAAGCAGATTTACCGGGCGCAGCTACGGCATCGGATGCAGAAGTCTGGCGAAACCTTGCAGCAGCTAGCACAAGACATTGAGCGATTGGCACTTTTTGCTTACCCAGCGTACGACCCAGAACATCGAGATGACGTAGCAGCAGAAGCATTCATCAGCGCCTTAAAGGACAAGGAATCGCAACAAGCCGTGCGGTTAGCTCAAAAGCAAACAGTCAAGGAAGCATTGGCTTATAGTTTAAATTTTGAGGCAGTCAAAAATGTGACCCGTACCACTGTCCGGGTTCGCGAGGTAGTGATAGATAAATCCAGGTGTGAGCGCGTGGGAATTGAGCGAGAGCTGCAGGTGAATGGTGCGCCTAGATGCTGGAATTGCGGGGAAAAAGGGCACCTGCAAAGAGACTGCAAGAAGGGGAGAAGACCGAGCTATTGTCCAGGGTGGTGGAGATCCAGACCGTGTCAAGAGCCTAGAATGGCGGCCCATCAAACTGCAAGGGCCAACTTCGTGGGGCGAACGTTGGCTAGGAGTATCGACATCCCCAGCACCGTGCCAAGGCAACATCGTGGAGAAGCAGACAGATGCCTTCCTGGTCAAGTTGATGAAGAACATTGCACCCTAACAAACGACACTGGTGCAACCCGATCGACGATCTGACCAGACCTAGTGAGGCCCCAACTGCTTCACAAGGGTAGAGTTCATTGAATTGCTGACGCCCTATCTCGTCATCCATGTCCAGCTAACTGCAAACATTGTCAACGGATTGAGGAAAAGGAGCCGCCCGTTGATCTGCGAGTGATAACGGCCGAATTCGATGAAGGTTGGTCATCGGAGGAGATTCGAAATGCCCAGCTAGCCGATGAAGACATCGGACCATTGCTCGTGTGGAAGGAGACGACTGGGCGACCTGAGTGGAAGGACGTTTCAACGCATGGCGCAACCCTGAAAAGCTATTGGGCACAATGGAACTCCCTTCAGGTGGAGGGTGGTGTACTCAAGCGGAAATGGGAAACGGCGGATGGCAGCTCCTATAGGATGCAAACTATACTACCCAAAAGCCGAATCCACGATGTGGTAAAGGAAATGCATGAAGGATCCTCGGGAGGCCATCTTGGTGTTAACAAAACCTTAGCGAAATCGCGGAAAAGATTCTACTGGCTCCACGCTCGAGAAGACGTAGAGGACTGGTGTCGCAGATGCACAATTTGCGCTTCCGTCAAAGGCCCAAAGCGACGACTGAGAGGACAAATGCAAAACTATAACGTAGGCGTCCCATTCGAAAGGATTGCTGTTGACATCGCTGGACCCTTTCTTGAATCTGAATGGGGAAATCGATACACGCTGGTTGTAGCTGATTGTTTCAGCAAGTGGCCCGAGGTCTACCCCATTCCCAACCAGGAAGCAACTACTGTAGCCGAACAGCTAGCGTTAAATTGGATCAGCAGGTACGGCGTGCCTTGTGAACTACATTGGGATCAAGGCCGAAACTTTGAGTCACTAGTTTTTAGCAAAATGTGCGAGCAGCTGGGAATACGGAAAACGAGGACAACACCGCTGCATCCCCAATCCGATGGAATGGTCGAACGTTTCAACGGCACGCTCAATAAACACCTTGCCAAGATGGTTGACGAGAACCAAAGGGACTGGGACCGACATATCCCACTATTTTTAATGGCATATAGAGCCGCTGAACATGCGTCGACGGGCCAAGCCCCAGCCAAAGTCATTTTTGGAAAGACTATTCGTTTGCCAGCCGATATAAAGTTCGGAACACCCCCTAAGAAACCCCAAACGATCTCGGAGTACGCAAGTGATCTAAGACAACGGTTGAACCAGATACATCGGACAGTGCGAAAACACCTCGAATCGGCTACTGACCGCATGAAGACCAGGTATGATCTAAAGGCTAATTCTACTGGCTTCCAGCAAGATGACTTGGTGTGGCTTTATAACCCGCAACGGTGAAAGGGTAGGTCTCCAAAGTTGCAACATAATTGGGAGGGACCATACCGAGTTACAAAGCGAATCAACGACGTCGTATACCGAATACAGGAACATCGTAAGCCGAGAGCTAAAATGAAAATCGTGCATCTGGACCGTCTTGCCCCATATTACACCCAGGGAGAATTGACTCCAAATAGCGACACATCTTTTCGGGGCGAAAAGAACTGAGGTGGGGGCAGTGTTACATGTACAAATAATTACATGTACAAATAATTCTGCGAGCTACTGTCGCAATTGTTTTCATCGTCATTAAGAACGTCAACGAATGAATTTACTCGAACCCACGAGAACCCAACAAGCATGATCAACATCTGCAAGTGACGTCACTCCATTCATGAACTTGCTCGAACCTACCAGGTAGAACATTCGCCAATGTACGAGAAATGGGTGAATACGTAGAGACCCTATATAAAGGCGAGCTGAATGAATGGGGGGGATCATTCATTCGACCGCGATAAGAACTGCGATTGTGTGTGGGAAGTGTGTTTCGTAATAGCGAAGTAATTTAGAAGACAATTTCGATAAGAAATTTATGGACAAGTGTTAGATTTTTTTGTAATAGTGAAAATTAAAATTAGTGAAAGTGTTAACTGATTATTGTGCATTTCATTTAATAAACTCTTTTAACTTAAATTAAAAGACATTGCGTTTTCACTTTCCCGGAACATTAAAATTATTGGCCGCGAACCTATAACACGCGACAATATATATATATATATATATATATATATATATATATATATATATATATATATTTATATATGTTTATATATATATATTTATATATATATATATATATATATATATATATATATATATATATATATATATTTTATGGAAGTGGTGCCAAATAAATTTCCCCATTTCAACATAAAAATTTCCGACATGTACACCATCACATAGAAAACAGCGAAAACGAATACGCCACCCCTTACATAAAATTTATTTCATCCTTTCAGAGTATTTTGAAGCCGTTTTTTTCCAAAGGTTTTTTAGTGACTTCATTTTAAACCTCTATAATCAAAATCCTTGCATCTGTCGGACAGTTTTGTTGAGAAATCGGGGTGATCTTAAGCGTTATTTGATTTTCATTTTCTTTAAATGGAACTCAAAAGAAATTAAGTTGTTTTGTTTACCAATAACAAAGCTCTTTTATTTATTCGCGTTCAAAAGTTATGCGTCAACATGCATAAAAAAGTAATAGCCCAGTCATATTAGGGCTTTCACCTCGGAATGAAAGATAATAAGCTGCAAATTGGTATGAACCTTTGTTTTGTCATTCTAAATGTTGTCTCAAAAGTCACAATCGTTATCGTGTTCGCGTCTCAAGATATTCAAGGTCAAAGGTCACAAAAATCGGTTTTTCGCGAATATCTGGCTTCCTATCGGTTAAATGAGATTTGCATTTATTATAAAAGTTGTAGGCTATAAAATTCCCTACAACTTTTGTTTAAACTTTTTTTTCATACGACCAACCGTTTTGAAGGTAGAGCGCGAAGAGTGCACATCGTACAGTCATATACGGCCTAATGCAAGGTCAAGCGTGAGTTATGGTTATCAGTACGTTATAAAGTCAATTATTTACTTGGAAATTATAATTATTAAACAATGCCTATTATTTATGTACTAACTATTAATTATTTATATTTAATTAAAGTAAGTAACTTGATTATTTATATATAATTATTCATATTTAACTATTTAAGAATATCGGGATCATATGTATTTTCTTCATCGGGATTACTTGGATACAGTGAAGCGTTGAGGCAAGCTTGTCCGTTGCACTGGCCGCAAGCTAAAGAACATTGTAGCCCTGATTTTCTGCATCCACAGCGGGAGCCACAACCATTTTTGCAATTGCAAAATATTACGTCAACACTTCCACCAACAAGTGTAGCAGCTCATCAACACATAAAACGTGTCTACTACCAGATTCAAACGTGGTTAGGGAAGGACTTAGAACCTAAAGAATGGGGCTGGATGCTTGAAAATGAAATCCTGGAGCCCATACGAACGTTATTACCTCCAGCACCAGCCGAACTACTAAACGTAATATTTTGCAATTGCAAAAATGGTTGTGGTTCCCGCTGTGGATGCAGAAAATCAGGGCTACAATGTTCTTTAGCTTGCGGCCAGTGCAACGGACAAGCTTGCCTCAACGCTTCACTGTATCCAAGTAATCCCGATGAAGAAAATACATATGATACCGATATTCTTAAATAGTTAAATATGAATAATTATATATAAATAATCAAGTTACTTACTTTAATTAAATATAAATAATTAATAGTTAGTACATAAATAATAGGCATTGTTTAATAATTATAATTTCCAAGTAAATAATTGACTTTATAACGTACTGATAACCATAACTCACGCTTGACCTTGCATTAGGCCGTATATGACTGTACGATGTGCACTCTTCGCGCTCTACCTTCAAAACGGTTGGTCGTATGAAAAAAAAGTTTAAACAAAAGTTGTAGGGAATTTTATAGCCTACAACTTTTATAATAAATGCAAATCTCATTTAACCGATAGGAAGCCAGATATTCGCGAAAAACCGATTTTTGTGACCTTTGACCTTGAATATCTTGAGACGCGAACACGATAACGATTGTGACTTTTGAGACAACATTTAGGATGACAAAACAAAGGTTCATACCAATTTGCAGCTTATTATCTTTCATTCCGAGGTTGACCCCTTTTTTTATCTAATATGACTGGGCTATAAATATATGGGTCAAACTGATAACCTTCATTCCTTTGGAAGTCGGTTAAAAATCTAACCAAATTTAATGAAGTTATCGCCACGTGGATTTTAGCAACACAAGTTCTTTAAAATATGTTGGGTTTTCATTGCACTGGGAGCTGTATTTTAATTGGAACTTTTGAAAAGTTTTAGATAATTTTTTGCCCAACCAGCAAATTCAACACAATTTACTTTACGAATTGAAGATGTAGCTCATAATACTTGAAATTTTTATACGCTTCTCTGTCTTCAATTGAATATGTTATTATGTTGATTAACTAAATCAACATATCAACAGACATCATGTCAAAGTCCTCATTGACTTTTTTCAGCTTTTGGAAAGTCAACATGAAAATTTATCTATGAATAATCCACAACAACATTCTCCTCTTACATATTTCATCATTTCATGCGACAGATTTCTGCACTTTTCTTTCTCAAACCACATTTACCATAAGAAACATATGTTTGATGACTGTTAGTTGGGAAAACGTTAGGCAACCAATGGCAGAAACAAGCAAGCGTGAAAATAAGTAAGCAAGTAAGTTAGATATGGGAATTAGAGACAAAAGCTGTGATGCGACAGATCAGTGTACGCAAGATTGATGATGAAAACGAAAAAATCACACATTACATGGTGACATATACAAACTCTAGTATGTATCTAAATTATTCAGTTCACGGGAACTTTTATAAATTGTTCTGTGTCTGTCGGGAAAAGATTTCGTGAGAACTTTCAAGATATAATTTTCATATATAAAGAAAGCATGCGTTGTAGTGATTTGAGGGATTTAGCTGATGAGATGATCAATAAAATCCAATACTGAACGATGAAATTGAGGTTATTCGTAAAAATAAAATGCCTGTAGAAACAAAAATTAGTGCTAGAAGTCATTTTTGAAGATATGGCAGTAATGAATTATCAAATATTTAAAATTTTTAGCATTTAAAACTAATAAAATTTATATTCCAGTTTACATGATGCATAATATGTAATATTGTCGGATTGGGTATCAGATACTATATACTGGTTAGCAAACAAACTCATATAAGCGTGAAAATAATTGGATCAATATTATTATAAATGTTGTATACTGAGCCAGAGATTTTTGTAGCTAGAATGTCTGGCTCACTATGAAGATTGTCTCTATTTCTTTAGTTATGATTGGATTTCGCTATCTCTTGAACATTCATGCCGACTTTTTTGTCTCCCGCCAACAGCTCTAAATTTTACACCAAGCACTCCATCGACAACCAGCTGGCTCCTATCTTGTCAGCCGCATCTTTAAAGACAAGCAACGAGCTCCGGATGGAAGTGAAATCGGCTATTACGTGACAGAACAGACGATCAGGCATCAAGCCCGGCGCAAGAGGAATCAATGGTTCGATGATGAGTACTAGAATGCTTTAGACTAAAACAATCAGGCATACAAGGATTACATAGGTAGGAAAGCCAGGACGAAGAGAGAACACTACGAAAATCTCAGAAGAGTAGCAAATAAGGTAATTAGAATTAAGAAAAGAAAATACTATGACGAGCAATTGAGAAGTATAGATGTATGTTTAGCGAACAACAACACAAGACAAGCATACAAGGTAGTGAAAAGCCTGAAAGGAGGTTACCAATCCAAAACCACGCTCTGTCGTAATGACATCGGCAATATTATCGCTGATGAAACCAATATTAAAGAAAAACGGGCATCGTATTTCAAGAATATCTCTGATCCTCCGCACAGCTCCACAACATTAAAGCCTATAGTTTTCGGTGGAGATCTCCCATTTGCCCCACCAACTCTGGATGAAGTGTGTTCTATCATCAAAGCCCAAAAGAATAATCAAGAATAATTCAAGCAAATAAGTCAGACCAAATTGTTCATTTACATCTTACGTTTCATGGTAAAAAAAAAAAACCTAGATTTTTATCTTCTCGAAATTAGTTTAGTCTTTCAACCTTAGTTCAGCTATTAGAATCAATATTCTACAAGAAAGTATTGGCGTCAGATACAAGCAAGTAGTACCACAATATTTACTGGCGATACTCTCCTCCAATAAATCCGAGCACGTCAAAAAACAACTGTAATTCAAGCTTGGTTAAGAAGTTTGGTTCTTCTTTCTCCCAATATTGTGCTTTTTTTTGTGATTGGAAGATGAATATCATGTATGCTTACAAGGGACTGGACTACCCACTAAACACCTCCTCTGTGAACCCGAGAACCTAGTCTAGAACCATTTGACACTTTATTTTGGGCCAGAACTCGTTTTGCTACATCATGACGCGCTTCCAACTGTCAACTCACCATAGCTTCGATTCATCCATGGTGGCGAGCAGTCCACCCTCTCTTCGTCCAGCCACCCAAGACTGCTGACAACTGTTAAGTGAGCAATGTATCTCCTCGCAAGAAACCATCCCTCTCGCGTCCTCACTTCGATGCAGCTAAAGAGCATGGCGCTTTCTAGTAAGAAGGGCAATAGGTACAAATGCAATCTTCAGTGTTCCTCTTCTCTGTACTAGTGCCAAGCGTTTATGGTATTGCTCCATATTGACAGCGTTGCCCCTTTTTTCTGCTCTGTACAGTAGCGCTGACCCTACAGCACTCATCAAAAGCCATCTTCTTGATGGTTTGTGTCCACCTACGTTAGCACAAGTCAGCACAGAGCCAATACTCATGGAGCAGCCTTTGTAGCCGTTGCCCTGATTTGCTCAGAGAAACTCATCTTTGGATCAATCAGTAGCCACAGGTACTCAACCGTTGGCCTCGATTCGATTAGTATATCTCACATTCTGATAACCCTTAATCTAGGGATTCTCTTTTTTGTCAAGAAGACCATTTCGGTTTTCTTCAGTGCTAAGCTGAACGAGTCATCCAGTCTTTCACTCAGCGCATTAGCTTACCTAGCTAAAGTTACGCTTGTTGAACGGTACGTCCAGCGACCAGAGTTGCATCATCATCCGCATAGCTAATCAAGCGTGACTCATCTGGCATTTCCAGTGTCAGTAGCCCAACGTAAGACACTTTTCACAGGTTTGGGTGAAAGAGGGATCCCTGGGCGACACCCGTCCGGAAAGCACCAAGCTTCCGCATAACTAGCTTGTAGCCAAGGCCGCACGGACTTTTGTTCACATTGTCCACTGGATCTTGCCAGCAGCGAGTCTTGTTGTTGTTAAACAATTTGCAAAGACATTTCTTGGCCAATTTATATGCTACTACCCGGTTGCATGCCCCATCTCGGTTCCGTGCCTGTTGAGCCTCACGCCAAAGCTTGAGATACTTCCTTCGCTTATCAGCGATTTCAATCGACCCACCAGGTCACTGAAGGCTCTCAGTACCGGGGTTTTTGACGGGATATATGCTCATACTTGAGTTCACCACCCCTTGAGCTACCAGTTCTTTCATCCCCTGCAAATCGCCCTGCAGTGGTGCATAAGCTGTAAGCACCTTGACGAACCTCTTGGCATCCATCCTTCTGATGTTCCACCCAATTTGAATAGTCAACACCACGGGCGTTGGGGGACAACATCATTGATCTCAAGCTGAATGTACTGACGATCACTAGCTGAGTAGTCCTCTAATACTCTCCAATTGTGTATCCTCCGTTTTAAGGACACCGAAGCGAATGTCATGCCCTGTATGGTTCATTCACAGCCAATATTTATTTATTTATTTCTATTTAAGAGAAAAAAAAATCCAATTAAAAAATAGATTAAATAATATCACAACAAAATAATTTAAGTAATAGCACAGCAAGGAGCAAGAAACAAGTTGGGTAAACAGACCTACGCTCATGTCAGAAGGGTTTTGTATTCAATTTACAAAATGCAGTCACCAGATCGAATGAAACCAAGAAACATGTCAAAAACGATTTTATTGGAGAAAATATGAAATTCGAAGATCATAGTATTGTTAACAAAGTTGAAAGAATTTCGACTTCTGAGGTTTTTGTTATTGTTAAACTCATAAATATCTCCCTTGATAATTATTTCAGATGTCCATTCGCGAGGGCAGAAACACATTTTTCATATATTTCTCCCCTGTGCCCCCACTGAAGCAAAAACTGACAGTTTAAGAACTGTTTTGAAATGCTCCCATGAAACCTTTTATTTCATATTTATATCGGCCACTCTTCTGTACTGTTATCATCGATTAATGGCCTATTTTTTCGAATCCTAGAGTGGTAATAAAGCCCAGTTGCTAGGAGCTCTCTCCCGCCTCCTTGATTTGTTTCACTTATGAGTATTAATTGTAGGTACTCATCTTCAGTCATTCATTAAATTGAATCAAGTGTTCAAAATATGCACCTTAAGCGTTGAAGTTGGGAAAAAATAACTCAAGATTATTCAATCTTCGCATTTAAAACAGCCACTATTTTGTTTTACGATTACTGATACCACTAGCTGAACCGATTCTCAAAGATATTAATGACACCTATCATTCCTGAAATTTTCATGCAAATCCTAGCAAAACTGTAGTGTCTGAGTCGGTAAAAAGCGTATGTTGTTCCATAGCCATATGTTGCCATAGTAATAAATGCAGCGCATATTGTTCCATAGTAATACAGGAAAATTCAAACCACTATAACTTCGCTCAATATGCTCCAATCTTCATGAAACTTTCAAGATAGATCAATCTTATAAATAGTCATCTGTGTATCGTATTTCATTGAGTTTGAGGGTACCGCTAGGATTTTATTCAAGAAAACATAAAATCGATAAATCATACTATTACTAACAAAGTTGAGTGAATTGCAACTTCTCACGTATTTTTTGTTGTTGTACTCATCAAGGCCTACATTCTTGATTTTTTTCAGATTTTTCGGATCACAGGTGTCCAATCGCGAGGGGGGGGGACACAAATTTTTCGTGTATTTCCCCTCCCTGTGCACCCTTCGAGCCAAACTTTGCCAAACTAAGACCTGTTTTGAAAAGTGCAGGTGTAAGATTTGAGTGGTAGTGCAGGTGTAAGGTTTGAGTGGTAGTCCATGGGTAGCTAGGGTTCGGCCGAATCGCGACGGTGGTTATTCCGGCAAGCCGCATTCTCGCTTGGCGGCTTATTGGGGCCTTGAGGGACAAGCGAGTGGCGTCCCACGTCCGTCTCCGGACGAGCTAAGCCGGGTCCATAAGCCCCGCCGGGGCACTCCAATTTCCCTGAGGGCCATAGTGGCTCCCGTGGAATAAGAAGCGGGTGTAACAACATCATCTGCATAAAGAAGGCAGGAGGAGTTGATGACAACGGATGGTAAGTCATTTATAAACAAAGTGAGCAATAATGGGCCAAGAATAGATCCTTGAGGAACACCTGGAGAGGGATGAAAGGGGGTAAAAAGACAGCCTTGAAAAGATACCTGACTGACACGGTAGGATAAGTAAGAGGATAACCAGTGGAGCAAATCATCAGGAACGTTAAAAAACCAAATTTTGCTAAATAAAATATTGTGGTTTACTGAGTCAAAGGCTTTAGAGAAATTCAAATACAAGGTTTCGATTTACAAACGGTCCTCCATGGCTTTTGAAGCAACGGTCATGAATTTTAACAAATTCGTTAAGGCCGATCGCCCCTTGAAAAAACTATATTGTTCAGGAAAGAACAATTCATGAGTAAGTTAAAAAAGGTGCAAGTACACGATTTTCTCCAGTAGCTTGGAGAAACAGGGTAATAAGGAGATAGGTCTGAGGTACTATTTTTTTGAAATAGGAGTAACATAGGATATTTTCCAACACGAAGGAAAAGAACCTGAAGAGTTGAAGAGAGAGGAAAAGAGGACATAAATAGAAGTAGCTAATGATTTCACAATATGATTAGGAATACCGTCGGGACCTGAACTAACAGAGCCATCAAGTTCTAAATAGCTTTATAACATGTTTCGGATAGCAAGTAAAAGGAAATGAAGATGGCCTGTGTATGATTGGGAACAAAGGGCTATTGCTGAGAGTAAACATTAAAAATAGAAGAAAACTGAGTTCTAAAAAGTTCACGAATCTCAAGAGCTGAAGCTGGAAGAAGATTTGAGAGGGCGTATATATTTCCAAAATGGTTTCGAATAATTTGAGTTTGGAGAGCCTCCAATACTATGAAGATAAGAAGCTTTATCGATCTGCATCTCTTTCTTAGCTATCGACTTCAGATGACAAAAAGCATTACGTGACTAAGTGAATCTGTCACGTGAAAAACGTTGACGAGCTTAATCTTTAGCTTTCAAGGCTCATCTCACATCGAGAGTTAACCACAGGGACAGTCAGAAGAGTTCCTTATACTGACAAGCGAGGTCGAGTTGGAAATAGGAGCATTTAAGAAGTCATAAAAATTGTTGCAACAAGTATCCGAGTCAAGACCGCGGAAGAAGGAGGACCAATCAACAGAGCGTCATGTTTCGGAAAGTTGCTTATAATTAAGTACTTTTATAAAAATTATATCGCTGACACACTTTCCGACGATAATGGACAGAAGCAATAAAGGAAATTTCAAAGCGTAAGGGGGATGATGGGGGTCAGGAGAAAGATAAGGAAAAAGAACTGGAGGTGAGCAAAACAACGATTGCTCCACACTTCAAAAGAATAATCCCAGATTCTGATTATTAACGTTGAGAAAATTATTAAATTGAGCCAGGGAACACATGGACATAAAAGAAAAAATTAAAGAACAAATTTAAGATGAGTCAGAATCAACCTGATTGTCATCCCATGAGAGTTTGGGAAGGTTAAAATCTCCACATAAAATAAGGTGACAATTTGAAACGTGCGATAAGAAAATACTAGACATTTCGGCGAGGAAGGTATTGTAGACCGAAAAAGGAGACTTATAAGGTATATAAGTGCAAAAGACAAGAAGAGGAAGGGAAGACGAAATAAATATTTTGCCCCCACACATTCTACAGGAGCAGTCAAAAGAATATGGCGGAAAGTCGGCATATTTCCGGTGTTTAATATAACGAGCACCGTCTTAGCCACCATTTAGAGGATGCGTCTTCCCCGCGGATATGTTATAGGCATGCCCCATTTGATTGCTATTGTGTTGAAGTCTCCCCCAACAAGCACGTTCCCGTCTGCATGCAAAATAGCGTCAACCAAAGCATTAAACTTGGTTTGGAAAGATTATATCGGTTGGTTCGACGTTAGGTACACACTAAAGAAAGTGGTCTCTGAGTACGGAGCCAAACATCCATCCACAGCTTTTCGCCAGAAAATCACTGTTCTGAACCCAGATTGCAGCTGTTCCAGTTTTATCAAGAAACCGCAATACAGAACTTATATTATGGTATTGCTCATTCAGCAGCAAAAAGTCGGCTTTTATGTCCATTGTAAACTAGTCGAGCCAATTTTGAGCGGTTGAACTGCATTGTAGGCTTAGTTGTAAAGTGTGGGCCATCAAAGTTCTGATTTAACCTTGGCTAGGGCTTCCTGGAAATACCGGCATATCCCTGATCCCAAGACGTGCCCAAGAGCCGGTCTTGGATCAGTATCTTTGCAAAGAATACAATTTGCCTCCTTTGTACCCTCTTTTCTTTTATGTTCATTTTCACCGCATTTGTAACATGGGGAACCCCTGTCGGATCCTATGCATACTTGTGCGGTGTGACTTGAAGCATTGAAAAGGCACTGCTCTTTGCCATATTCTGCAGATAACTGACCCTATTCTTACTTTTCTCCTATTCAGAAATTATTCAGCGCCTTTTTGGTCATGTCAATGATGGCTTTGCGTTGTCTCTTATGGTTTTCTTATGTCAGCCTCGCTTTGATCCTGCCTTATTGGTGGCCTCTTTTATCTAAGTTAGATCCATGACGCAGTTAGTATACTTATTTTGATCATTACTATGGCTTGAGCGAGGCTATACATGCGCTTTTCCTGAGAGCTTTCTTTACTGCGTTACAGAATGCTTCTTCATTGTCAGCATCTGCTCCAAATCGGAGCATTATGTGGTCCCACCACGTTTGTTGTACTGCTTTAATGGCAGTGTTGGTGTTTTCAGGCCTTACATTTCCCCTGATATCCCGCAGCACCTCCACTTAGGATCAACCATCTTGGAGCTTTAAGAGCAATGCCTGCTGCCGAGGTCTTTGTCTCCTGCTTTGCATCAGGTCCTTTTTCTTGTTGGGCATCCGTGCGAACTTTATTTTCTTGCGCTTTTTGAAGGAGCGGCTTTCTTCGTGCCTTTTGTAAGCACTGTCTAAGACTTCTGATCTGGTATTCCACGACCATCAAATGCCTCTTCTTTCCTTTTTTTATCCCGGTTTCCAACAATTGGGCTAGACGCGATTCTTTTATTAATGTTTGACGATGGAGCTATCTTCGCGTAATACTAGTTATTCTTTTAAAGCAAGAATATATTTGTTGTGCGTCTTAATAAGTTTTTCTTGAATTAAGTCATTCAACATGTCTGCATATTGTAACTTAAGCATATAACTCTTCTGACATGAGGGTAGTTTTGTCTCCTCACCTTGTTTTCAGTTAATAACATAAGTTAACAAGATAAGGCTTAGTAAGTTGATTAGAGTTTGGAGTTATATTGTTAGATTTAAGATTTAAAACAAACTTTTATTCATTATATTAATCGGAATTATTTGAAAGAGCTTTGGCGGACTTTTACTTCTATATACTCGTAAGCGTTACGATATAAAGGTAATAGGCTTAGTAGTATTTAAGGCTGCTTGTCTTTTGTACATTCCTTTAAGGGTCTCGTACCAAAGTATAAAACACCAAACCTGTGTCCGTCTGTATCTCACAGCAGTTTTTCTCTGAAGCTGAAGAAGTTACAACCATGTAACTTTGTAGAAAGGTCAAAACTGGTGACTTCTGAAATGTTTTGGGGTACGAAAATTTTTGAGAGAGTTTTACTGGGGTTTCCCCATGTAGAAAGGTGGACCTTTCAAATTTTGTTCATCAAAGATAGTCAAAATTGGTGTCATGAGATATTTCGAAAACAGGTCTTTAAATTACCTTATCAGTATCGAGGGGGGTGGGGGTAGTAGGAGAAGGGGAAAGGCATTGAATTTTTGCGTACCCCTTTCCCCTCGCTATCGGACATCTTCCGATAGCGGGGGAAAAGGGGGAATCTGGAAAACATCATATGTACAGAGCTTTATGAAGACAACAACAACAAATTCGTCAGAACTTGAAATTTGCTCAAATAATAAATATACTATGCTAAAAAAGCATAGTATATTTATTATTTTTACATATTCTCGAATAAAATCGTGAGGATACCCTTAAATTCCATAAAAAGTTAATTTATCCTGCACATTTAAAAAATATCGTTTTGTTTTTCTCCAGCTAGTTGATGTAGATTACACCTTGTGTATCCAAGAAAATGGTGGCCCTCATTTGTCCGGCCGATAGCACAGTTTTCGCCTTCTTTGGAACACGTCCACCAGGTAAAGTCCACTGTGTCAACAGCCTCTTGGTCTTTGGTGGGTACCAGTGGAGTGATGTTTCGTTGCCGGTCATGAAACCATGCATAAACTCTTTCGAGTTGCGCCTTAACAGCGTCAAAACGGCTTTGAAGTGACTTCACGACTGTGTTTGTTATCTAAAGTGAGCAAACACGGCGCCCATTGTACCAACAGCTTTCTTATGCTCAAAATGACATGCAAGATATGACTCACACGTTCTGATGAGATGCCTATTGTCTCAGCTGTTTTGCGCGTCTTCAACCGGTGGTCTGCCAGTACGAGCTCGTAGATTTTTATCGCGTTATCGTCGGTGGTAGCTGTTTTTGAGGCACCTGGGTGTGACTCATCAAAAACTGACGTACGACCATGTTGAAACTCATTAAACCATTTTTTTACAGTCGCCCTTGCAGAAACAGATTCACCGTACATAGCAGTCAAGCGCTCTTTAATTTCACTGTACGATTTCCCTTCCAAAAACAAGAATCGAATCAGCAACCGATATTGCTTCTTCTCCATTTTTCTCAAATCCGCACATACGCCCACTTCCACACGCGGTCAAAACAAAGCTACGAGTCCATTTCGGCTGAAATTTTGGCACAAGCCGTCCACAAAAATGGACTAGACGATATTGAAATGCATTAAATTTTTGCGTATCCCCCTTCCTTTGAGAGTCGACATCTTTCCTACAGAAAATCTGGAAAAAATTATATGCATAGACTTTTATAAGGACAACAACAGCAAATACGTCAGAAGTTGAAATTCGCTCAACTTTGTTAGTAAGAGTATAATTTATCAATTTCACAACATTCTTGAATAAAATCGTGAGGATACCCTTAAATTCCATAAAAGGTTAATTCATCCAGGGCATTTCAAAAAAAATCTTAAAGTATTTAATGAAGTTATGGCGATTTGAATTTTCTTGTATTACAACATGAGCAATGCATGGCCTTGAAATAATATGCACTTTTTATTGACTCACACACTAAGGGTTTGTTACGATTTGCATGAACGTTTCAGAAATGATACATATCATGAATATCTTTGAAAATTTGTTCACATATTTGTGACATAGTAATGGTGAAAAAAATGGTGGCCATTTTAAATAGAATATTAAATAATATTGTGCTATTTTTCCTCAACTTTAAAATTAAAGGTAGCTGCTATTATTACTTGATTAAATTTAGCAATCAGTAGCAGGACATAAGAACCTACAATTTATAGATGAAAAAAATTATGGAGATGGATCCAATAATAAATAATTTTTTTCTTCAGCACTACAGCTCCTTTCGGATCTTCGCTAAGAAATAGTTAGAGTTTCTCGCTACCTTGATCGAATATATCCATCAAACCAAACACTAAACGTTTGATTGTATTTTCTCCTAATTCTCAGATAAGATGTATCAAAAATACATTTAAGCTTCCGCTTGGTCAATGATTTTAGTAATATTGCAACAAAATGTTAGCAGGTTAGAATGGACTAATACTGGTTGTTATTATAATGCGACAATAGATTTATTGTGCGTGATGATGAAGTTTTTGTGGAACAAAATCATGTTACAAGGTATTTTTTTTAGATGTATTGAGCTTGGAAATGAAATAAAATTCAAATAAATTCTTTTGATTGCCATAAAATTGGTATCATTGGAACGATGATTCTTTGCCAGTTTTATTTTGAATTTGGGCATGTGAGAGCCACAACTAATACAGAAGAAGTGCAAGCAAAACGTTCAATTTTTGACTACTATAACCGATAATTGGGACCGTACCTCGCCAAGAGCAGGCAAAGTTGGGTTCCATTCCATCCTATACATGAAAAAATAGCAGATCAGACTAACCATAAACCGCATGACAACAGTCACGTCATACGTAGTATTGAAAAGTGTTGCCAACTTAAAGTTCTATACCTAGCCTTTATAAGTCTGCATATCATAAATTGATTACAAAACCCCTCTGACATGTGCATAGCTCTGTCTACCAATTTTTTTTATTTTTTGATTTTATGACATTGCACTGTTTAAATGTGCCCACTTCAGCAAATTTCCTTATGATTGCATAGCTATGTTTAGTCTCTTTCCGCTGAATTTTCAAAAAAAAAAAAAATTTACAAACATATTCTGTAGATATGTACTAATCAAGCAGTTGACTCGGCAAACTGCTTTTAATTGTAAGTTCAATAATACAAACATTTTAATTTACAATTAAAATTCGATCACGGCAACTCCTTTGCAACACAATTTATCAACATTTATTGCGTTGTCCCGCAAGGTAGACAACAGTTGACGGCATGAGAGAGCCACCAAGAAACCACCGTTGCGACAAAGAAGTCTGATGGTGATCGCAAAATGGGGAGAATGTCACGAATGATCAAAGGGGATGCGTTTTTCGCATAACTTATGAATTTAAAATAACAATAAGGAAAGTGCCTGAATTAAATGAAAAGAAAAATCGCGTAGTGACTCGCATTGGCAACGTCAAGCGGAAGTGGCGTCACGTTAGAGGTTTTGGATCTGAAACGTGACGAGTGAAGAGAATATTTGGCGTGTCGTTGGTTTTCCAAGAATTACTGCAACGGAGCGCCTGCCATTAGTAATTTTTCAAACAAGTATTTGTGCTGTTTGCCGACATAATCAAATTCAACCTTCAAACCGAAGTGATATGATAGCACCGTGCAATAATCACTCTTGGCAAGTGAATTGTTCATCATTCGTGGGAGGGGCACTTCGTGGCGATGAAAAAGTTCTGTCTTTAGCGGCCCGTTTGCTCGCATCCGCGCAAATCACGCCATCAATTTGAATCAAATCGGAGCGGAAAAGATTAATAAATAAGTGAAATTCCCCTCAATTTTTTCCTGTGAAATTTGATCGTGTTAAGTGGAAATTCTTCACCCAAGTGCAATAAATATGCTTTTCGCAAGAAAGCCTAACATCTTTGAATGATCGCGACAAAAGAACGAAACGATCATAAAACCAGGGTTTGAGAAGTGTCGTGTGCGTTTTTTTGCGACAAAGAAAAATGTTTTACATTGCGTTTTTCCAAAACTGAGATTTTTTTGCGAAACGTAATGCAGAAATTGTGGCTTTAAAAAGAGTCCAGGCAAAAGTTTTTTTGTTTTGAAATGAACAGTTAGCGCCTTAAGGTATTACAGATACTAGCAGCATTTTGAACTTGTGCTCAAAATTATCGGCTCTCTATTAATCATTTTTACGTCCTCAAATCAAATGCTGTGAATCTCAAAATAATCAAAACACTTATAAAAACGATAAAAGTAATGTTTCGTATTATCCTCCTATTCTCTGCTTTTTTCTCTCAAAATTTCGTTGAATATATTGTCGTTACAAGTAAAGCCGCGAAATAAATACCAGGAAACCTCATAGAGAAATATCGACGTAATGGAAAGCACAACGTTAAATTTAAAAAATACTCGAGTAGGTCAAAATCTAAGTTATGTAGCACTTATGTTTTGTGCCAAAGTTCTGTGCAACGCATGAAATAGAAGAAACGTAATAAGGCGAATTGGAATTCATCTACAATCAATTTGGCAAACATTTATTGGTCGTGGATAATTATTTGTACCGTAAAGATTGGAACAATTGTTGAAGATGGTTAAATTTTTCATAAGCTAAACAAATGAAAATTAATCTATTCGATAGAAATTTAAAGAAACAAATACCATAGTTTCTTTAATTTAAATCTCCAGGCCTTACCCACCCCGGCTTCGAGCGCTCGTTAAACGAGGATTGGGTGAATACCCTTTGTATTTATTATAAATAAGAAGAAAAAAATTTTCTAAATCTTTTATATTATTTGATGTGATTTTAACATACATACTCGCAGGGAAAAAATCAAGTGATTTTGCTTTTATTTGGTTTTTTATCTAAAATGCAAAGTGGATTGATATCAATTATTTAATGAAATCAAAAATTATGCTGATATAAATACAATGAATAGAAAAATTATCCGAACTCGCTCGTTCTATTCATTTGGAGCCAGGACCGATAATGGGACCCGCCACGTTGGCTGGCCTTTCCACTCATGAGCTAGCGATTGGGTGAGCTCACCCCTTCTTTTAGCGTTGCAGGTGCTCTCTCACAGGGTAGACTGGCCTCCCCTTGCGTTCCTATTTATATGATAATATGATGTGGTTCCGTCATAAAAGACTATAACATAAATCTGAAACGGTGATGTTTTTCATTTGAGGGAAAAGTTCATGCGATTTATGTTTGGATGAGTTTTTCATTTAAATTGAAAACATCTAGCCACGTCTACAATGGATCTTGATTCGGATAGGGGGTGTGGGGGGGACCGCTTCTACCTGGATGCCACACTCCGAATCGGGGTCCAAGTATCGCCCGGAAAGACGAAATATTCTCAAGTCTTGTACGTTTTCGCCAAGCCCAGTTAGTTGTTTTCTTTGGCAATCTTTTCCTTTGGTAGGTTACCTTGGCCTCAGCACTGTAAGATCAAGTCGTGTTATCTCCTGATTTGTGCATACGAAATTTTTTTGTAGTTGGCCTTTATGCTGGGGAAAAGAACCCGCCCCACGATACCGCAATGCTAGCCTACCAGCGCACTGACGTATCCTCAGACAAGGCCAATCACGGTGAAGACCAACATCCTGGCATGTCAAGGCAGCACACCATTGCTGCAATCCTTTACGGATATTTCACACCCTCCAATTCACTACAGATATCTTTATTCTGTAAGGAATATCTGTAACAAATTATTATTATTTGTTTTTTTTTTGTGGTAGGGAGATGAATGTTATTTATGCACAGAGTGTAGGACTCCCATGCGCGACTGGAACACCCACTAAACACCCCCCTGCCAACCTGAGAACCCAGCCTGGAACCGTTAGACACATTACTTCGGGCCAGGTCTCCTTTTGTTACGCCGTGGGGCGTCCCTTTCCTAGCAAGAGGGGAGAGGGGAAGAGGAAATGCCAGAAGAGCGATCCCCCAGCCCCAGCGCCCCCGGCTACTGTGAGTCACTTTTATATTTTAGGACTGCCCGAGCATCATGTGCCACCTGGTTCCATTTGTCAACCGATTTGAGCATCACCGCTACTACATTATCCGGGGTGAGCTCTCCCGTCTCACCATAGAGTTCCCTTCGCAGCCTGATCCATTTTGTACACGCAAAAAATGTGTGACAGGCATTGTCCTCCTCTCCTGGGCAAAACTGACAATCGGGGGGCCGTGACTAACCGACCTTGTGCAGGTAAGACTGACAACACCCACGCCCGCTCAAAAGCTGGGTCAGATAGTTGTCAGTCTCACCATGCCTTCGATTTAGCCACGGTCTCACATCCAGAATGAGGTGCGCAGCCCACCTTACCTTCGTGCGATTGACCCAAGACTGCTGCCAATTGTTGAGCGAGCACTGTCTCTCCTCGCGGACAACCATCTCCCACGCATCCACCTTTTGGCGCAGGTAAATAGCGCGGCACTTTCTAGCAAGAGCGGCGACAGGTATCACGCCTGCAATAACTCTCACCGCCGAGTCGGAGACTGTCAGATACGAAGATGCAATTCTCAGTGCTCCTCTTCTCTGTACCTGTGTCAAACGTTTTCGGTATACCTCCTTGCTGAGAGCGTCGCCCCATACCTCTGCTCCGTATAGTAGCACTGACCCTACTGCACTCATCAAGAGGCATTTTCTTGATGGGCTGGGTCCCCCTACGTTGGCCATAAGTCGACGCAGAGCCGATATTCCCGAAGAAGCCTTCTAAGCCGTTGCCCTGATTTGCTCAGAGAAACTCATCTTCGAGTCGATCAGTAACCCCAGGTACTTCACCGCTGGCTTCGATTCGATTCGTAAGTCGCCAATACTGATCATCCTTACTCTAGGGATTCTCTTTTTCGTCAAGATGACCACTTCGGTTTTCTCCAGTGCTAAGCTGAGCCCGCGAGCAGTCATCCAGTCCCTCACTCGGCGCATTAACTTACCTAGCCTAAGTTGCGCTTGTTCAACGGTGCGCCCGGCGACCAGAGCCACAACATCATCTGTGTAGCCGACCAAGCACGACTCATCTGACATTAGTGTTTTTTGTTAGGAAATATTCTTTTGGCACTTAATGTTCAAACGCTTTAAATTTTTTCTTCTTAAAAAATTTTTAAGGTCTGACTTTGCGGTAGGTACTCGTAAGTTATGACTATTACAAGCCCTTTTTCAAAAGGATTCCCTATCACATTAGAAAATCGTTATTTTTTTTAAAGAGGATACAAGATTTTACCTTATAAAACTTTAACCGGATTGAAATTTTTAAGCAGAACCTTCTTTTACCTTACCAAAAAATCTACCATTCAAAAAAGTTTAAAATTGCATGTCCTATACCCTTTACTGGCTTGGCAACGTGCAATGAAAATTAAGTTTTCTTCTCGTACATTGCTTTCAATAGCATTCCTATTGCATACAACAAGTAAAAGATACATGCTACCTGCCATGACGACAAAAACAAGGATTACAAGGAGTAAAACGAGTACAATTGCACCAATGTAATGGCTTGGAAAAAATTTCATGCTTAAGGGAATAGGAATGTAGTCAACTCACGGTAACCAGCAGGAGAGAAAAGAAGGATGAATTTGATCCGCATGGTAGGAGTAGAATAAAAACTTCATGAATTCGTTAAATTCAAGTAGCTGTCTCAATTTCTTTAATAGAGAAGTAATTTTGACTTTTATTAGTTTAATTGTTTGGCTTTTGTAAAACTTATCTAGTTGCATCTCATTTAATTGGACTTGAAATTTAAATCAATTAGGTATGCATTTTGAACTAGAAGAAATAACCTTTTTCAAAAGGATTTGTTAAGCACATAAGAATGTTATTACAAGTATACATTAACTTACAAGTTACTTTTGCCTTTTCATGTTATTATAATTGCATTATAAAGCAGAACTACTCCCATTTCAGAATGGTTGTATTTCGTATTTCGGCGCATTTCGTATCTTTTATTAGCGGTTCTCGTTGTTTTGGCGCCCAAATGCACGAGTTTGCTAAAATTTTCGACACTGTATTCGCCGAGCGTGATGTTTTATGATTTGAGGTATTTTTTCTCAACTGCATTCTGAGCAAGAGAGAGAGAGAGAGAGAGATTTATAGTGCTAGAAGTTTTACTTCACTGCCAAGTTTCAGGAAAAGTTCTTTGGCAGTTGTTAGTGACCGTGATAAAATTTTTATGTTGTCCGCATAGGCTTACTACTTGGCTCGACTTTTAAAGTAACTTACCTCGTGTATCGACATGTAGCTTCCTTTTCACGTACTCCAGAGCCAAATTTATTATCAATGAGGCTGGCCCATGTAGTGATATGCCTCTATAATTTTCGCACTATAGCTTGTCATCTTTTTCTGGATAGGGAATACAATTGATTGGCCTCACTCTTTCGGTACATGTTCTTGTTGCCAAATGTGCTGGATGACTTTGTAAATAGCTTCATGAATACATTTTTGCTGAATTCCACTGGAATTTTATTAATGCCCAGCGCTTCATTGGTTTATTGGGTCTTGATGGTGAAACATAATTCATCCGGAGTAGGTAGCGCCAATGAAAGCTCTCCCCAAACATCTACAGGGTCCGTTGTTTTAAAGCTGTACGGAGAATTGAGAAGGTCCTTGAAATATTATACCCATCTTTACTTAATCTTGGTTTCGTCAGCGGTGATTTTGGCGATGTCATCAAGATAGAGCGTAATTTTGGGCTGATAACCACGTTTCATTACTTTGTGCGCTTGTCTTGTGCTGTTGCTCTCTAGACTTCCATCAATGCTTCTCAATTATTCGTCACAATATTTTCTTTTCTTAATCCTAATTATCTTATTCACCAATTTCCTGAGATTTTCATAGTGTTCTCTCTTTGTCCTAGTTTTCTTACATGCATATTGTTTGTCCCTCTGATTCTTTTTGTCTAACAAATTCTAGCACTCATCATCAAACCATTCATTTCTTTTGCGCCGGGCTTCATGTCCGGTTGTGTGTTCTGTCACGGTCTTAATGGCCGCTTTCGCTTATATCCAGAGCACTTTGCTTATTTTCATCGATGTGTCTGATACGATAGGAGCCAGCTAGTTGTTGAGAGTCTCTGTAAAACCTTTCGATGTTGAATTTTTGTAACAGGCTTTTCTTTGCCGAAAATTCCTTTGACATACGACATCGATAGGTCAATTTGATCAAGTAATGATCTGAGTTACAATTGGCTCCTCGGTATGTGCGGACGATAATTATGATCGAGGCCCAACGTTGTTGGATCCGGACATGGTCGATCTGGTTTCGTGTGTTGCGATCCGGTGATACCCAGGTAATTTTATGAACGCGTGGATGTCAGAAGCAAGTTGAACGTATGATTAGATTTCTGCTACATGCAAAGTCAACCAGGTACTGACCATTGACATTTGTTTAATTGCGGAGATTATATCCTCCAGTCATTCCCCAATGAGATAGCTCATTGCCAATCTTAGCCTTGAAATCACCCAGAATTATTTTTAATCTCAATTGAAGGCAATAAGTTGACAAGTCTTCCTAGGTGATTGCAGAACATTTCTTGCATTTTTTTTTCCTTTTCTTCGGTTGGGGCGTAAACGTTGATCAACCAAATTTTGTAGGATTTTGCTTTTATACGGATCACACACAACCGTTCATTATTTGTCTTAAAATCAATAACGTGCGATTTGAACTCCCTATCGACAATTAAACTTACTCCAATTTTACGTTTTCTAGTAGATTTCCCACTTTAGAATATTGTGCACAATCTCATGTCTTGAATGTTATTTCCAGTCCAGTTCGTTTCCAGGATTGCCTGTATTTTTAATATCTGAATATTGACTGGCCTGTCGTAGAAGATCCTTAACAGCGCCAAGGTCATTGTGTGATATGACATTCTAGGATCCAGTTCGTCTTCTTTTCCTTGACAAGGTCGTTACGGTGCGTCTAATCCATTCTGAGGCCCTTCTGCAGGTTTCAAAACTTTGTACGGTTTTCCAGGGTTGGGGATTTGGCCCGTCACCCAACTTACATTCCGGTGGCATGGCTATTACTTCAATTCCGTTATCATATGCGGAAGACTTGCCTTCACTCTTTTGCGTCCCCACAAAGGAGGTGCAAGTAGGATTTTGTACTGGAGCTGTAGATTTTTTTTAAAGAGACAAGATCATATACTACCATTTAATCGTGGAGTTTAGGATGAGTAATCATAGAAGCAGTGGGTTGAGAAAACTAGGGGGTCTATTCTCTGTTCTCAAACCAGCTTAGGACTGTCTACAGTGATGTCTTGGGTAAGTCTAATAAATATCTATTTTTTTTAAGAAAATGAACAATTGATGAATCATTCTATTACTAACAAAATTGAGTGAATCTTGACTTCTGCGGTATTTTGTTGATATTGTACTCATAGCGAACAACCTTTATGATTGGATATCATCACGACTTTTCATTTGATGCCTTGCTCGACTACCTTTGGTGAAAAAATTTTGGGGCCACTCCTATTGAAGAGCTAGAAGAAACGTTAGCATATTGATCAAATTTCAAACGCTATTATACGCCAAAGAGTAAAAAATCGAATTGAGATTTACAAACCTATAAATACTAAAACGGCGGATATTAAATTGAATATCACACTGTCGGATGAAAGGCCTATCATCTATTAACAACTCAGGCGATTATCTGTACGCAAAAAGGAAATTGTTTTAAATCAAATTAATGAGTGGTTGGATAACGGGATCATTGAACCATGCAGTTCAGAACCTGCAAGTCCTGTCGTAGTCGTAACGAAAAAAAAACGGTTCACCACGAGTATTTTTTGATTATAGGTTAATAACTAAAGTAATTATTAAGGCTAGATACCCTTCCCCACTAAAAGAGGATCAAATTGATAAGCTGAAGAACTCTTCGGCATACAGTACGATTGATTTAAGGAACGCTTTTTTCCATGTTGAAATCGACGAACAAAGCAGAAAATTTACATATTTCGTTACTCATAATACTCAGTATCAGTTTCTAAGAACTCCTTTCGAATTGTGTAAATCTCCATTGGCATTCCAGCAACTTATAAGGAGGATATATCGACCTTTGAGTAACGCCAAAATTATAGTACGAAGATGCAGTGTATATATTAGCTATGGTTTTGAATATCACGACAGAGTATGGTCTTCATTTGAACCTAAAAAAGTGTAAATTCTTAAAGCGACGAATCGAATTCTTAGGCTATATAGTAGAAAACGGTAAAGTGTATCCATCGCAGACAAAAGTTGAAGCTGTTGTTCATTTTTCGATGTCGAAGTCTGTTAAAGAGGTTCAAAGTTTCTTATGTATGATAGGATATTTAAGAAAGTTTAAAGGATCATATCCTATCTTTGCTTAGCCGTTGAGTAATTTATTAAAGAAGGAAGAAGAGAAAAATGCATTTTTGAAATTGAAAACCCTCCTAACCGAATAACTAGTTTTAAAGATATTTGACCCTCGACAGGAAACCGAAGTACATACTGACGGTTATCAAGATGGCCTTGGTGCAATTTTATTGCAACGTTCACCAAATAACAATCACTTAATCCATATCATTATTGGAACCGTAAAACATAGGGTGCTGAACGGAATTACAGAAGCTATGAGTGGAAGTGGTAGCTGTCATAGAAGGCATGAAAAAATTTCGCGTCTACTTGCATGGGATAGTTTTTAAGTTAGTCACCAACTGTGTCGCGTCCAGTCAAACGATGAAGAAAAAGGATATCTCTGCCAAAACGAGGAGATGGGCAGAGCTTTTAGAAGATTGTGAATATGCAATTGAGTATCGTGCTGGCTCTTTTATGAAGTATGCTGGTGCACTGGGCCGATACCAGTAATGGAAATTATCAAAGACGACCTAATAGCCAGAGTCAAAAAGGCTCAAGCTGAAGATTCTGATGTTCAAATGATCATCGACTCAGTGGAAGATAAGTGGCAAGGAAACTTATTACCCCCAAAAGGAATTAGGGTGCTCCGGCGCAGCTTGCGGGCTCGGTTCAGCTCGTCCGGAATTAGGTGTGGGGCACCACTCGCTTGTCCATCAAGACCCCAATAAGCCGCCAAGCGCAAATACGGCTTGCCGGTTTCTCTTTCTCGCAGGGTGAAAAAGGCAACTTCGCCACTACACTTTTTAAGTCACTGAAAACACTCATGCAACTTAGCGCAACTGTTTCTCGACCAGAAATTTAGAATGGCTACAAATAACCCCACTTTTCTAGGAACTCCCTAGTGATGAAACAAAAGCTATTTTCTACACTATACGACTCATCTAAATTTCTCTAGATTTATATAGTAAACCCCTTCACTTTCCATTTTTTTAATGATTGTGGGACGTGCAAAGGCAAATTAATATCTGGCGAATTTGCCACCCTCTATACACCTCCCCCAAACACTCACACCAAACTTTAAATCTTCCCGTGATTTACCACCCAAGCCGCACCCATTACAACCTGAAACTCAAATTCAATTGTGTTATCTAAAGAAAATTTACTTTTTTTTGGGAATTTACATTAAATTATGTTATGAAATTGTTAATGTATGCGTTCTCTACTCTCTCTGATCTATTTTCTTTGTTTGAATTCTAGAACGTAGTCATCTCATGTTCTTCAGTTCAGTACACAATAAACTAGTCTGTTTTTGACCGTCAACGAGTAGACACGTTTTTTTTATTTTATTCTTTGTCGTAACGCTGTTTCGTTTCCTTTGTTTTCTTGATCATTCCTGCGCAACAGGTTATGGGCCTAGTTCTAGTGCAAAAATCGAAAGTTTAATAAGTGTAAAATCGGGATCGTATTTTACGGACATAGTGACATTTGTATTTCATTGTGGTTTCTTTTGTGTTAGACTTTTTTTTGAAATTTGATAATGGCTGGACAAGAAGAAAAGATTTCTGTTCAGAAACTCAGCAAGGCGACATACGAAGAGTGGCTTTTCGAAGTCAACGCGTCTTTGGAAATGTGTGGTGTTGACGAGGTTGCTAATGGCGTCGTAATTAAGCCTCAAGTAGCTGCTGATCTCCGAGTATGGAAGATGTGGGATGCAAAAGCGAGACGCATATTATCAGCAGGCCTGTACGCGAATGATCACGTGGTTATTCGTGAGTGTACGACATCAAGAGAAATGTTCGTAAAAATCAAATCGCTGTACGAAGCGAAAACTGAAACAAATAAATATTTGTTGGCTCAGGCATTTATGTGCAAGAAATTCGGAGAAGGCCAAAGTGTCGGTACCTTTTGCTCTGAATTGTCCGTTTTGAAACAAAGGCTACATACAGCTGGCGATGAAATAACCGACGGATACATGGTAGCCAAAGTTATCAACGAATTACCTGCAAAATTCACCACTTTCAAGCAGACGTACATGATTTCGGCCGCATCAGGAGTTTCGTTATCCTTTGACAAGTTGCGTGAACAATTAGAGATAATCGAAATCCAACTGCAACAAGGTGCAGGTACCAACAACGTTGAACCAAACGAAGCATTGTATGCAAGTAAGTCTAAACGTAAAGCAATAAAATGCTTTGAATGTGGCAAACTTGGCCACATGGCTAAAAATTGTTATCGCCAAAAGAACAAGAAGAATACTAACGGCGCGGATGCGAAATGTGCAATCACTGAAGATGTTGTATTCAATGCATCTAACACACACAACAACAACTCTAAATGGCTATTAGACAGCGGAGCGTCAGACAACATGACAAACGATTGCTCGAACATGTTCAACTATGTGCCGCTATGCAGAGACGAGAAACCTATCGCAGTAGCAAACGATCATATAATTTATGCAGTTGGCAAGGGATCGCTACAATTCGTATCTAAGTCGGCTGGTCTCGTAACGATCAGAGAGGTATATCATGTACCGCACTTAAAACGAAAACTTCTGTCGTTAGGTTCGTTCATTTCGAAGAAGGGTGCTAGACACGAAGCCGAAGGATCTAAAGCCGTATTGTAATTACATTGTAAAATAGTCGGCTGTGCCTGGAAAGTAAACAACAACCTATTTGAAATGGACTATGAAGAAGTTCAACCGTCGAATGCATGTGTCACGTCTGTAAGTGTTCGACAACTTCATGAAAGATTGGGTCATCCGAATTATCGCGCGGTTCGTGAAATGTTGAAACGAAATTTGTTCGGAAACATCAAAGTTGAAGGGCAAGAAGACAGTAAAAATGATAATTCTACCTGCGACGCGAACGAAAACACATTTTGTAAGTCATGCATATTAGGTAAAATGCATCGCCTACCATATGTAAAAAATGAGAAGCGAGCAACAAAATGCGCCGAACTTATCCATTTCGATATTATTGGTCCGATGAAAGTGCCGTCTTGGGGAGGAAATCGTTTCGCGGTCTTATTTACTGATGATTATAGTGGAAGTGTTTTTGCCGAACCTTTAAAAACAAAAGACAGAGTAGTCGACGCGCTTGAACGACTGATCATAAATTCTAAATCTGTCGGACATGATATTCGCCGGGTCAGATGCGACAACGCGAGTGAATTTACGGGGAAACCAATGCGTGATTTACTTTTACGGCATTCGATCAAAATGGAAAACTCAGTGCCATATTGTCCACAGATGAATGGTCGTGCAGAACGGCAAAATCGAACTTGTTTAGAATCGACACGCACAATGTTGTGTAATGGCTTGCCATACGAAGCTTGGGCTGAAGTTTTATCAACTGCAGCTAACTTACGCTGCGTGATACCGCTCAATCGTCTTCGCGGTCTTACACCATTTGAAGTATGGTACGGACGAAAACCAGAGCTTACAAAATTACGAACAGTTGGTTGCAAGGCATACGCTCTGATTGATGAATCGAAGCGGTCGAAACTAGAACCAAAAGCGGAAATTTTGCGTTTGGTTGGGTATGCGCCTGCAGGCTATCGATTGTGGCGTCCTGGTACTAACAAAGTAGTTACCTGTCGTGACGTCGTATTTGTAGAAGAAGATACTCATTTACGGAAAACTCAATATGTGACGAGCGAAAATGCGGAAACTGTTGCGAAGCGAACTACGCCAGAAACCGTTGATATTATCAACGAACCAATCAGAGTCAGTGATGGCTCAAACATTGATGATATTGACGATGCGATTGACGATGACAATAATCTACCGATTATTTCACCGATTCGAACGAGAAGTCGATCTATTGAGGAAGCTCCGATTTCGAAAAGGACAAGATCCCATGTTCGTTCCGTAAATATGGCAGAACTGCTAAATGCTGGTTGTGCTTTCATTGCAGATACTGTCATTCCTAACAGCGTATCAGAGGCTCGGTCTTGTGCCGATGCTAACAAGTGGGAGCTTTGTATGAAAGACGAGATGAAATCATTAAGCGATCATGGTGTTCTTGGGCAATTGGTCGAATTGCCTAGTGGTAAGAAAGCTATCTCAACACGGTGGGTGTATCGTATCAAAACACACCCTGATGGAACTGTTGATCGCTTCAAAGCACGCTTAGTTGTGCGTGGTTGCGGTTAGCGTAAGGGAATTGACTACGATGATACGTTTTCACCGATGGCACGGTTTGAATCAGTTCGTACTTTGTTAGCAGTTGCTGCAGCCAAAAAGTATCGAGTATTCCAAATCGATGTCAAAACAGCGTTCTTGTATGGCGAACTAGCAGAAGAAATATAGGTGAAGCAGATTGATGGTTTTGACGATGGAACAGGCAAAGTTCATCTTTTACGGAAGACCTTGTATGGCTTAAAGCAAGCTCCTCAACAATGGCATATCAAATTCGATCATTTTATGAAGCATCTGGGTTGATGCAGTCATCTGCTGACCCATGTGTATACATTGGCAAAGGTGGCGATTTGTTGGTGGTGCTGTATGTCGACGACGGACTTGTATGTGGTCGACTCGAGTCTGACGTTGAAGATCTGCTGCTAAAAATGAGCAATACATTCGAAATTAAAAGCAATATTGCAAGCTGCTATCTGGGTATTGAGATAATCCAAAAGGAGACCGATTCTATTATTCGAATATCTCAGTCAGCATATGCCAAACATATCTTGGAACGATTTGGCATGTCCGACTGCAAGACGATCTCAACACCATTCAAAAGCAATGCGAAACTTGTGGCAAATACCGGAGAAGTCGCAAATGTACCCTATCGACAACTAATTGGTGCATTGATGTACTTATCTGTTGGTACACGCCCCGATATTACATTCGCTGTTTCCACGTTATCAAAATTCTTGGAACGACCATCAATGGAGCATTGGCAAGCAGCAAAACGTGTCCTACGGTATCTACGAGGTACTTTGGACATCGGACTGTCATTTAGGGGCAACGATGTATGCAGACTGGATGCATATGGTGATGCTGATTATGCAGCATGCCTAGACACTAGGAAAAGTGTCAGTGGTGTAGTTTTAACGGTTAATGGCAGCCCCGTGATATGGTCTTCACGGAAGCAAACAATAGTAGTGACATCGACAACTGAAGCCGAGTACGTAGCTATTCACGATGCGGCAAAGGAAGTAATTCGGGCTAGATTACTTCTAGAATCTATAGGCTGTAAGCAAAAACAGCCAAAAATCTTGTATACTGACAACGTAGCAGCGAAGAAATTAATAGAGAATCCAGTATTTCATCGTCGCACGAAACACATAGAAGTCAAATTTCACTATTCGAGGCAATTGGTTGTTGACAACAAAATCAAGATTAAGCAGATCGGTAGTTCAGACCAATTTGCAGATCTATTCACCAAAGGACTTAATCGTGAAACATTTATGAAGCTACGTAATACTTTAAATATAAAATAATTTGTATTCTTTTGAGAGATAAGGAACGAGTGGGAGTGTTAATGTATGCGTTCTCTGCTCTCTCTGATCTATTTTCTTTGTTTGAATTCTATAACGTAGTCATCTCATGTTCTTCAGTTCAGTACACAATAAACTAGTCTGTTTTTGACCGTCAACGAGTAGACACGATTTTAGGGTTTTGTAAAATAATTTTACAAAACCCTTCTAAAATCGCGTCCTGTCTGTCCGTCTGTCCGTCTGTCTGTCTGTCCGTCCGTCCGTCCGTGTGTCACAGCAGTTTTCCTCGGAAACTACTTAAGCTAGAAGCATCAAATTTTGTATGTAGGTGTAAAGTGGTGCTCTCTTTAAAGTTCAACTACTAAAAAATTTTATAAGGTATTTAAGGGCGGTCTCCTCATGTAAGGGAGTGACCCCCCGAAAAAAAAATTTCATTGAAGGTAGCCGATATGGGTATCAAATGAAAGGTCTTGCTGAGAACTTTTCAAAACAGGTCTTTATTCGGCAAAGTTTGCTTTGAGGGGCGCACAGGGAGGGGAAATACACGAAAAATTTGTGTCCCCCCCCCCTCGCGATTGGACACCTGTGATCCAAAAAATCTGAAAAAAATCAGGAATGTAGGCCTTGATAAGTACAACAACAACAAATACGTGAGAAGTCGTAATTCACTCAACTTTGTTAGTAATAGTATGATTTATCGATTTTATGTTTTCTTGAATAAAATCTTAACGGTACCCTTAAATTCAATGAAATTCTATACACAGATGTATATTTATAGGATTAATTAACCCTGCAAGTTTCATAAAGATTGAATCATATTTAGCGAAGTTATAGTGGTTTGAATTTTCCTGTATTACTATGGAACAATATGCCCTGCATGTATTACTATGGCAACATATGGCTATGGAACAACATGCGCTTTTTACCGACTCAGACACTACAGTTTTGCTAGGATTTGCATGAAAATTTCAGGAATGATAGGTGTCATGTATATCTTTGAGAATCGGTTCAGCTAGTGGTATCAGTAATCGTAAAACAAAATAGTGGCTGTTTTAAATGCGAAGATTGAATAATTTTGAGTTATTTTTTTCCCAACTTCAACGTTTAAGGTGCATGCTTTGAACACTTGATTCAATTTAATGAATGACTGAAGCTGAGTACCTACAATTAATACTCATAAGTGAAGCAAGTCAAGGAGGCGGGAGGGAGCTACTAGCAAAAGGGCTTTGTAACAACTCTAGGATTCGAAAAAATTGGCCATTAATCGATGATAACAGTACAGGAGAGTGGTCCCTGAAAAAAAATTCATCAAACGTAGCCGGTATGAGTATGAAATGAAAGTTTTCATGGGAGCTTTTCAAAACAGTTCTTAAACTGTCAGTTTTTGCTTCAGTGGGGGCACAGGGGGGAAATACATGGAAAATGTGTTTCCTCCCTCGTGAATGGACATCTGAAATAATTATCAAGGGAGATATTTATGAGTATAACAATAACAAAAACCTCAGAAGTCTAAATTCATTCAACTTTGTTCATGGTAGTATGATCTTCGAATTTCACAGTTTTTCCAATGAAATCGTCATTGACATGCTTCTTGACTTTATTCAATCTGGTGACTGCATTTTGAAAATTGAATACAAAACCCTTCTGACATGAGCAAAGGTCTGTTTACCCAACTTGATTTATTTTATTCTTTGTCGTAACGCTGTTTCGTTTCCTTTGTTTTCTTGATAATTCCTGCGCAACAGAAATAAACTTCAATTACACAAACTCATCTTTTGTTTCAAGTTTCGTTAGGTGAATAACTAATTTAAACCACAATTGTAATAGAAGAAAAAAGAAGAAGTCTTTAAAAGAAAAACTTACTGATCTACAAGTTATAAAGGGGTCCTTTCTCCACTGCTTCTGTCGACGTTATTCAAATTGCTTTGCCACTTGCCGCGCAAAATACTTCCCCGTCGCTTTGCTTTGTTCTGGTGTTCCACAATTTCATAATCTGTCTAGTACGCACTTGTTACCTTTGCTCTCAAAATCCAGCCGACGCTCGTCCTGTGTCCAATCTGCTCTCGCTTCATTTTTCCACCTTCGATTCGCCAAACCCAACAAAAAGAGAAGGCGCGTCATTCGTTGCGCTCTTATATCATCTCCCTCTAATGGCCACTTTACTGCTATCCGACCGAGTTCTTATTCTGGGGTTCACCCACCTCTTTGGAGTGCTTTTTCTTATTCCCGAGGAGTGGTTTCACTCAACCAAAGCATAATTTCCACTCCACCTTCGACCACTCTGGTAGCGATCACTACAATCACGGCTGAATCGGCTGAACATCTTCTCTGACAGTGTGTAATGTGAAACTAAATTGTTTATCAATAATTATTAATGTAGTGAAGTAAAGCTGCGTGGGTTTTAATAGTGTTTTAACGGGTTTTAAATGACGTGATTTACCTAGTGCTATTGATCGAACGACGCTCCATGAAGTAAGCTTGGAGGAAAATATCCGGTAAAGTGAACATTTGCTGTTATTTTTTTATTTCCTTTTTTTTTAAAAATGGATGAATAGCTAGTCGAGGGCAATGTTCATTTGCATGTAACGTTTCAACTCTTTCGAGAGAATTAAATAATTGATACTAAATATTACACTTGTATGGTTTGGAGAATAAGCAGACGGAAAATACCACCTATTGGTTTAGTTCCTTTCATCCGATTTAAGTTTATTTACTCATGTATATGGCAGGTGTAGCATGAGATCTTCAACAGAAAGTTCACAACGCTTACTGCGGAAGTCGACCAACGGAAGAAGTTGGTTGTACCCTTTGACGCAAGGATGGAAACAATGAAGAGGGCTTTGAAAAACGTAGACATCTACCTAGTTTATACAAGCCGGGCCACAAAACTGCAGAACTTGCTAGGATCAACCAAGGGCCCCATACTCAAAGTGGAGTGGAGCGGAGTCTACAAGGTATCGTGTACGAAATGTAATTGATGTTATATTGAACAAACGAGGAGATCACTAGGTGTCAGATGGAATGAGCACTTAAGGGAAGCAGTCAAAAAAACAAAAAGCAGGATGCATAAACTTCAAAGCAAAAGTGTCGGAGCATGTAGTCCTTGAAAAACATGACATCACTGCGAACAACATGAGCAAGCTGAAAACAATTACAAACGTGTGGAAGCTTGATGTAGCAGAAAGTTTGGAGATATTCAATCGAAAGACACAGGACATTTGGAATGGTGACCGAGGTAACGGATACACCTGGCTATTCAAGCTTACAAAATAATGAATGTAATTAAGTAGTAATAAGGAAAAACAAAATTTTGAATGATAAAAGGATCAGGTGATTAGAGGTTAAGTAAAAGAACTTTGACGGATTAGAGACAGGTTAGGTGTAATTATAGATTCAATTTAATAGTTTTATGCGTTTAGTATAAATGTTAGGACACTTGTAGTTTAGGGAATAATAGTAGAGAACGAAATAATTGTATAAGGAATAAAAATAAAAGAATTAAAGGGAATTTACTTTCTTCATTTTTTATCTATTTGAAAGTTCTACTAGTGGCGGAACATCTTTAACCATTAGAATTTGTGTTTTCCACAAACCGTGGAACATCGATGTTTGACAGCATCGATGTTTTTTCACCGATGTTTTTTTTTGACATCGCTTTTGGTAACTTCCAACATTGATGTTTTATAACATCGCTGTTTTATCGTCGATGTCCCATCTGTAGTCGTTAGACTTCCAGGCACCGTATATAGTTTCCCGCAGCCTCTAATGCATAGCACTTCTGGAGGCCCGACGGTCAGTCTAGCGCTTTGCTATGCTAATGTGGAACACTGTTCTGCCAAAATGTAATGAAATATTGCGGAATGAACTTACTTGACTGTGCTGCCTAGTGCAAATTTTCCACATATTCTGCTCAACTCAATCATTAATCTTTATATGAATTTTATCTATCGTATTGATCTCATTATTATATTGAGTTAAAAAATATCACGCCTAATCAAGTTAGTAACTTATAAAACATTCACACGTACACGGAAAGACATCTCGCGTTCACGTACTTGACGAACAAATTATGCAGTCGCGGCCCAATGACGCTGAAGCGGTGGTACCCCATACGAGTACTAACATATCGTACCTAATACAATTCAGTGGATCGTACCTAGGATAATTTTCCTTGACAATTGTAACTTTTAGAAGAAGGGCTTGAAGGTGTTCAATTGACGGGTCCAACGCGTAATAAAATTAAATTTTCGGGCAACGAATCTATCGCAGATTCAAACCATGGTTTTTAGTTAATTAGACAACACCCTTAACATTCCGTAAAGCAGGTGGTGAGAAATATGTATCATCGTTTGGTGGCAAAACTGACAATGGGAAGTCAGGTGAGATGCCTCCGCACCATCGCCTTGACATTTTTGTGCACACGTTTATTATCGCGGGTGCCCTTACATATTCGGGTAAATAACGAAAATGCTGAACTAATTTATTCTTTAACAATTATTGTAGATCGCGAGTGAATGCCGTTTGTTGATTTTAGTATGTGATATTTAGCTTCAATATTTATCAAGTGATTATTGATTGATATGGCCCAAAATAACAATTGATATAAACATTTTGTGGCGAACTTGAACCGAAAATAAAAGTGAATTTTAATATTTAGGGCACCGGATTCTGTAAGTGCGTAGTTCAGTATTTGATAACTAGAAAGAACTGTCATATAGTATTGTGGCATAGCAAACCACTAGACCAACATTGGGGAACTATGGCAGAAACGCACCACCATATATGGTCTACCAGTGTTCAAGCAATAAATTCATCTACGAGTACAAGTCAATCTCATGATATTCGCCTTGTTTTCAGATATAAATACATGTGTGCATACCTCATGTATTAAATGTTTCAAAAACAGAGATTTAGTTGATGGTCTGGAAATATTAAATTTGACTTACAGTAACTCTGCCCCCGTAACAAAGAAAGCCGTATCTACGAAAAACAAAAATTTCCGGGAAATAAGTAAAACAAATTTCTTTACCTGTTTCTAAGTTTTGATACTTTATAAGGCTTTTGATGTGTAAACGTTGTTATATTAAAATTCACAACTTTATGGGGATGTTACAATAATATACTAAATTTTTAATTTTTTTTTAGAAAACAGATTTACGTCTTCGAATTTTATAGTTTGCTGCCATTATACACGGAATAATATGGGAGTTGCGCCTATTTAAGATGATATTTACAAGCTCTAAAGAATAGCTTTGCATAAAACAACTTTTAAAACTGTGTATTCTGATAAAATAAAAAGAACACATTCAATAATTATCTGTTTAAATTCAAAGTCAAAAGCACTTCATTCAATACTAATCGTTATAAATTTTCAAAGAATATAAAGCAAATGCCAAACAATTATAACATGAAAACTTAATCGCCCAAACGGCTCCCTAAATTTATACAGTATCAATCAAAAGCATTAAATTAAAAAACCATATCAAATTCAAATTAATTAAAATTATTACAAATTTTATTATTCAATTGGAAAAAGGAGAAAAACCCAATCAAGCAAGACTATAAAAATTATTTATAATTTAAACACAACAGCAAACTTTTATCCTATAACTAATATGTTATAACCTAATTCTAATCAAATTCAATCAAAAAACGTTATCTTAAACAAAAAAGTACTTTCATAATATTCCTAACCTAAACGTTAAACCTTATCGCTAAGCCTAATATGATAAACATCATATATATCTTTCCTTAATATTGAAATCTATTCCAAATTCAACAACACCATAAGTAGCAATGATAATTTGAAACTCAAAACTATACAGCGGAAAACACAAAATAACAAAATAAACACAAATATTTTTTTTGTGGTAGGGAGGTGAATGCCATTTATGCACAGAGCGTGAGACTCACATGCTCACAAGAAGGCGACTGGACTACCCACTAAACACCTCCCTTGTCAACCTGAGAACCCAGCCTGGAACCGTTTGACACATTACTTCGGGCCAGGTCTCGTTTTGTTACGCCGTGAGGCGCCCTCAAGCTGGGGGGATCCCTTTGCTAGCGGATGGGGAGAGGGGAAGAGAAAATGCCAGAAAAGCGATCCCCCAGCCCCAGCGCCTCTGGATGCTGTGAGTCCATTTTATATTTTAAGACTACCCGAGCATAATGTGCCACCTGGTTCCATTTGTCAACCGATTCGAGCATCACCGCAACTATATTATCCTGGGTGAGCTCTCCCGTCTCCCTGTAGAGTTCCCTTCGCGGCCTATCCAAGTTTGTACACACGAAAAATGTGTGGCAGGCATCGTCCTCCTCTCTTGGGCAATACCGACAATCGGGGGACCGGGACTTACCAATTTTGTGCAGGTAAGACTGAAAACACCCATGCCCGCTCAAAAGCTGGGTCAGATAGAAGTCAGTCTCACCATGCCTTCGATTTAGTCACGGTCTCTCATCCGAGATGAGGCGCGCAGTCCACCTTCCCTTCGTGCAATTCACCCAAGACTACTGCCAATCGTTGAGCGAGCGCTGTCTCCCCACGCGGACAATCACCTCCCCCGCATTGTCGTTGTGGCGCAGGTAAAAAGCGTGGCGCTCTGTAGCAAGGAGGGCGACAGGTATCACGCCTGCAATCACTCTCACCGCCGGATCAGAGACTGTCGGATACGAAGATGTAATTCTCAGGGCTCCTCTTCTCTGTACCTGTGCAAAACGCTTTCGGTATACCTCCTTGCTGAGAGCGTCGCCCCATACCTCTGCTCCGTACAGTAGCACTGACCCTACAGCACTCATCAAGAGGCGTCTTCTTGATGGGCTGGGTCCCCCTACGTTGGCCATTTTTGAAGCAGCCTTCTCAGCCGTTGCCCTGATTTTCTCAGAGAAACTCATCTTCGAGTCGATCAGTAGCCCCAGGTACTTCACCGCTGGCTTCGATTCGATTTATATATCTCCAATACTGATCATCCTTACTCTAGGGATTCTCTTTTTTGTCAAGACGACCACTTCAGTTTTCTCCAGTGCTAAACTGAGCCCGCGATTTGTCGTCCAGTCCCTCACTTGGCGCATAAGCATACTTAGCCTAAGGTGCGCCTGTTCAACGGTGCGTTCAGTGACCAGAGCCACAATACCATCCGCATAGCCGACCAAGCGCGACTCATCTGGCATCTCAAGTCTCATTAGCCCGTCGTAAGACACGTTCCACAGGTCCGGACCAAGGATAGATCCCTGGGCAACACCCGGTGTTATTTCCATCTTTTGTTGGCCCTGTGTCGTGTCGTAAAGCAGGCTTCGGTCCTTCAGGTAGTTTTTCAAAAGCCGCAATAGATATTTTGGAACTTGAAAAGAGTTTCCCAGCGTATCCAGAATATCCACCCATCTAGCGGCGTTGAAGGCGTTCCTGACGTCGAGTGTCACCAACAAGATGACCCACCGCTTGGCGCGACTATGTGCCTTTGCCTTTTGGACCGCGTTTACCACCTCTGCAATCGCATTAATGGTAGAATGTCCTGCTCTTAAGCCGTACTGCCGAGGAGATAGATCTCCAGCAGCACGAATCGCGTCAGTGAGTCTTCCCTTGATGAGTTTCTCTAGCACTTTTCCAGCCATATCGAGCATGCAAAACTGGCGGTATGCAGACGGCGATTCGGGATCTCTCTTCCCCTTGCTGATCAACACGAGCCTCGTCACCTTCCATCGTACCGAGAAAATCCTTTCCTGTAGGCAAGCGTTGAATGTGCTGAGCAGCAAGTTAGGACAGTGGTGATAGACGAGCCGCATTACCTCAGCTGAAACACCATCTGGACCTGGAGCCTTCCTCGATTTCAATGAAAGGACTGCCTCCTCCAGTTCAAGCTGTGTTAAGAGTGGACAGTCGACCGCTTTTTGACCATGGACAGCGTCAACACGCACGGGATGGGTGGGGAAGAGTCCCCGCAATATCGCGTCTATCTTTTCCACGTCATGTATACAAGGCTTCCATAGGGCACCAAGCTTCCGCATAACTAGCTTGTAGCCAAGGCCCCACGGATCCTTGTCCACATAGTCCGTTAGGTCTTACCACCAGCGAGCCTTGCTATTGTTGATAAATTTGCGAAGACATTTCCTGGCTGACGTATATGCTGCCACCCAGTTGCGTGCCTCGTCACCTTTCCACGCCCAATGAACCTCACGCCGAAACTTGTGGCAATCCCTTCGCTTTTCAGCGATTTCAGTTATCTACCAGCACACTGGGGGCTTGCCATGCCAGGGTTTTTGACATGGCATAGAAGCGCAGCAAGCAGTCGTGGTGATGCTCATAGTAGAGTTCAGCACGTCTTGAGCTGCCAGTTCTTCCATCCCCTCCGAAGCTTCCTGCAGCGGCTCGCCTGCTGTGAGCACCTCGACGAACCCCTCGACGTCTATCCTTCCGATGTTCTATCCAGTTGTAGAAAGCCGAGAGTACGGACGTCGAGAGACAACATCCCTTATCTCAAGCAGAATGCGGTGATGATCACTGGCTGAGTAGTCCTCTAATACATTCCAATAGCGTATCTTCGAGCTGAATGCCGCGTCCGGTATGGTTCCCTCACAGCCAATATTGTGGAAAATCAGCGTATTTCCGGAGTTCAGTATGACGAGCACCATCCTGGCCGCCATTTCCAGGATTCGTTTTTCCCGCGAATACGTTTGAGGCATGCTCCACTCGATTGCTTTAGCGTTGAAGTCGCCCCCAACGAGCACTTCGCCCTCTGCATTCGAGACAACGCCCTCCAGAGCATTAAGCTTGGCTTGGAGAGATGATATCGATTCGTTCAGCGTGTAGTACACACTAAAGAAAGTGGTCCCTGAGCAGCGAGCCCACACGGAACCATCCCCTCGTCCTCAATTCTCCACTTGGAAATTACTGTTCTGAACCCAGATGGCGGCAGTACCAGTTTCGTCAGAATACTATAATGTAGGACTTTTATTATGGTGTTGCTCACTCAGCAGCAAGAAGTTGGCTTTCATGTCCCTCGCAAACTGCTCAAGCAGATTTTGGGTGGTTGAACTGCGCTGTAGGTTTAGCTGCAGGATGTGGGTCATCAAAGTTCTGATTTTGCCTTCACTAGGGCTTTCTGGAACGCCCGGCATTTTCCTGATCCCAAGTCGTGTCCAAAATCAGGTCCTGGTTCAGTATCTGTGCAGAAAATACAGTGTGTGTCCTTCATACATTCTTTTCTTTTATGCCCCATTTCACCGCATTTGCAACATACGGAACTCCTATCGAATCCTTTGCATACTTATGTGATGCGACCATAGCCAAGCCATTTGAAACATTGAAGAGGCGTTGCTCTTTGCCGTATCCTACAGATAACCCACCCAATTCTTACTTTGCCCTTGTCCAGGAATTCTTTTACATCCTTTTCGGTCAAGTCAATTATGGCTCTCACTTTGATCCTTCCCACGCTAGGGAATTCCTTTTTGATGGCCTCTTCTACCTCAGCTAGATCCGTGACGTAGTCAATTTCTCTTATTTCGATCGTTTTCATCGGTTCGAGCGAGGCGTTTTTGGCGAGGACTTTCTTTACTGCGTCGCAGAATGCTTTCTTATTGCCGCCTCTGCTTTGAGTTCGACCAGTATGTGGCCCGACCGCGTTGGTTGTACTACTTTAATTGTAGTGTTGATGTCTTTGGACCTTACGTTTCCCCTGATGTCCCGCAGTACATTCGCGTAGGATTGGCCATCTTCGGGTTTTACGAGTAGTGCCTGCTACCGGGGTCTTCGTCGGGGCTTTTTTCTCTCCTATTTTGCTCCAGGTTTTTCTCTTGTTGGGCGTTTGTGCGAACTTAACTTTCTGGTACTTTTTGAAGGAGTTTCTTTTTGGCTTTCTTCACTTCTTTTGTAAACACTATCTGGAACCCGTGATCTGGTGCTCCACACCCATCAAGTGCCTCTACCTTCCTTCTTTTATCCCGATCTCCTTCGATTGGGCAAGACGCCATTCTTTTATTGATTTTTAATGGAGGAGCTATCTGCATGTGGCCTTTAGATTTCACCCCCAGCGCTTGTTTAGCCTTCTGCTCGTCTTTGGCTTTTAACCAGCTCCTCCGATAGTGCCCTATGCAATCTAGGAGCTCCTCTAGTTCAGGAGCCCAACCTTTACTGCTTTGTTGGTTTTTGGGAGTCGCATGCAGATTGTATACTTTCCAGAACATCTCCCTCTTTTCGGAATAGCCTTTTTTCTTCGTATTGCTGGGCGGCAATTGTACTTTGCAACCATCCTTGGGAGAGGTTATCGCAGTCCGTTTCTGAATGCAGTACTTCAATACGTTGGCGGTGCAATCATACAACGTCGCTTTATTAGTCTGGTCACTCGTTGCTTTTCGTGCCGTAATCTCCTCGTTGGCTTCACGATGTTTCTTTGCTATGTCGGGATTAGCGACTCTTGCATCGGTTGCTTCAGTAACGATCGCAGCAGTGATGCTCTTTATATTTATTTCCACCACTCGAACATCTGAAGTGTCCTGCAGAGTTCCCCGCTTTTCCTCAATAGGACGCTCTGGCGTTTGCATCATTTTTTTGCTGCGCCCAAACGCCGCAGGAATCTCAGTCTGAACCAGACTGTCCGCCAATCTCCGTTTTTCGTCCGTCTTCACTGTCATTGTATTATTCATTGTTTTTGTCATGGTTAGTACCGCCCTCAATGTACGGTTAACATCGCGGCTGCAACCGCTGGTTGCGTCGTCGTTATTATTATTTTTTAATTCTTTCTTTGGATTTTTTGGCCTTTTTCAAGTATTTTTGGTTGCTCCAGTTTTATTGGGTCCCCCTCGGAGCCACTATCTCCGTTCGTGTGTGTAGTCGCGTTTTTGGCACTTTTGTTATTTTTGCAGAGCAGGGAGGCCATGCGAGGGTTGGCTCAAGTTCTTATGGGGACAAGTGCTCAGAGCCAGACCAGCGCTCATCGGGAGTCCATCTCAACCGAACCTACACCACCAACGCAATGGTGCGAACTTCGAACGCACTCCGAGGCCTGCCAAGATTTTACCGGGACGAGACGGTATGATAGTTGAATTGGAGCTGTTCACACACGAGTGTCACCTCGGTGCTACTGTGCAAAGCAACTAGGTCCAAACCATCATATCCGCCAGTCCAAAGCATCAATTCCAGTTCGTTGTCCATAGCGTAGTCCAGATCCAATCAGAGTCGTAACCCGTCATCCCAGGAGGGAGCCTCACGGCGCCCCCCCATATCCTCGGGTCCATGGCGTGGGGGCGGAACTCCTTGGAAAAGCATTTTCTAACCTCGTAATTTTATCACTCTCCAATCTATGGGATTTTATTTATTTTTTCCCATTAACAGCATTCACGTACTTTTCGCCAGAATACAGCAACCAAAAAGCCGCAATTAAACTCAGGAGGAAACAAAGACAAAATGAAGCTACAATTATATACGACGAGTAGGAATAACTCAAGGACTGCAACCACGGGAGCAAGGGCAACACAATAATCACAAAATTGCTTTGTCACAAGAGTTTTACCATCAATATAGACTTTTCTTCAGACCCTCATTGCACACCACTTGACTTTTCTTCACTTTCGTTCTATCCTCGCGTGACGCCTATCCTGCATGGCCTTTTCCACTTTCATGTCATTCGTGAGCCCTCCGCTTGCCGTCATCAAATTTTAATTGTAAATTTAATTTTTTTATTCAATATTTTTATATTAAAATTTTTTTCGTTTTTTTTGTTGTTAAATTTACAATTAAAATTAGGTAGTTTTCAAGGATGTTATTCGAGCAGTTTACCTAGGCGACTGCTTGATTACTACAAATATTTCGACAAGGCTAAAATTATCATTGTTTTTACATAGTGTAGGAGTTGAAATACATGCTGCATAAGCTGAACGTGCCTGGCTTGAATTTCGTGGGTGACAACGAGATTTGTCTCGAGCAATTCTCTGGATGGACTATAAGCCCGTTTAGTTGTAATACATAATGGTTTCAAACCAGAACGTAAAGTAGCTACGTCGACAAACACACGGCCAAAGCTTGGTACTGATCATATCACCTTCTCGAGTGCTGATACATTGGATGAAGATAATGAGATACTCTAACTTTCTTTAAGCAAAGGCCCGAAAGGGGTTGTAGCTCTGCAGCAAAAAATTGTTGATGATGGAAGTTTTTATTCTTCTTTTCTGAACATGGATCAAAACTGGTGTGCCTTTGTAAAATTTGTTACATAAGGCAACGTATTGACAAACAGAAAGGTATCAAACTTAGAATCAGCACAAAACTATAATCAATAATCGATTGCCTGATATTTGACCTCAAATTGGAACAAAAGAAATGTCAATGAGAATTTTTAATTTTCCATCTTCCCCCCCCTTTCATATTAATTACTCGTTAACTCTCCCAAATTGACATAAATTAATCATCTAATATTTTATTATTCGTCAGGAATATAAAAATACCGCTCCCTGATCATTAAGGCTATGACTTTGCATCCTTCTTAAGAAACGTGAAAACCTAATTCTAATGGGCTCAACTATGGCTTGAACTCTATTTATAAAACTATTAAAGCTCACTTACTTACTTCCATCTGTTTCTCTGTAGGAATCTCTCTTCTTCGGTTTTCTTGAGATTAAAACGACACACAAGAAAAAACAAACTTGGAGTCCATGATAAAAAATCCAATTTAGCTCATTCCTACCATGACTGTCGGACTTTGACTTTTGTAACTCTGACTGGGTAAAATTTCGCTATCACTTCAACCATCATTCCAGAAACTTCCTCCGGATTGGAATGCAGTTGTGATTTCACTGGTGACTCCATCCTATCGATACGAACCCTCGGAAAATCAGATAACTGATGTCCTATGCAAACGGATGAAAATTGATTTTCATTTCGACGAAACTGGGATAAATCCTGGCAGCATTGGAGTAGCAGGCAAAGGCAGAAGTGGAATAGAAGACTCAGGAAGAAATAACAGAAGGAATAAATGAAACAATGAAACTTGGAAAGTTTCCGTTGCACTTGGCAAATTCATTCAATTTCCATGATACTTAAGCTGATTGCAGAAGAATGGAAACATAAGAGATTAGTGCTAGAGAGAATTATCAAAATATCTGGAATATTTGAAAAAACTTAATTGTCAATGATGTTATTATTTTTTTAACTACCAATTCATGCTTGTAGTTGATATAATAACGTAAGCGCCAATGACGTCGTTAGGGTTTTTACTATCGACCATTCAAGTTTATTCTTAAATCTTCCAATAAAGATTCATTATTTTCCATGTAGGACAGGAGGCTTCAAAAATAATTACATATATTTGCATACAGTAATCCTATTTATAATCCATTTTTATTGCTTCATCAAAACTCCTCCTCCTTTAGTAACTTGTTGTGCCTCATACTATGGGGTATGATGGGATTATTAAGTTGGGGCATGATGGGGAAGGCTAATTATTCTCATAAAACAAATAAATGAGTATTTCCATTGTAAGCGCAACATCCACAGAGCTGATAGCCTACACAAGGTTCTGACGATGTTAAAAAATTGTGGTTTACGAGTACATCATTACAATATAAGCAAGTGGTATATTCATCAATGCCCTTTTGTGTTTTGACTGAGTGTTTGTTCCTTTGTTTGTTTATAGCATTCCTGTTGAGGCGAGGATCATTAGAACTGCTTGTTTTCTCCGGCTTTTTCAAATTTTTGAGCTCATTTTTATAAGGAATTGAGGCAATTATGGCTGTTTTCCTTGCCAGTACTGTTTCCATTTTTTAGTTTATTGAACAGAAAGAATCGGCAAAATATCACTGGTTGATACATTTTTAAAGCTAGACGTCAAATCACGGCTCGCTGTACGAATGGCAGGCTTAAGGCTAAATAAATCCTGGTTCAGGTTGGGGGAAGGGTTGTTACACCCAAAAGGAACTAAGGTGCTTCAGTGGGGCTTACGGATCCGATTCTGCTCGTCCGGAGATGGGCATGGAGTGCCACTCGCTTGTCTACTAAGGGCCACTCGCTTGTCTACTAAGGGCCGCCAAGCGAGAATACGGCTTGCCGGTCACTCTTTCTCGCAGCACGAAAAGCGCATCTTCACCACTACACTTTTTATGTCGGTGTGAACACTCATGCAACTTAGTTCAACCGTTTTTCGGCCAAAAATTTACAATGGCTACAAATAAACACACTTTTCTCGGAACTCTCTAACGATGGAACAAAAGCTATTTTCAACACTATACGACTCATCTAAATTTCTCTGGATTTATGAAGTAAAACTCTTTACATACTGTTTTTCCACGATTGCGGGACGTGCAAAGGCAAATTAATATCTCCAGAATTCACCACCCTCTACACACTTCCCCCGATCACTAACACTAAACTTTAAATCTCTCTCCTGCCACAGCATGAAACTCAAATTCAGTGGGGTTATCTGAAGAAAATTTACCTTTTGTCTGGAATTTAATTTTAATGACGTTATGAAATAAACCTTAATTACACAAACCCATCTTTTGTTTCAAGTTTCGTTAGCTGAATAACTAATTCAAATTCACAATTGTATGGAATGAGAAAGAGGAGGTCTTTAAAGAAAAATTTACTGGTCTACAAGTTATAAAGGGGCCCCTTCTCCACTGCTTTCGTCGATGTTATTCGAATTGCTTTGCCACTTGCTGCTCAAAATACTTCCTCGTCGCTTAACTTCGTTCTGGTGTTCCACAATGTCGTAATTTGTCCAATACGTACTCGCAACCACTGCTTTCAAAATCCAGCCGACGCTCGTCCTCTGTCTTATCCGCCATCGCTTCACTTTTCCGCCTTCGATTCGCCAAACCCAAAAAAGAGGAGGCGCGTCATTCGTCGCGCTCTTATATCATCTCCCTCTAACGGCCACTTTACCGCTCTCTGACCGAGTTCTTTGTCTCGGGTTCAGCCACCTCTTCGGAATGGTTCTTTCCACTCAATCTTTAACCACTCTGGTGGTGGTCACTACAATCACGGCTAAATTGACTGAACATTTTCTCTAACAATATCTAATGTCAAATTAAATTGCTTATCAATAATTATTGATGTTGCGAAAAATTGCGTTGGTTTAAATAGTGTTTTTCCTGGTTTTAAATTACGTGATTCACCTAGTGCTACTAATCGTACGACGCTTCATCAAGTACGTCTGGAAGAGAGTATCCGGTAAAGTGAATATTTTGCTGTTATTTTATTATTTTCGTTTTTTAAAAATTGTGTAAATAGCTAGTCGGGGCAATGTTCATTTGCGTGCAATGGATCAAGTCATTTGAGAGAATTAAATAATTGATACCAAATGTTACGCTCGTATGTTATGGAGAATAGACTGACGGAAAATGCCACCTTTTAGATTCAGTTCCTTTCATCCGATTAAAGTTTATTTACTCATGTATGTGAAAGGTTGTCAACAGCAATATGAGAGCAGCATGAGAAATTCAGAATGGTGGGAATCATCGAAGTAAAACAGAACTTCACATAATGTTTAAAATTGTGTCACGCACTTATTCAATAAGGTGTCCTAACTTGTTTTGGTAGTAGGCATGCAAAAACTGTTTCGCTTTTCGCGTTCTCCCTTGACAGAGTTGTTCGGTATTATGCGCCTTAACTTTCAATTAGCTTTTTACGTTTTATGCTTTCTTATCCTCTTCTTTTACATTGCCTTCGTCATCTTCGTTATCGCTGCCGGAATTATGATCAGTTTCGGATTTTGACTCGCCTCCTTAATCTTTAGCTGTAGGCAACACTTCGTCATGATACACAATATTGTAGTCGGTCGGTACATTTCCACAACTCTTCTCATTAGGGCACTTTCGGTTTCTAAACTGTGTTGAACCTTCTTGTTAAGGGTGTGAAGGTTGCTGACCAGTAGTTTTAGACATTTCTTTCAAATTAAGTTGTCCGATTAAAGCCGGATCTAATGGGCTTATACTTTTGCAGCATCCTACTTATCTACTAGTATGGTTATATTTATTTGTTTTTAGTTTGAAAAATCATTACTACAAGTACTCGTACTTAAATAACTACTACGGGTACAATTAGAAGTGTTAATCAAAACCCTAATCGAGTGCGGCTTAGGATTGCTTAGTTTAACGAGTCACGCGATTGATATGGAGGTTCAGGGTGAGATAATCTTGGTGCCTGTCTACTCCCTTCGTAACAGGGTGTTTTATCTATTATTGGTGTGACTAGTTCGTAACATTTGGTGACTAGCTCTGTTCTAGGTGGAGTAGAAGATGTCGTTGTAGATTCAGGTTCTGTTCAATAGTTTCAGTATAAGAAGTTATCGTGGCCATTGAAGATACAGTTGTGACTGTTGTTGTTGAAGACAGACATGGCAATGCTCCAAATTGAAGGCCTTCGACTTTTGATACCCTTAGTTGTTCTACATTCAATGAGGCTGCAATATTTTGTATGTTCGCAGTCTCAGCAAAAACGAAATCGGCATCAGTAAAACTATTTTGGTTATATGGCCATATAGCACATTTTCTGAATGCATAAATGGCGGTAGACATTGTAGCTGCCTAAATGTATACGTTACCAAATATTCCACATATCGGAAATATAGTTACCACATATCCAAGATATAATCTCAACCAACCTGTAACAGCATGATCGTAATAAGTGCTGAGTGGTTTCATAAGTGCAACGTTTGCAGGCTGAACTTTGTAGGTTCAGTGAAGTATAATTAATTCATCTTCACGAGCAAGGTCAATCACTTCCGAATCTTGAGTGAAACTCACATGATCCTCTAGAAGCAGCAATACGTGGTTAGTAAGAGTAGCTCCGGAAAATTTGATGAAGTTCTTAAACCATGTCAAAAATATTTCTGAAGTTATTCAGCCTCGAAGATTGCAAACTGCTGTATGACTGGATGAAGGATGATCTTAAAGCTCAGGTTTCATTTGTTGTCTTGAAAAAATCATCTGTTTAGGCATGTAGGCTCCAACAGCGTTAAACAATATTTCTGCGCGTTCTTTCAGCAAATGATAAAAAATCCGTTTATTTTCGTCCTTTCATAGCTAATATTTTGCTCTTGGTTTTAGAAACAATGGAAATTGCAGTTTCATCGCAGTTACATATTTTGCCAGCGGTCAGTTCAAGCTTATCAAAAATACCTCCAAGCAACTGATAAAATTTACTTACGGCCACGTTGTTGGATCCCATCGCTCTAGCTGCTAATGTGGTTTCAGATTTGCGAATTGATAAATTTTGATGACGTTCTAAAAAAAGTTTGGGCCAATCAACAGCTGCCATTTCCTTGTCAGTGCTAGAAGTATGTGCGTTTCCATTTTCAACTGCGAAATGATATGCTAGACGTCTCAGTTTGATAGTTATCAGTCTAAAAAGACCCTCTCCCATATATTTCTGATATGCTTCTATTTTGTCTTCTTCTTTTATCGTTTTTATTTTGACCTAAAACTAAACTAAGAGTTACTTCACCGCCTGCCTTCATTTTTTATAACATATTGCTTTAAAGTAGCTCGAAGGCACTGTGTATACCGAAGCAGCTTTTTTGTATCTCATTATTTTGCTTAAAAGTTTATCTATAGCTTTTTCATAGCATCAGTCGACAATTTTCTCTTTTGGTTTTTTTTTGTAATTACGTACCATGATTTTACCTCAAAAATAATAAACCAACATTATTTATTTGGGAACTTAAATGAACCTAGACCCACAACCCCATTTTGCCCCATCATACCCCACACCCAATACCTCATCTTGCCTCAAAAGGAAAGTTTGAACAAAAACAAAAAAGTTCACCAATAAAATGTTTAACGAATTCATAAAAACAACATAGCATATCCAAATAAACAACACTAGTAAACAAAGATAAAAAGGATATAAATTGGGTGATCACGATTGCCTTAAAATAATGACGTTTGACGTTACACAAAATTAGATCAACCAAACGTTAAAACAGTTTTCTGTTTGTAAACAGAAGATGCGTGCACTCCCACTCACAGTCTCTCTCGCACTGACCGTTGGTCGAATGAGGCTTTTTATTAGTATATTGTTTTCTATTCACAAACGTCTTGCTATCCCCGCTATTTCGCGGTGCTCCTTCAAAACCTCCGACTGGAGCCCTTGGAACCAGTAAGCCCAGCGAAGAGGGCTCCCGCGCCACTTGTTTTGTCAGTGGGCCCCAAATGAGGTCACCAAGCGAGAATGCGACCGAGTCGGAAGGTTCGCACTAGCCTAACCTCTAATTTAATTTCGCGGAGAACCAAATCCTACCTAACCCCGAATAACGTCCCTAACATTGCCCCGAACTGTAGCGCGCTCCTACCCCACAGGTGATACTCGGAAACACTTTCACACGGCGGTTGAGAACCACCCCGCAATCTCGTCATTGTCACAACAACACCTCAAAAACCTCGCGATTAGACCTCGCAATGTTTACTTAACACAATTCTATTTTTCCACTTATTTTAACAACTTTATTTTATAGAGTGAATATGTAAATTTTCAATTATTACAAAATTCCAACAAATTAATTACCTACTATCTATCGATTTCTTCATGGTTGGGGGCCCCCAATTCCCCTCGATGGTTGCTTTGTTCACTGTTGATTTGATTGGTGGGTTGATAATCGTGGCAACAACTGTTGATTTGATTGGCGGGTTGATATTCGTGGCAACAACTGCTCATCGTCCCTCCAAGATTTGCCTCGTCTAATTCTTCTTCGCCGCATGCTGAATTGTTGCCGTTTCTCTTCTCCGTCTAGCTCCTTCCAATTAATACGAGAAAAAGAGCTTTTCCTCGTGCTCCGGGGTCTTTTATAGCCTCGGGGAGACACGACCCCTATCGTGCAACATACTTTCCAGTGTTTGTTAAGCGTTGTATCCGGCAATGTGGCAATGCTTCACTGCATTACCACCCTGTAGCTTCCACATCTACCAGCGGACCACTCGTGTCATCATTTACTTGCTTTGCTACTGCACACATACATTGGGAGTGGAATTATGCACACATTGAGACAAAATCGGATTAGTAAAAGCAATATTGCTCGAATCCACAATGTGTTCCACTTAATGCACTTATTCTATGCAATTTGATGGTTTTGAGGGCTACTGAAGGCTTCGATCGTAGTTTCGCTTAACATCGTTGTGCACTGTATTTAAACTTAATGCATTAATTCCCAATACTACACTAAGCTCACAGACATATTTTATGGGAGCTGCTTCCCACACACCACTGGATATATCTGTTTGTATATCTGCATTCATATAAGCCGCTGGTAGAACATATCTTGCATCACTAATCCTATTGCTATTAATCATATCATCTTATTTTTCTTCCTTGTAGCACTACAGCCCCTCTCACGCCATCGCTTAGAGATAGTTAGAGTATCTCATTTTCATGACCGTATTGATTTTTTCGGAAGTTAGTTTGGTCAGTACCATGCTCCTGTGTGCCCGCTCAGCTGTGATATGATCTGATTAAATCAGTACATATCACCACTGAGTGAACACTCGTAGTCTGTCCAAAAAATCCGCTGAACTAAATCACGTTGATCCCAACAGGATTTGAACCTGGGACCTTCGGCTTTTGCGTTCATGCTCTAACCACTAGGCTACATAGACTACAATCATATCATCACTGCGTAGTTTTTCCATCGTCCCTGTTGATTTTGATCTTACAGTTGTAATGTAATTTTCTCAGATATCGAAGATTCATAGTCCTCACGACTTTTCCCGCATAATGCGAATTTGAAGAACTCGTAGATTGACCAACAAATTGCTGTCGCAGGCATTGAATATAAAAATAAAGTGTATTGCCTGATATGGTAGATTCAAAATCAATTGTGTAGAGTATGAGCGATAAAATGCACTGAACCCTTCGTTTCTATAGATTTCTCTGGTGCACTCTAAAGCTGAATTATTTGCAGCATATGCTTAATCACGTCTGGTGAATTCGATATGGAATCATGTATAAGTGTCACGGCAAAGGCTGATACCATGTAATTTATTTGATTGTGCTTTGTGTATCTTACCAACGTTTCTTTTGTACTGCAGTTAGAATTGTGGTACTATCTTTCCCATTGTTGAATTTAGCACTATGGACACCTGCAACCACCAAACCATCTTCAACGCTGTACTTTTTCTCGAGTTTCTACAAATCAGGTAGTATATGCATACAATTCGTGCAGCAATATGTGAGGAAGTCCTGGAGTCCTTTAAGCGATCCCGTAAATGTTACCGGCTCAGTTCCATTAAACCAGTCAAGACCTTCTTTAAATTCTGGAATGGGTTTCGCCTCTGGATCAGCTTCCTCAAAATATTTTCCCAATATTTCTTCAGTTTCCTCAGTCGTTCTCGCCAATCTCAAATATTTCAAATTCAAATAGGAGCGCTTCATTAGTATTCGAAGCTTTGTACGCATCGTTTCATAGAGACACTATGATTTGGCATTCCGCTTAGAATCTACTTAGTCTAGTCATTACATGTATCAAAAAAATTACAGTTGAAAATACAATATTTAATTTAAAAAATTACGTTACCAATTCTTCTTCAGTCTGGCTGGCGTGATGAATATTAGCTTTGGCTCGCGAGGGTCTTGCTTGTAGGACCGCGTGTGAAGTGTCCCGTGACAGTCTAGTTTCACGTTTGTATGGGGTATCCCGTCTTACTAAGTGACTCCGTCATGCCCCCCTTCCCCTAATACAAACTAGTGACCCACTCTACAAGCTACAGTTCTTTAACTTGACAGCTATCTGACCTAGCTAATATGGTTTGCATTATTGTTTGCTTGTTTGGCAACAAAAATAATGCAATTTGAAAGTAGATCAATGCAATTGAATAATTAATAATTAGGTTGTTCTTGCATATTGACTTTTAGGTTCACTGAATTTTTATGCTGATCAATTTACAATATTGCCACGTGTTATGGTTCGCGGCCAATAATTTTAATGTTCCGAGAAAACTGAAAACGCAATGTTTTTTGAATTAAGTTTAAAGAGTTTATTTACGAAAAATTCACAATCATTCATTTAACTATTCCCAAATTGCATATCAATCTAACTTTCACTGTCTATCAATTTATACTCTCACTGTCTGTATTACGATAATCACTTCACTCACTTCACTTTCAATCAATATCGCCTTTACTTCGCGCTCCACTCTATCGCAGTTTTACTATCGCGGGTTTTCTATTCCTCCATTCATTTAGCTCGGCTTTATGTAGGGTCTTTAGTGATTCAATCCATTCCTCGTACATTGGCGAATGTTCTGACGAGAACTCCCTGGAATATTTGGGTAATTCTGAGTGGTCCCAGTGACGTCACTTTCGGATGTTGATCATGAATCTACTTGGTCCATTCTTGTGGTTTTGAGTATATTCGCTTATTGATCATAATGTTATTAATAGTTGCGAAAACAATTGCGACAGTAGCTCGCAGAATCATTGGGACATACAACAATATGTTAATTGAAGCTGATGGATCTGGTATTGGCGATGGAAGTCGTAGCGATTATTATGTCAACATGACCTCTCCCTCCTTATGATTATAACTCTTTTGAGTTTTAATAACAAAGCCGATACCTAGAGATTTATATTTTCTTGAGAAATACGAGGTGTGTTCAAAAAGAATTTTGAATTTTCGCGGGTTACGTATATTCGAATTTCGATTTTTTTGTGGCGTTTTGTTGGTACTCATGTCTGTTACTTATGCCGACAACCTCGGCCATTTTGAATGTTCACTTAATTGGTGATAGCTGCTTTACTTGCACGTGTTTTCAATCGCCTTCGATTTTTACTTATTCAAAAAAATGGATCAAAGAACGTGTATCAAATTTTGTGTGAAAAACGAAATTAAGTGCGTGGATGCATTCCGAATGTTGACTGTGGCATACGGAGAAGCTACCTTGGACCGAAGCAACGTATATCGGTGGTACAAAATGTTTTTAGAAGGCCGAGAAGATGTGAACGACGAAGAGCGTGCCGGACGCCCGAGCACTTCAACAACAGACGAAAAAATTAATGAAGTGGAGAAAATGGTATTGGCCAATCGTCAAATCACCGTTAGAGAAGTTGCTGAGGACCTAAACATATCGATTGGCTCGTGCCATTCGATTTTTATCAACGATTTGGGCATGAGACGGGTCGCCGCGAAATTCGTACTAAAATTGCTCAATTGCGACCAAAAACAGCAACGCATGAACATTGCTAATGAGATGTTAAACTCTGTCCGCGACGAACCAAATTTGCTCCAGAGGGTCATAACTGGTGACGAATTGTGGGTTTATGGTTATGACGTGGAAACCAAAGCTCAATCATCTCAATGGAAGCTGCCGCATGAACCAAGACCGAAAAAAGCGCGCCAAGTTCGGTCGAATGTGAAAGTTTTGCTGACAGTTTTCTTCGATTGCAGGGGCGTGGTGCATCATGAGTTCTTGCCACAGGGAAGAACGGTCAATAAGGAATATTACCTGCAAGTTATGCGCAATTTGCGCGAAGCAATCCGCCAGAAACGCCCGGATTTGTGGGAGAACAAAAATTGGCTTTTACACCACGATAACGCCCCTGCTCACACATCGTTGCTTGTGCGCGACTTTTTGGCCAAAAACAACACACTAATGATGCCGCAGCCACCGTACTCCCCAGATCTGGCCCCCTGTGACTTTTTCTTGTTTCCGAAACTGAAGAGGCCCATCAAAGGACGACGTTACGCTACGCTTGACGAGATAAAGACGGCATTGAAGGAGATTAAAAAAAATGATTTTTTGAAGTGCTTCGAAGATTGGAAAACCGTTGGCACAAGTGTATAATATCTCATGGAGATTACTTTGAAGGGGACAAAATAGATATTCATGAATAAATAAATAATTTTTGAAAAAAAAACAAAATTCGCGATATTCCTTGAACACACCTCGTATAGGTAGAAAATTATCAAGATCATGAAAATTATTAAAATTAAAATCGAAGCGGATGCACAGCAGAAATTAGAGTTTTTTGTGAAATTGTAGCTATTTAATTTGTTCAATATTTTTAATGTGATTAAGTACTAGATTATCCAAAATCAGTTGAACAATTGTAGTATTCATATTAATTGCCGATGGAATTACGAAGTTCTGTTTAAAAAAATAAATATTGTTATTGAAAATTGTTCCTTTTTCCTCAATATAACTTGTATGAAAATTTAATAGATAGTCAAGACCAAAAATATAAACAAGGTTATTGCTTCCCTTTTGATTCGTTGTTCTTTTTTATTTAATCATACGTCGACATTTTGATGCACACTTACTTCTTTATCAGTAATAAAATAACTTTTTTGACATTTTCCTGAAAGCAACTGATCTACCTACTACTTTTACAATTTCAACACTGACATTCACTAAGCTAATTACTTCCTTAAGTGGTTGTTGCAGCTAATTACTCTCATAAAGGGTGAGAAATCAATACCTAGATCGGTTTTAAAAATTATCTTCTGTGGATTTCTTGCTATAACCAGGCTTTCGTAGGCGTCCAATTTGTATGTTGATTTGAGTTCTTTGATTAACTTAAGACTATCATCGCTCATGCTGTGCTTCTACTCTGTAATGTATCTTGCTTTTGTTGTTCCTGTTGCTTGTCCTGATGCTCTTGTTGTTCCTGATTGCCGCTTCCGCCTCCTTGATAGGTTCCTTAAATCTTGTTTTAATAAATCGTTTCATCTGACCTATAAAAACATGTGAATAGAGTCAATTCAACGAGTGGACAAAGCGCTGAAGGAAGCTAGCTCAGCGTTCCAGAGTATCAATCAGTTGAAGATGCCTAGCCACTCGCTGTCACGTATTATATGTTATACAAAAATCTACAAAAATGGAGACGATATATGGGAAATTGTAGCAGACATGAATTCTCCAACGTATAACATTGAAAAATGGTTGGTTGCGGAAATCGGTGATATTGGCAAGGAACTGAATAGGCGATAAGTATATAGCATATATGATTTACTACAAAAAATCAAAGGTCTACACATCCAAAAAGACGAGGTGTTCGTTTATTTTGATGTTAATGCACTCCCAGGTATTTCTGTCAAAGAGGCACACTTAACTCTGCTGCACTTGCGTGGCAGACAAAATTCGTGCTGCAAACACACCGCGCACTACGAAACGTTAGGCGACCAATCACACACGTGCGTGTCATTCGTGCGGTGTCCTTCAGAGCCCATAGTTTTCTCTAAACAGTACGAAATCCAAAGTGGTAAACACAGTCGCACATGTGCGTATCGTTTGTGCAGGGTGCTGCAGAGCTTATACTTTTCTCTACGTTTTCGGTATATACATTGCTATGCCAGCCGCCGTGCCAGCACATATCAGCCGGCTTACACGCGATATTGCGCATAGTAAGGCAAATTCTTTTAATTGAAATTTATGTAATGTGAATATGTAGTATTATATCAATATACATAAGTTTCTTGGACTAATGAATCAAATTTTCAATATGTTATATTCAAACTTGGAATGAAAACATCTTAGCTTAATTTGAAGTATGTGAATACAAACAGAAACGATGTTTGGGCCGCAAATACCACATTTGAAATTTTCAGGCACAATATTATTGGCTACAGCACAAACCATATGAACAGTTGATAACCATCTAACAGTTTCAACTCTCACCCGATAAATTTGATGTACTTATCTGAAATTAAGCAAATTTCTATGAAAAAAGTGAAATTAAATGAATATATCGTTTTCAAATTATTCGAACTATCGCTCACAATTTTTTGGGAGATCATCATAGCAGATACTAAACAATTTTTAGGGTTCCGCTTTTGCTTTTTCCAATTAAAAGGATCTTTAGTTTTGTATGAAATTGGCTCTTGAGAGTACTTCTCAAGCTCACTAAGAATCTCCTCTTTTGCGCTGGATCTTCCGATAAAATTGAACACGTTTTGCTTGAAATCATTCCAAATCTTAGAGGGAAGAATCGGCTCGTTTAAATGTGAGCTCATATTATCCACTGAATTCTGGGTTGCAGATTCAGGAACATGTAACAGTGATTTGTTTAGTTGTGTTTTCTTATGCCATTTCAAAGGAATCTTGGCTGAAAAAGCCGTTTCTTTTGAAGCGTCCAAGAATGCTCATTCCACAAAGATGGCATTTTTTGTGCATTTCTAAACCGTGCATTAAGTGAAACTATTAATTGATTTGTTTACCGTTAAACACTTTCAGGTGAATTTCTGTTGGTCATTAGATAATTGGAGCAAAATCTTTTTAATGATGGACTTTATAAAATTATTTTTGAGGAAGTAGCTTTATTTTTACTGCAAATTTATTTCTATAATGACCTAGGTATCACCGGATGGCAACTCACAAAACTAGCCTCGAGCATCCTTGACGTCCATACATACCGAGGAGACAATTGTAACTCAGACCATTACTTGATTAAGTTAACCTATCGATGTCATATGTCAAAGGCATATTCGGCAAAGACCAGCCCGAACAAAAATTTGGCATCAAAAGGCTCCAAACGGCATCTGTGGCTAAAAACTTTATGGAGACCCTCGACAACCAGCTGGCTCCCATCTTATCAGACGCATCGTTAAAGACAAGCAACGAGCTCTGAACGGAAGTGAAAGCGGCTGTTAAGACCGTGGCAGAACAGATGATAGGACATCAAGCCCGGCGCAAGAGAAATGAATGGTTCCATGATGAGTGCCCCAAATGCGTTAAACGAAAACAATCAGGAGTACAAAGATTACGTACGTATAACAACCAGGACGAAAAGAGAAAAATTTCAGAAGAGTAGTGCATAAGATAATTAGAATTAAGAAAAGAAAATACTATGACGACCAGTTAAGAAGTAGAGATGTAAGTTTAGCGAACAACAACACAAGACAAGCATACAAAGTAGTGAAAAGCCTAAAACGTGGTCATCAGCCCAAAACCACGCTCTGTTGTGATGACATCGACAATATCATCAGATTAAGGAAAGATCGGCATCGTATTTCAAGAACCTCTTTAACTCTCCACTCAACTCCAGAACATCGGAGTCTTTAGATGCTTGTGGAGACCTTCCATTGGGCCCACCAACTCTGGATGTTGTTCCATAATCAAAGCCCAAAAGAATAATAAAGCACCGGGCATCGATGAGATTACAGTGAAGCTCATCAAATATGGTAGCAGCAGTGTTCATAAGGCTCCAATACATTGGGCAACAAGAATATACGCCAAAAGAGTGGAGCCAATCAATTATATTCTCTATCGACAGAAAAGGTGACAAGTTACAGTGCGAAAACTAAAGAGGTATATCACTACTTTGTACATCGTACAATACATTTTTGAAGATCTTAGAAAATAAAATTGGATCATACGCCAACGGTATTATTGGGGAGTATCATGGTGGGTTCCGAGCAGGTAGATCAACAATAGACCAATTGTTCACTGTCAAGCAGGTACTTGAAAAACGCTGGCAGTTTAGCATAGATGTACACCAAATTTTCGTAGACTTTAAGCAAGCATACGAGAATATTGATCGTAACATACTGGACCAAATAATGCTTTGCTTTGGCATCCTAGCCAAATTAGTCCGTCTTACCAAAATGACAACGACGTCGATGACCTCCCAAGTCCGTATCAATAACCAACTCACCGATGCATTTATCATTAATATTGGACTAAAGCAGGGAGATGGGCTGGCCCGATCGCTATTCAATTTGGGTCTAGAGTTCGTCATAAGGAAGCTACATATCGATACACGAGGCACATTACTATATAAGTCGAGCCAAGTAGTAGCCCTTGTGGACGACATAAACACTTTGTCACGGTGATTAACAACAGCCAAAGAATTCTTCCTGAAGCTTGACAGTGAAACAAAACTATGAGGGCTACAAATCAATTAAAATGAAACAAAACTCATGGCGCAGTCGAGGAAAAATACCTCAAATACACAAAATATTACACTTGGCGAATAAGGTATCGAAAATATGGGTGAACTTGTTTATTTGAGTGCCAAAATAACTGAAAAAGTAATGAAAGCGACGAAATACGCAGAAGAATACAGCATGCAAATAAAATATTTAATCCAGTTTTGTTGATCTTGAAGACCAGCTGCATACACAGGAAAGCTACGCTCCAACTATACATATATGTTATAAGACCAGTGTTATGCTATTGGTGTGAAACATGGACTGTTACCCGAGCATTCACAAATACGAGGTGTGATAATTAAGTAATGAAACTGATTCCATGTAAACCGTATATTTAAAAAATTTTCTACAACTCTACCATTCTCTTCAAAGTAGTTCCCTTGGGCAGCTATACAACAACTCCACCGCGTGTGTGCTTCGTAGCATTTCTGGAACGCTTCGACTGGGATGACCACAAGTACCACCGTCACAGCTGCCTGGATGTCCATAATCGACTCAAAACGACGATTATGTTCTAGGGTATAAGAAAAAGTCACAGGGTGATATATATATATATATATATATATATATATATATATATATATATATATATATATATATATATATATATATATGTATATATATATATGTATATATATATATATATATATATATATATATATGTATATATATATTATATATATATATATATATATATATATATATATATATATATATATATATATATATATATATATATATGTATATGTATATATATATATATATATATATATATATATATATATACTATATATATATTTATATATATATATATATATATATATATATATATATATATGCTATATATATATATATATATATATATATATATATATATATATATATATATATATCGGGTGAACATGGCGATCCCTTTAGAGGCTAAAACAGGGACACGCTGAGGGCGGTGTGGCATGGCGCGTTGTCTTGACGAAGGACCCAGTTACGAGCAATGTCTGGGCGCACCCTTTTGACTCGTTTTTGCAATCTTTCGAGCACTTGGCGATATTAGACTTGATTTACAGTTTGCACCCATGGAACAAATTCGTTGTGGACGATTCAATGGCTATCAAAAAAGGCAATAACCATCGTTTTCCCCTTTGACTTGCTCATTCGACTGTGCTTAGACAACCATTCTGAACTGTGGCATTTGGTTCCCAGTTCTTATTGGAAAAACCAGCTCTCATTGCCTGTAATAACTTTCCACTTATTCCGTACAGTCTTCTGCGACGGTCATTCGATGCTGCTTTTGCTCCTCAGATATGTTCTTTGAAACCATCTTCGCGCACAACTTTTTCATCCCAAAATCGTCGGTTAAAATTTGTCTGACCCTTTCGCGGTTCATACCCAGTTCCAAGGCTAACACTTAAACTGTTAAACGCGGATCTTCACGGATTAGGGCGCGCACATGCTGCGCATTCGCATCAGTCTGCACCTCAACTAGTCTTCCGATCCGTGCCTCGTCTTCCACGCTTTCACACCCCTCCTTATACTCTTTATGCTATAAAAACACCTGAGCACAACTAAAAGTACTATCACCATGCAATTTCCGAAGCTGTTTTGCCCAATCTAGCGCAAAATTTGATCGCGACGCGTTGCTCTTGATTTTATTTCTTCATTTTTGTGACGAGAACCATCAAAACACGTCTACTCAACACAACACAGCAGGCAAACTAAACGAGCTAGAGTAATGGTAAATATTTCAATAGAGAGAGGACGGACGCCGGGGAAGGGAAAGAGTATTTCAAGGTCCCAGGTTTACTACAAGCGTGGCAATACAATTAGTCTCATTACTTAATTGTCACACATCGTATATTGATCGCCTTTGAACGACTAGTCCTGAGGCGAATAATCAGAACAGAACTAGACGGAGACCAATGGCAAATTCGATAAAACCATGAGCTATATGAAATTTTTGGCGAACCGGAGGTCTCAACGATTGTAAGACTACGATAACTGCAATGAGCTAGACAGATGAATTGTATGGACAAACAGCGGATACCCAAAAAGGTATTCGTTGGGAGAACTGAAGGCCGGAGACCAGTGGGAAAACCGAGGAAACGCTGATCTGACTCGGTTGACGAAGACAGTTCATCGCTGCTCGGGTTTAGAAATAAGAGGGCGCGATCAATGTACTGAAATAGTTGGAGGTGCTATTTGTAGGAAGCGAAGACCCGAGAGGGGCTGTAGTGCTACGAAGAAGAAAAAGATTAAGGTTGCAGATGATAACTAATATATCGGCCTAAAGTGGTTTGGAATATTATTTTGATCCATAGGCGAATTCAAAAAATTAATAGCAATGTTTGGTACGCTGTTGCTTAGAAATAGAATTTTAGTATACTTTCATTTGAAATGGTCTCAAATATGTTCAATCCTCAGAGGTTTTATTTGTGGGCTAAAATTACAATATGTTAAGTAAGAGCGTGTCCAGCATAGCTTGCGATCGATAAGTGATATCGACTTCAAATTTTTTTGATCGGTAGAGAAAACCTCTGTCTTTGCCGCTTTGAAAAAACATTTCAGTCGAAGTTAATCTTCCGTCTGGAAAACACTAAAATCGCGATGAGTGCCATTTGCGCAAAGCGCTTCGAGACCGTGTCCCTTTGCACGTACCCTAAAGGACCAAAATTGTACTATGTAGTGGCAGCTAAATACATTGAAAAGTCTGTATCATTTGTCAAAAAGTGGGTTCAATGATTGAAAGAGTCAAAAACCGTTAATGACCTTAAAATCGTGGTTCGGTAGAAAAGTGATCAAAAAGGACAAAAAGTGGATCGTGGCTTTGTTTTCGCGCAATCCTGGCTTGTTCTTACGTCGAGGACAAACGAATTTGAAGCAAAAATGTCTCGAGTTATTACAAGCTACCATTCGGGAACATCTGTGTGCAAACAATGTAAAATGGCGGAGTACCGATAATGATCCCAAACACCGGAGCCGGCTGTGTACTGAATGACACTTGATTGACTTTTGCAATCGCTTGATGCAAATCCTGTCAAAAAAGTCTGAGCCTTCATCGGGCAAAAGCTTCGAGAAAAACGTGTTTGTACTTTGAAGCAGCTCTTCCGACAAATTCGACTCAAGGCACTTCCCCTCGAATACACCGAAAATTTAGTGGAAAGTATACCTCGGAGATGCGAAGCAATAATTGATGCTGGTGATGATTGGACTCACTATTAAACTGAAAGCGCGTTACCGCAGAATGTATTTAATTTATGTATAAGTCAAATACTGTTGTTAAATAAACTATTTCAAAATTATGCTGGAAACGCTCTTACTTAACAGACTTTATGACATAACTGACCGAAAGATATTTTGATTTCCATTATAACTAAGCATTACGTATGATTGATTATATAATTGAATTGAAATGAAAAAAACTTTAATTCCTCTTCATATAAAATTCGATGTTTTTTACAACTTTTATAGCAGAGCTTGTTTGTACGTTAATTTAAACATTTTGTTTATACTTTTTGATGTATGCCTGGGCATAAATTATGAACAGAGATGGGTAGAGAAGCTTTTATTTCACAAAAGAATTGAACTTACTTTCTATAAGGTCCTATTTAAAGGACTTGCAAATCGAATAAAGGTGAAGGACATTTACTTGTAAAATAAAAACCTCCATTTTTGATGGTTGGCAATATCTTGGACACAACATTTTACGGAAAGAATTTTAGACTTAAGTGTATTGGATTGCATTCGGGAAGATAAAATTTTAATATAGGGTTGTGTGCAATTCATGCACAAGTGTTGTATCCTGTTTGGATTCAAAAGCATATTTTTCATAGTCAATATAGATTGACTTTCATAGGAAAGAAGCTTAATTTTAATAGAATTTAAATAAAGGATTTTGCCTTTAAAAATAGTGAAACGAACAAAACCTATTAGAACAAAAGATAACTGACTTCAATTCTTTTTATAAAAGCGGTGCTATATCAGTTTCCGCATTCCAACATAATGTTAGTTCAAAACACTGTAACCATAGTGAATGAAAAACTGATAAACCACCGCTTCCATGAAATTTATTTCACTTTTTTAAAGCACATTGAAGTCGGTTTTCTGTTATTTTTTTAAGTATCTTTGTACATAGTATTTTTTTGCCGTTTTAATTGTTCTCTACCCAATTGAGACTTACATGAGTAAAATATACAAATACAAACTAAAGAACGCCGAATTGCGGTCAAGAGTGGGGCGTGTATCCCTTTGGTTGATTTGTCTAGAATAAATTGCCTGAAGCGACACAACTTTCCACAAGAGATTCGCAATTTTGTGTTTTATCCCATCCTTGTTGGCAAATGCACATAGAAATACTTGTTTCTATGCTCCCTACTTTTCCGTAGACGTTGCAATTACTTCTCTTGGTGCTTAAGTTGATGTTCCCTTAGGGAATTGAAAGTGTTCACTCATCCGCTTCTGTACGATATTCAGACCGGACATGGATTTTCATTTCCGTCTACTAAAATTCGTATTTTTGTAGACTTCATTGCATGCAAAAAAGACTCTTGAGTAAATTTGAATTTATGATATCATATTTCCATTTATCTTACTTTGAATCTTTCTTGGGGTACATATATAAGCGGAAGAACAATACAGAGGCCAACCTCCTTCGATTAAATTCAAAAGTTAATTTTTTTTAAATTCCTTTCTTATTTATCGAAGCATTTTTTGATACCACAAAGGAAATGATTTATTATTTTCAACATATGGTTTTGCCTTCTAATAAATATGCCGTCAATCTTGTAATGTGACGCCTACGCCCAGGAATCGAAGTGATTCCGATCCCGAACCCTTGTAACCTGCCAGATGGATATGTCCTCGAAGTGCCAGCGGACTTCATCTGTTGTGCGGATATCGTTATGCAGAAAATATTTTTTTTTTCTGTCCAAATATTTAGATCCGTGGATATAAATATTCGAAATATAGAATTAATCCAACCCCGGCACATTTCGAGGCATAGCCATCTGGAAATGCCCCTCCACCGTGGCCCTCGAGAAAACTATGCCACTGGCGACAACTGGAGAGGTACATTGCCGCATATGACGTGCCATTCCACACACAGTTGTTTTGTCCGATGTGACAACGGGATGATTTTGGCAGCCACATGTAGGCGCTAAACGTCATCGTAAAGTTCTTCGTGATAATATCCAAGGTATTACAAAACCAGCTATACGTCGTTTGGCGCGACGTGGTGGAGTGCAACGTATTTCCGGTTTAATCTATGAAGAAACGCGTGGTGTGCTTAAAGAGTTTTTGGAAAACGTTATTCGTGAGGCAGTGACATTCACCGGAGCATTGCCTCAGGCTGGAGCATGAAGCTCTGTCAAGGTCGGAAAGGAGATCAACAGGCAAATTAGGAAAGAGGTTAGTTTAGTTAATAAAGGATTAGAAAGGTTAGCAATATTTTGTCTGGTCTGCAGCGGAAGGCAGTGTGAACTGTATCGGAACCAGTAGGCGTGGATTTGACGAGCAGCTTGGATTCAGTCGATAGGTTATCTCACTCAAGAAAAAGCCAAAGTGGATCGGCATGGAACGGAGTTGACGACATGCAATTGTTCACAGAACTTGACGCCAAAAGTGGGGACTTAATCCGCGAGTGGAATAGTGTCCTGCGAATTCATCGCTCAAGCAAAGACAGTATTAGTCCACAATCACCCGCACGTGCAACTCGCCTGCTCAACAGGTCCCGCGTGCAACAGAGCACGCTCAGCAATACCGGTTCAGATAGTCCTAGATCAATAGATAGTCTTCCCCACAAACATCTCCGTTCATCGCTGACGGGCAAGGATATAGTCAGCTCGTCAGACGATCTCCTGTTTATAGACAAATCTTTTAGGAATGCAATGATTCAAGATGTCCAAAATTTAAGGAAACAGTTGACACGTCTCCGAAGGATTTTACAAGATTCTGAAACTCTCAACCCATTCGAGCAGAGTAATGGGAAATTATTCGCATCTTGTGAATTGGACAGTAGTGGTCAATTGCCCGCTGATGATAAGGACACAAGTAGTCTGGCTTCGTCAATAGCCGATGATCCTAGACAGGAGTTAGCCGATCTACGAAGACAGGTTGTTTACCTTCAGGTATTTGCACGTCGTTTATTTTATTGTTTATTTTATTCAGAAATAAGTTACTGAATGAAACTAAAACGAACCATTATTCCTCCAATACCGTATTTCCGAAAATAATGCATATCGTAAACAACATTCTTTAGTACATTTACCAATAATAGCAAGTGGTAATTAATTCGATTTGAATCGTACAATTTACGTTTGATTCCATGTTTGGTTTACTTAAGTCTACAAAAAAAAACCCAGCCATGCCGTACTAAAGATGATTTTGTTCTGATAGAAAACTCGCATCTGGCATAAATAAACAAACTGTTGAAGCTATGAAGAAAAATTAATTAGTAAAAATAGATAAGAAAACGCAAACAAACGACTTGGGTAATTTTACACTTTTCTATTTCTATATTCCACCGCTTGTCCATAGTAATGAGTACAGTAAATGATGATAATACAAAATAACTCTTAGCGTAATAACTTTTGTAAGAAAATGCGTTAGCTAAATCGGACGTTAGTTGAACGACATGAATGATGCGGTCCTGATTTCTATCTAGAACATATGATAAATTTTTTTTATAGTTTTCACGTCATTCCTACTTTTAAATCTTTGTGTACGTTGAACAGTGTGCTTTATGTCGTTAAAAATATTGCAAGAAATGGAGGGATTGCTTTTTGTCGCAGAGAATGGAAAATCGAATTTTTTTTTGTCTCTCAACCCCCAATTATTCCTGATTAGTTCAATCGTTTCCAGTAACATTCCCATTAACTTCAAGCAGCGACGGATTGTGAATCAAATCCTCAATTTTAAAACACTATTTCAATAAAAAAAAAAAAAAGACATTTCAAAGGCATTAAACATTAAAGTAACTGATAAACAATAATAATAAACTGGCTTGTAAATATTTTGTACTCACCAAATGATTGTTAAAGATCACGCTCACCTATTGTTACACCGCTCCGTATTTATATATATATAATATTCAAAGTTAAACGCCATACAAGGGGAATGAAAAATGGTAAAAGAAGTGGAAAATCCCAGATAAAAAGCAATAAAAAAAAAATGAATCGATTCTCCGTTTTTTTTATACAAAATCACTTGCATCGTTTCCTGATTTGTTATTAATTATTGTATACGTAGATAAGCCATCTTTGCTGTTTCCATTTCGCTTTTTGATTTTGACGCACGATTAGATTCGTCACTAATGCGTACTTGCACCACTTAGAAATATTAAATTAACGAAATTGTTGAGAAAACAAAATTTAAATTATTTAAAACCAAACAAGAACAATAAATATTAAATCCACCTAGAAAAATTAAAAATAAATGTTTAATTTGGCGGTTTATTGTAAAACGAAAAATTTGTTTGTGTTCGCAAATTTACATTCAAAAATAATAAAAGGTGAAACATAAATTAAGAAACAAATTGTTAGCGGTTTACCTTATTATGTAATTGTCTTCAAAAATAATTATTATAACTATTATCATTATTAGTAATAATTTATCGCTCGATTCTTGCAAAAACCCTTTAAATAGGTATTAAGGAAATTATACCTTATGTTCCGTTTCTTGAAGTAAATAAAAAAAAATCCAATGAATTGCTAATTTAACTAACGACTTTCCTTTTCAGTAACTCGTTCTATTTCAGGGGGAACGGAGAGTGTATGGTAGGTATGTCGTCGCGAGGTTAGGGTTTCGCCAAATCCGCTGAAGTCGGTTTCGCGTCGCGCGCGGTACGCGGTACCTTTGTTTGTTTCGCCATTTCTTTAGAGTAGTTTTCTTCGGTTTAAGTTCGAGTAGTATATTTTTCGGTACCGCGTCGGTGAATCGGTAACGCGCCTATGGGATTTTGTAGCGTTTTTGATTTGAGATCTGTGGATAGATCACATCCAGAACTAACGTAATGTAGGTTTCTCGTTCTGGATGAGTAATTGTTGACGCGTTTGAAAAACGGGCAAGTTCAGGTGACTGAAATATTGTGATTGAGCGTAATCCATTCGGAGACCCGCGACCGAAATCCTCTCCGAACTAGCTGGCCGACAAGCAGTCACCGCGTGAATGGATTACGGTGCACGGATTGGTTGACCTGTTGGTACCATCCGTTGGCACTACTCAGACTTAACGTCTAGAACCGATGAGAGGTCGGTTCCGCGTTCGATCTGAAAAGGAGAAAATCATTACAAATGGCGCCCAACGTGGGGCCAAACAACATCCTAAGGGGGAAAGAACTTCGCGTCTTCTGACGAGTTGGTCCTTTACGGAGGATGTAAGGTACTTTGGTACTCGAGTCCCACTATCAGGAGCAGTGGAATTGTGTGATACACATTAGAGGTCGCTTCACGTGAGTTGTAGCTTCCGCTCTCCTTTGTTTGATTTTGCTTTCGCGACAGAATCCTTCCGATGTGTTGTCCCAGGTTAACCCCTGTAAGGACCTTCTATTTTCTTGATGGAACTGCCAGTCTGATGGGTTTACCTATCAGCATGGACTCTCAAGAAAATAGAAGGCTACCTTGCCTTTATGTCGCGGAAGGATTCTAACTATTTCTTATGCGTGTTAGACGAGTGGTATCGGTTCAACGTTCGGTGGCGTATGCTGGAGTTGCGAAGCCCGGAATGCTTCTACGCGTCGGGAACTTTGACCGCGTACAAAGTCGTTACGGTAGCTCTACCACTTGTCTCGTCGAGTCATTTAACGTAGATTAGAACCGGTTTGTAATGTATGTGGGTATGGGGATAAATTTCGTAAATCGACCGAAGCACCCTTTCTTCGGCAGATTACCACGCACTCTCATTTCCCGCTGAAGAGTTCGACCACTGAAAAGGAAAGTGTGTATCATTTAATCTTTTTTCCTCTCTTTTTTTTTTCTATTTTATATACATAGCTCGCCACTAACGGCCACTAATTTAGTGATAAGTTATTAGTAGGAATAAGTATATTCTATATATTTTTTTTTTTTACTTTATTTTAGCACCACAAGTAACACACACAAAATGGCAACGAAGCGGACCCCAGACAAGCGTTGGACCAGATCCAAAACGGTCCAACCAGCTAACTGCGGGATCTGCTTCGAAGACGTAGTGGAGGGCGTACACAGCGTGCGATTGGATTGTGGACATTTATTCCATCGTGCCTGTGTACAACAGCTCCTCCTCACGTCAGAGCTGTGTCCCTTATGCCGACGACCCATAGATCGGTCTGCCCTAGACGTCCCCCTCGGAACGCCCCTACCGACGCGTGGAGCAGTGGCGAAAGGAGCTCCAGAAGCCGAACCGTCACAACCACTCTTAGACCTGCAAGGAGCAGTAGGCGGTGAAGTTCCGGCTGCGAGTGTCGTGTCCGAGGTGACAACCATGCCTTCCGCCCACTCCATTGACACCCTCGTGGCGTTGATGAGGGATATGTCGGAGAGGATTGGCAACCTGGAGGGAAAGATCCAGAATCTCCCGTTGAGCCAACCACCCAGCCGCGTGAGAACTCCGCTTGGCTGGGAGCCAAATCCCAGTGTGGCGATGCCCCACTCCCGACAATCCGAGCAATGGGTCCCACCCCCAAGGAACTCGGGAATGGATCCCAGAGCTCCCGAATACAGACCGCGACACAGTACCGGACCTCCGTTGGTACCTCCAGCCCCCGAGGCAGTTCAGTACCACAGGTCAATCGAGGATGTGATTCCCCCCGGGAACGCATTGGCACCTTTTCGAGACCCGACGCCTCGTATCATGGAGAGTTGGCGCCTGAACTTTACAGGGTTCAACGATATGATATCGGCGGACCGGTTCCTTTTCCGGATTCAGGCGTTGATATCCAGCACCCTGGGAGGGGATTCCTCGGCCTTCCTCCGGCATGCACATCTTTTGTTCAGCGGCGACGCTGCCGACTGGTACTGGAGCTTTAAAGAGTCAACGCCACGTCCCACTTGGCACTCTTTCAGTGCAGCCTTCCGCAATCGATTTGAGGATGGCTTCACTGAGAGAGAGCTAAGAGAGCAAATAAAGAAACGGAAACAAGGCGCTCACGAACCGTTCGACCAGTACTACACCAGTATAGTGAGATTGAGCACTCGCCTGCGAAATACCATGCCCGAGGACGAATTAGTAGAAATTATCAGAGAGAACATGCGCTGGGATCTCCAGAACAGCCGGCTACATTTTCCCATCAACACCATACAGGGATTGCGCCTCCATGCGCGTAGACAAGAACACTTGGATGAGCGACGAGGTACCTTCCGCCCACAACCTCGCATAACGGGACCAAATCCCCGAAATCATCACACCGCGGAGTTGATGGCAGCAGACCACCTGCTTGCTGATCCAGTACCAGTACCGAGGAGCGGAGCACCACCGGAGCTTGAGGACCCAGCATTGATTGATCGACCCTCCCTTGAAGCACTTACAAGCCCGACGGTCTGTTGGAACTGCCGACAACCGGGACATCGTTTCTACGCATGTCCAGCGGAGCCGACGCTTTTCTGCTACCGCTGCGGGAAGGCCGACACATACGCACCTGACTGTGCAAATTGCAAAGGGCGAAAAAACTTGCCACCGAGTGCCGCGACCACCCGTCGGCACTCCTAGACCCCGGACGAACCAATCTTGACCCCATCACCAGCTATGACCCAGCTCCCAACATGACTCCAACTCTGCTGACTCGCACCGCTGACAACAGTTCTCCCGAAGTTCCACAACCGACGCCGTCCTCTGCCGAGGCCAATGCGCAGGGAAATGCTAGCGAGACGAAAGTTCCTTGGCATGTAAAACCTTTTCATGTCAGGCTGCGGAATTACTTGGCTACTCGACAGCGCATCTTCCATGAGGAGTTGGCCACAAATGTCCCACCGCGAAGCAAGCGAGCCACGCGTCGGATGCGGAGCTTTTGGAGAAAAGTCAGGCAGTCGAGGAAAGTGTTGAAGGACATATACTTAGACGAATTATTGAGGGATGATGTTCGGCCATATGCGTCAGTACACCTCCTGCAAAAACGAGTATCAGGCTTAGTCGATACGGGAGCCAGTGTGAATTGCATATCTGCCGAGTTTGCAGGGGAGGTACTGGCAAAGCACGCGGACCAAATCCGTCATTTCACCTCCTGGTTAAGCACGGCGGACGGAACTCGTCACTCTGTAGTGGGAAAAATTATGACGGATGTCAGCTTTAAAGGGGTAACTAAACCTATGGAATTTTTCATTATACCTCAGTTAACCCAGAATCTTTACCTAGGAGTGGATTTCGTTCTAAAATTTAACTTGGCCCCGGCACTATTTTCCGGTTCGACCCTGGAGTCCGTCACCACCGTTCCTGACCAATCTCAACCCACTAACTTACTACGGCATACACTGGATGTAACTCAGCAACTGCGTCTCGACTCGGCTATATCGGCTTTTCCATCGCACGAGAAAGAAGGTCTCGGGCGGACTGCCCTGGTGTTCCACACTATAGATGTGGGGGACGCTAAACCCATAAAACAGAGACATTTCGCCATATCTCCGGCGAAGGAAAAATCGTTATATGCCGAAGTGGATCGAATGCTATCATTAGGCGTAATCGAAGAATCACAGAGCGCGTGGGCTTCCCCAGTCACCTTAGTTGTCAAGCCGAACAAGGTCCGGTTATGCTTAGATGCCAGACGCTTGAACGCCGTCACAGTCAAGGACGCATATCCTCTACCGTTGATCGAAGGCATTTTGAGTCGATTGCCTAAAGCCCATTTCATCACGAGCTTAGACCTCAAGGACGCCTTCTGGCAAATTCCTTTAGACCCCGGTTCAAAGGAGAAAACAGCCTTCACAGTCCCAGGCCGGCCCTTATATCAATTCGTGACCATGCCATTCGGATTGTGTAATGCCCCCCAAACAATGACGCGCCTTATGGATAAGGTGATACCACCTCATTTGCGGCACCAAGTTTTCGTTTACTTGGACGATCTGCTGCTTATAACCGAGACCTTTGACGAACACATCGACCTGCTTCAGGAGGTGGCTCTACACATCCGGAGGGCAAGATTAACCATCAACATAAGGAAGAGCCAGTTCGTGATGACGGAGGTGAAGTATTTAGGTCACATCATTGGGCATGGGCATATCAAGACCGATCCGGAAAAGACTCAAGCGATTGACGTTTTTCCATTACCCAAGACCACCAAACAGTTACGCCGATTCTTAGGCTTATGCGGATGGTACCAGCGTTTTGTACGTGACTATGCCACCATTACCACTCCTTTGACCGACATGCTGCGTAAGGGACGTAAATTCGTCTGGGAAGAGCCCAGCTTGCGAGCCTTTGAAGAGCTAAAGAAGAGTCTGACTACGGCCCCCGTACTGCACAGCCCGGACTTTGACAAACCGTTCTCAATCCATTGTGACGCGAGTCAACATGGGGTGGGAGCAGTCTTAGTCCAGGTTGCACAAGACGGCGAGGAGAGACCTATAGCCTTCATGTCTCACAAGCTGAACCCAGCCCAGCGAAATTACACGGTCTCCGAGCAAGAATGTTTAGCCGCGGTGTTGGCAGTGAAACGCTTCCGAGCCTATGTGGAGGGACACACCTTTGAAATCGTTACGGATCACGCTTCTCTGAAATGGCTAATGAGCCAGACTGATCTCAACGGCAGATTGGCCAGGTGGGCACTGAAACTCCAGGCATTTGACTTCACAATCCGCCACCGAAAAGGAAGCCAGCATGTAGTCCCCGACACCCTATCCAGAATGTTCGCCCCTGAAGGAGCCGAGTTGGTCCAAGAGGACGACAGCCCCCAATTGATCGATCTGGACCATCCTGCCTTCAAGTCAGCCAGCTACACCCAACTGATTCAAACTATCCAGAACCAACAGCCCCAGCTTCCTGAACTGCGGTTGACGGATGGATTTATTTACAAGCGGATGGGACACGCATCCGGAGACCCCATACAAGAAGAAGAACAGTGGAAGTTGTGGGTGCCCGAAGAATTAACCACTGATCTTATCAGGCGGGCTCATGACCACCCATCAAGTGCGCACGGCGGATACGGTCGTACACTTAGGCGGTTGAAAACCTGTTTCTTTTGGCCTAAGATGGCACAACAGATAAAAGCGTACGTAGCCTCCTGTGAGCTATGCAAGTGCACTAAAGCGCCCAACACCATTCTTCGACCACCCATGGGTAAGGTTGAGGTCCCCGAACGCGTGTTCCAGCGCTTGTACATTGATCTTATCGGTCCTTACCCTCGATCTGCTTCTGGTCACACGGGAGCTGTCGTGGTCCTGGACCAGCTCTCCAAATTCCCTATCATAGAACCACTACGTAACATGCACACTGGACCTATAATCAGCTTTTTGGAGAACCGAGTCTTTCACATGTTTGGAGTTCCGGAGAAACTTGTCTCCGACAATGGGGTCCAGTTCACCTCCAGCAAGTTCCGAGACCTAATGTCCAAATACGGCATCATCCACCAACGAACTGCCGTCTATTCACCACAAGCCAACGCATCCGAACGACTGAATTGTACGCTCATAGCGGCCATTCGCGCCTATGTCCACCCGAATCAGAGGGACTGGGATCGCAAATTGTCCGCCATCACTAGTGCACTGCGCTCGTCGTACCACGCCACGACCGGCATTTCGCCGTATTTTGCAGTGTTCGGCCAGTACATGATCGGGCATGGGAGCGCTTACCGGCTATTGCGGCAGCTGAAATCGCTAGAGGACCCAATCGTGGTTCTAGAACCGCACGAAAAGCTCCAACTTCTGCGAGATCAACTGCGGGAGAAGATTGAAGAAAGTAGACGGATGGGAGAGGAGCGGTACAACTTGCGATCTCATCCTTCTGGCTTTAAGGCCGGCGACGAAATATATCGTCGAAACTTCCGACAGAGCGATGCCACCCGCCATTACAATGCCAAACTAGACAAGAAATTCGTGAAGTGTCGGGTCATACAAGTCATAAGCCCCACCCGATACCTCATCGCGGACATGACTGGTAGGACCCTGGGAATTTACCACGCAAAAGACCTTAGACGATGAAGTGCAACTAATTCCCACGAGAAACCTTGGCTTATCCCAAATCTCTGCCTAGACGAAGGCCTCCGAATAACACCTGACTTCCTACTATATAGTCACTGTCGAGTCTTCACGAACAGGGTTGTAGCCTATCCTTCGAAACGGATCTTCGACCCGCCACGTCCCTAACCAAGACCTTTTACAAAGGAGACGGGATCGTAATTACTTCGATTTTGGGGGGGGGAATGTGTAATGTGACGCCTACGCCCAGGAATCGAAGTGATTCCGATCCCGAACCCTTGTAACCTGCCAGATGGATATGTCCTCGAAGTGCCAGCGGACTTCATCTGTTGTGCGGATATCGTTATGCAGAAAATATTTTTTTTTTCTGTCCAAATATTTAGATCCGTGGATATAAATATTCGAAATATAGAATTAATCCAACCCCGGCACATTTCGAGGCATAGCCATCTGGAAATGCCCCTCCACCGTGGCCCTCGAGAAAACTATGCCACTGGCGACAACTGGAGAGGTACATTGCCGCATATGACGTGCCATTCCACACACAGTTGTTTTGTCCGATGTGACAACGGGATGATTTTGGCAGCCACATGTAGGCGCTAAACGTCATCGTAAAGTTCTTCGTGATAATATCCAAGGTATTACAAAACCAGCTATACGTCGTTTGGCGCGACGTGGTGGAGTGCAACGTATTTCCGGTTTAATCTATGAAGAAACGCGTGGTGTGCTTAAAGAGTTTTTGGAAAACGTTATTCGTGAGGCAGTGACATTCACCGGAGCATTGCCTCAGGCTGGAGCATGAAGCTCTGTCAAGGTCGGAAAGGAGATCAACAGGCAAATTAGGAAAGAGGTTAGTTTAGTTAATAAAGGATTAGAAAGGTTAGCAATATTTTGTCTGGTCTGCAGCGGAAGGCAGTGTGAACTGTATCGGAACCAGTAGGCGTGGATTTGACGAGCAGCTTGGATTCAGTCGATAGGTTATCTCACTCAAGAAAAAGCCAAAGTGGATCGGCATGGAACGGAGTTGACGACATGCAATTGTTCACAGAACTTGACGCCAAAAGTGGGGACTTAATCCGCGAGTGGAATAGTGTCCTGCGAATTCATCGCTCAAGCAAAGACAGTATTAGTCCACAATCACCCGCACGTGCAACTCGCCTGCTCAACAGGTCCCGCGTGCAACAGAGCACGCTCAGCAATACCGGTTCAGATAGTCCTAGATCAATAGATAGTCTTCCCCACAAACATCTCCGTTCATCGCTGACGGGCAAGGATATAGTCAGCTCGTCAGACGATCTCCTGTTTATAGACAAATCTTTTAGGAATGCAATGATTCAAGATGTCCAAAATTTAAGGAAACAGTTGACACGTCTCCGAAGGATTTTACAAGATTCTGAAACTCTCAACCCATTCGAGCAGAGTAATGGGAAATTATTCGCATCTTGTGAATTGGGCAGTAGTGGTCAATTGCCCGCTGATGATAAGGACACAAGTAGTCTGGCTTCGTCAATAGCCGATGATCCTAGACAGGAGTTAGCCGATCTACGAAGACAGGTTGTTTACCTTCAGGTATTTGCACGTCGTTTATTTTATTGTTTATTTTATTCAGAAATAAGTTACTGAATGAAACTAAAACGAACCATTATTCCTCCAATACCGTATTTCCGAAAATAATGCATATCGTAAACAACATTCTTTAGTACATTTACCAATAATAGCAAGTGGTAATTAATTCGATTTGAATCGTACAATTTACGTTTGATTCCATGTTTGGTTTACTTAAGTCTACAAAAAAAAACCCAGCCATGCCGTACTAAAGATGATTTTGTTCTGATAGAAAACTCGCATCTGGCATAAATAAACAAACTGTTGAAGCTATGAAGAAAAATTAATTAGTAAAAATAGATAAGAAAACGCAAACAAACGACTTGGGTAATTTTACACTTTTCTATTTCTATATTCCACCGCTTGTCCATAGTAATGAGTACAGTAAATGATGATAATACAAAATAACTCTTAGCGTAATAACTTTTGTAAGAAAATGCGTTAGCTAAATCGGACGTTAGTTGAACGACATGAATGATGCGGTCCTGATTTCTATCTAGAACATATGATAAATTTTTTTTATAGTTTTCACGTCATTCCTACTTTTAAATCTTTGTGTACGTTGAACAGTGTGCTTTATGTCGTTAAAAATATTGCAAGAAATGGAGGGATTGCTTTTTGTCGCAGAGAATGGAAAATCGAATTTTTTTTTGTCTCTCAACCCCCAATTATTCCTGATTAGTTCAATCGTTTCCAGTAACATTCCCATTAACTTCAAGCAGCGACGGATTGTGAATCAAATCCTCAATTTTAAAACACTATTTCAATAAAAAAAAAAAAAAGACATTTCAAAGGCATTAAACATTAAAGTAACTGATAAACAATAATAATAAACTGGCTTGTAAATATTTTGTACTCACCAAATGATTGTTAAAGATCACGCTCACCTATTGTTACACCGCTCCGTATTTATATATATATAATATTCAAAGTTAAACGCCATACAAGGGGAATGAAAAATGGTAAAAGAAGTGGAAAATCCCAGATAAAAAGCAATAAAAAAAAAATGAATCGATTCTCCGTTTTTTTTATACAAAATCACTTGCATCGTTTCCTGATTTGTTATTAATTATTGTATACGTAGATAAGCCATCTTTGCTGTTTCCATTTCGCTTTTTGATTTTGACGCACGATTAGATTCGTCACTAATGCGTACTTGCACCACTTAGAAATATTAAATTAACGAAATTGTTGAGAAAACAAAATTTAAATTATTTAAAACCAAACAAGAACAATAAATATTAAATCCACCTAGAAAAATTAAAAATAAATGTTTAATTTGGCGGTTTATTGTAAAACGAAAAATTTGTTTGTGTTCGCAAATTTACATTCAAAAATAATAAAAGGTGAAACATAAATTAAGAAACAAATTGTTAGCGGTTTACCTTATTATGTAATTGTCTTCAAAAATAATTATTATAACTATTATCATTATTAGTAATAATTTATCGCTCGATTCTTGCAAAAACCCTTTAAATAGGTATTAAGGAAATTATACCTTATGTTCCGTTTCTTGAAGTAAATAAAAAAAAATCCAATGAATTGCTAATTTAACTAACGACTTTCCTTTTCAGTAACTCGTTCTATTTCAGGGGGAACGGAGAGTGTATGGTAGGTATGTCGTCGCGAGGTTAGGGTTTCGCCAAATCCGCTGAAGTCGGTTTCGCGTCGCGCGCGGTACGCGGTACCTTTGTTTGTTTCGCCATTTCTTTAGAGTAGTTTTCTTCGGTTTAAGTTCGAGTAGTATATTTTTCGGTACCGCGTCGGTGAATCGGTAACGCGCCTATGGGATTTTGTAGCGTTTTTGATTTGAGATCTGTGGATAGATCACATCCAGAACTAACGTAATGTAGGTTTCTCGTTCTGGATGAGTAATTGTTGACGCGTTTGAAAAACGGGCAAGTTCAGGTGACTGAAATATTGTGATTGAGCGTAATCCATTCGGAGACCCGCGACCGAAATCCTCTCCGAACTAGCTGGCCGACAAGCAGTCACCGCGTGAATGGATTACGGTGCACGGATTGGTTGACCTGTTGGTACCATCCGTTGGCACTACTCAGACTTAACGTCTAGAACCGATGAGAGGTCGGTTCCGCGTTCGATCTGAAAAGGAGAAAATCATTACAATCTATCGTGAAAATTAAGTAAAACATATGCAAGCTTTTACAAATAAATTAACCTTCATCATTTTCTGTTATATAGTATATGGCGAACATGGTTATAAAATTGAATTTTTCTGTAATAACGATAGAGCTGAATCTAAATATCACCAAATTGTTAGATTGGCTTTTAACTATAATCCATTTTATGTAAATCCCCATTAAAAAAGTTCACATATACAACTCTTGCCAAGAATTTTCCCTAACAACAATAATATAATAAAATTTTGCACTTAATTGATAGAAAATTTGAAGAATATACTTGGGACATTCCTTTACTTTGTCCATATTCTTCTTCAAGATATTGTTACATGTACAAATAATTCTGCGAGCTACTGTCGCAATTGTTTTCACAACAATGAAGAACACGAATTCACTCGAAACCCCGAGAACCCAACAAGCATGATAAACATCTGCAAGTGACGTCACTCCATTCATTAATTTTCTCGGTAGAACATTCGCCAATAAACGAGAAATGGGTGAATAGGTAGAGACCCTATATAAAGGCGAGCTGAATGAATGGGGGAGGATCATTCATTCGACCGCGATAAGAACTGCGAAAGTGTGTGGAAGTGTGTTTCGTAATAGTGAAGTGATTTAGAAGACAATTGCGATAAGAAATTTATGGACAAGTGTTAGATTTTATTTTAATAGTGAAAATTAAAATTAGTGAAAGTATTAAACTGATTATTGTGCATTTTCTTGAATTAAATAAACACTTTTAACTTAAATTAAAAGACATTGCGTTTTCACTTTCCCGGAACATTAAAATTATTGGCCGCGAACCAATAACACGCGACAATGGTGTCAAGAAGTGCGAAAGAAAAATTTTGAAAGTGAAAATTTGAACATTTTTATAGTGCACAATAGTAAAATTTAAAGAAACATTAAAAATGCCACGAAGCTTAAACTTAAAAATTAATGAATTGACCATATCGGAACTCAAGGAGGAGTTGGAACAGCGGAATCTGGCCACACAAGGTACAAAGGCCATACTGATTGCACGTTTGCGTGACGCGATCGAGTCGGAAGGCGTGAATCTGGATTCGGGTGAGCTCTCCGATGCGGAAAAAGGCGCAGAAGGTGGAGAAGTGGACACACCAAAATCAAAGGAGCCAGAAAATGCGCTGATGCAAATGTTGATGCTAATGTCATCGAGTCTGACTGCGAAGCTAGATGAACAATCAACGAAGCTAGGTGAACAGTCATCCAATTTAACTGCGAAACTCAATGAGCAGTCATCCAACTTAACGACGAAGCTAGATGAACAATCAGTGAAGCTGGACCAACAAGCGATCGTAATCAAGGAAGTGCAAAAACAGTCAACCGAAATAAAAGTGGAGCTCGGTAGCCTGAACAATCAAATTAAATGCGTCGAGGAAAAGGTTTACCAGGTCGAGGAGAAGGTCAGCCAGGTTGAGGAGAAAATTAACTATGAGATCAGCCAGGTCGAAGAGAGAATGAACCATGAGATGGAAAAAGTGAAAAAAGAATTGGAAGCAGCAAAGGCAGTAGTAACCGCCCCACCTGCCCCGCTTGTAACCGCAGCGCAAAGCACATCCAGAAATGTGCCAGCGCCAATATTCGATGGGCAAACGGTCTGGAGTATTTACAAGACTCAGTTTGAAGCTGCCGCAAGGGCAAATCACTGGAACGAGCAGGAACGAGCAACTGCACTAATTCTTGCTCTAAGAGGCCCAGCTGCCGAGCTTTTGCAGAGGATCCCCGATGAATTGCACTCAAACCCGAATGCTATAATGAATGCGCTCGACATGCGTTATGGAGACGATCATCTAAAGCAGATTTACCGGGCGCAGCTACGGCATCGGATGCAGAAGTCTGGCGAAACCTTGCAGCAGCTAGCACAAGACATTGAGCGACTGGCAGTGTTGGCTTACCCAGCGTACGACCCAGAACATCGAGATGACGTAGCAGCAGAAGCATTCATCAGCGCCTTAAAGGACAAGGAATTGCAACAAGCCGTGCGGTTAGCTCAAAAGCAAACAGTCAAGGATGCATTGGCTTATAGTTTAAATTTTGAGGCAGCCAAAAATGTGACCCGTACCACTGCCCGGGTTCGCGAGGTACTGGCAGATAATTGCAGGTGTGAGCGCGTGGGAATTGAGCGTGAGCTGCAGGTGAATGGTGCGCCTAGATGCTGGAATTGCGGGGAAAAAGGGCACCTGCAAAGAGACTGCAAGAAGGGAAGAAGACCGAGCTATTGTCCAGGGTGGTGGAGATCCAGACCGTGCCAGGAGCCTAGAATGGAGGCCCATCAAACTGCAAGGGCCAACTTCGTGGGGCGAACGTTGGCTAGGAGTATCGACATCCCCAGCACCGTGCCAAGGCAACATCGTGGAGAAGCAGACAGATGCCTTCCTGGTCAAGTTGATGAAGAACAATGCACCCTAACAAACGACACTGGTGCAACCCGATCTACGATCCGACCAGACCTAGTGAGGCCCCAACTGCTTCACAAGGGCAGAGTTCATGGAATTGCTGACGCCCTATCTCGTCATCCATGTCCAGCTAACTGCAAGCATTGCCGACGGATTGAGGAAAAGGAACCGCCCGTTGATCTGCGACTGATAACGGCGGAATTCGATGAAGGTTGGTCATCGGAAGAGATTCGAAATGCCCAGCTAGCCGATGAAGACATTGGACCATTGCTCGTATGGAAGGAGACGACTGGGCGACCTGAGTGGAAGGACGTTTCAACGCATGGCGCAACCCTGAAAAGCTATTGGGCACAATGGAACTCCCTTCAGGTGGAGGGTGGTGTACTCAAGCGGAAATGGGAAACGGCGGATGGCAGCTCCTATAGGATGCAAACTATACTACCCAAAAGCCGAATCCACGATGTGGTTAAGGAAATGCATGAAGGATCCTCGGGAGGCCACCTTGGTGTTAACAAGACCTTAGCGAAATTGCGGGAACGGTTCTACTGGCTCCACGCTCGAGAAGACGTAGAGGACTGGTGTCGCAGATGCACAATTTGCGCTTCCGTCAAAGGCCCAAAGCGACGACTGAGAGGACAAATGCAAACCTATAACGTAGGCGTGCCATTCGAAAGGATTGCTGTTGACATCGCAGGACCCTTTCCTGAATCCGATTGGGGAAATCGATATACGCTGGTTGTAGCCGATTATTTCAGCAAGTGGCCCGAGGTCTACCCCATTCCCAACCAGGAAGCAACTACCGTAGCTGAACAGCTAGTGTTGAATTGGGTCAGTAGGTACGGCGTACCCTGCGAATTACATTCGGATCAAGGCCGAAACTTTGAGTCACTAGTTTTTGGCGAAATGTGCGAGCTGCTCGGAATACGGAAAACGAGGACAACACCGCTGCATCCCCAATCCGATGGAATGGTCGAACGTTTCAACGGCACGCTCAATAAACACCTTGCCAAGATGGTTGACGAGAACCAAAGGGACTGGGACCGACATATCCCACTATTTTTGATGGCGTACAGAGCTGCCGAACATGCATCGACGGGCCAAGCCCCAGCCAAAGTCATTTTTGGAAAGACTATTCGTCTGCCAGCTGATATAAAGTTTGGAACACCCCCCGAGAAACCCCAAACGATCTCGGAGTACGCAAGTGATCTAAGACAACGGTTGAACCAGATACATCGGACAGTGCGAAAATACCTCGAATCGGCTACTGACCGCATGAAGACCAGGTATGATTTAAAGGCTAATTCTACTGGCTTCCAGCAGGATGACTTGGTGTGGCTATATAACCCGCAACGGCGAAAGGGTAGGTCTCCAAAGTTGCAACATAACTGGGAGGGACCATACCGAGTCACAAAGCGAATCAACGACGTCGTATATCGCATACAGGAACACAGTAAACCGAGAGCCAAAATGAAAATCGTGCATCTGGACCGTCTTGCCCCATATTACACCCAGGGAGAATTGACTACAACTGGCGACACATCTTTTCGGGGCGAAAAGAACTGAGGTGGGGGCAGTGTTACATGTACAAATAATTCTGCGAGCTACTGTCGCAATTGTTTTCACAACAATGAAGAACACGAATTCACTCGAAACCCCGAGAACCCAACAAGCATGATAAACATCTGCAAGTGACGTCACTCCATTCATTAATTTTCTCGGTAGAACATTCGCCAATAAACGAGAAATGGGTGAATAGGTAGAGACCCTATATAAAGGCGAGCTGAATGAATGGGGGAGGATCATTCATTCGACCGCGATAAGAACTGCGAAAGTGTGTGGAAGTGTGTTTCGTAATAGTGAAGTGATTTAGAAGACAATTGCGATAAGAAATTTATGGACAAGTGTTAGATTTTATTTTAATAGTGAAAATTAAAATTAGTGAAATTATTAAACTGATTATTGTGCATTTTCTTGAATTAAATAAACACTTTTAACTTAAATTAAAAGACATTGCGTTTTCACTTTCCCGGAACATTAAAATTATTGGCCGCGAACCAATAACACGCGACAATATTTTGCTTTTCGATCAGTGACTCGAATTTCTTCTTCAGGACTTTTTTCTTTTTAGCTTTCTCGCTGTTGAACACCCATTGCACTTTGTCCCATAAATCACTTTTTTTTTATCCATTTGAACCTTTCGCCACTTTCAGATACAAATGAAATGCCCATATTCAAATTACACCTTGCCTTGCATAAACCCAATTCAAGCTATCCTTGATAACTTAACTATTTTGTTTAATGGTAGTCAATTATTTTGTTTAATTTATATTCTCAAGCCATTTTACTTTTGTCCGTCAGGCCTTACTTTTTTGTGTGCGCAGACGCATTTCGACTCCCTTGAGTCATCTTCAATGTCACTTAACGGCCGTCACCAACCAGCTTAGTCTAAACATCAAATTTAACACTATCTGCAAAGACTGCAATCATCCCCAGCGTATTCAGTTCATTTTCGGAATCATTCCCAAACGCGACTCAATAGTAGATTAATAGTATTTGGAACTTATACTGTAAATTTGTGAAATTTAAAAGGCATTGGAAATTTTAATTTATGAAATTTAAAATAAATAAAATTTTAACTATCGAGTTTTCACTGGTGCCCAACGTGGGGCTTCATCGTCGCGTAATTTTAATTGGATAGACCACATGAGAACAAGATTTTTAAGCCCTAATTGGTCTTAAAAATTGCGCTGAAGCTGGCCAATGGTCTAGTAAACCAATCAAAATGGAATATTTGTGCTGTAAATCAAAAACCTAAAGGATTCGGCTCGAAGCTCATATCAGGACACTAAGTACTGAAGGCCCCCCAGTAGCTTCAACTCAAAAACAAGGTGGAGCAAAAACCGAAATACGATTGCGGTATAGGTGGAACTCAACACTCTGAGAATGTAAATAAAAATTTTATTCTTATCGAGCTAGAAACCTTATGAAAAGAAAAATTCATACGAATAATTTTGAATTAATTTGAACATCAAATAAGGAGTGAACTCTTTGCCCATTTGAAGTGAAGAAAGAAAAATAACAAAGAAAATCATAGTATTTTTTATGAAAATATTCGAAACATATTTAAGTATTTAGTGCAAAACTCATATTGTGGAACTTATATTTTCTATGAAAGTATCTGAAGTGAAGAAAAAAAAGACATTTAACAATATTATAGTATTTTTCTTGGGATCGTTTGACACATACATGTAGGATCGTGCCTGGTAACACTCCACCGCAAATGTCACCGAGCCCAACACATGCACCAATTCAGCTTGTTCCCTGCACTGAACTGTACCCATTACAATCATTCTGCCGGTTGGTTCTCTTTGTTCAGTTTTGGGCGACGAGCTTTTCTTTTCTTTTCTAAACGTGGACGTGGACGAAGGTAAAATATCACAGCTGAAAAAAGCCAGAGGTTCAGTAGTAAATATCACAGAAAGTATTGTTAAAATATCATCGAAGAAAGTGTCTCATTAAAATATAATTATAAGTGTTATTTGAATCTTGTCTTTTTTCTTCACATTCCTCCTAATAAAACTGAAAGACCACATACATATTTAAAAATACATTTTGTGAGCCTTCAATTTTTATCCAAAATTTATGAACATTGTATCTGCAGACTGCTCGCATGTTGAAACAATTATCACAATAATACAAGCGATGGTGACGATATAAAGAACGATGATGTATTTACAATTGAGGTCACAATTTATAATAAAAAATTACTAGCTATGCAAAAAAGACAGCAATATTTACAAATTATAATCAATAATCAATTCGTATGTTGGTAAAAAGTTCAGTGGACGAAAAATGCAAAGTAAGATATTGACTTTTCAGACTTAAGAAATGAACGTGAGAATTTAATACGTTAGCAAATTACTTTATAGGAAAGGTAATCGAACGATATTAATGAATTACACAAGTATGCTTAATTGACGATTTTTTTTAGAGAGGTGAATGTAAGTTAAAGTTCATTGTTAGCAATTTAATTACTTTCGAAAAGGTGATCGAAATGAATATGCTAGATTAACAAACTAAAAGTTCAAGAAGTTGGATGATTCTGCAGTTTATACTCGTCCTACCAAGTAGAGGTTGATGTGTTGTTGTCTAATGTGATTGTTTTAGTTGGTCGGTTTCGGCAGTACCATATAATCAAAGCGATGCTCATTAGCACACAAGTTATTGTAGTAGTTGTTGCAGCGGTTATTCCGTGGAGTTGGATCACGTGCCATTGAGTGGTTTCTTGCGATGCAAGGACGACTTTTTGCTCAGCTACAAATGATGAGAATTTGCTCGTTGTTGGTATGATAGTGGAGTCATTAAGATGAAAGTTGACAGTTGTATCTTTGCTTGATCTATGCCTCAGGATGATGTGTGTCACGTACACCGGGAAGTCAAGTTTCTTATGAATTCGCCACGTGAGTGTATATTCAGCTGCAGATACCGTAAATCTGGCATAATATGTAGAATCCAAGTTCCATTTAGTAAAATGTTCGTTCATATGCCGTGACATGTGCTCTGTGGCTGTGTTGGACTGGGTGTTAGGAATAACCATAAATTGTGGCTAGGTTACTCCTTCCAAACAAGTCTAGCAAGTTTAAAGGTCTTGGTTGGGCATGTTGCATCGGCATATGTGTTATACACTTCTCATATTATGCAGTTGGGCTTCATTTTTATGTTAATAAGCGTGGAAGTCGATAAGAGGTATTTTCTACTATGAATAGTTTGAGCTTGAAATATCTCTGCTTCAGTGGTTTCAAAATACAGGGTTACCCATTTCGTGGTAGGAAAGTATAACCCTGCCATTTGACATCTGTCAGAATTATATGTCATCCAAAGCGTGTTTTTTTAGTTAAAGGTTTGCAATTTAGAAATATGGATCGTTTAGTAGTCAAAGAACGCGTTAGAGCTATTAAATTTTATTATGAAAATAGTGATTCTACTGTATCAACATTTAAGGCTTTACGAGCCGATAACGGTCGACATAATCGACCTACACAGCAAACAATTTCAAACGCAGCGAGAAAATTGGAAGAGACTGAATTGGTTATTGATATTGCATGGCCTGTGCATCATCGCAACATTCGTTCTGCTGAAAATATCGCTGTCGTTGCTCAAAGTGTGGAGGAAGACCCGAATTTGTCGATTCTTCGACGTGCTCAACATTTGGGCTTGTCTTACGGCTTATTGTGGGAGATTATGCATCTTCATCCGTACAAAATCCAACTCACTCAAAAACTTAAGCCTCAAGACCATACACAACGCAGAATGTATGCAACAAGCCATTGATAATGATTTTTCGAACAAAATTTTCTTTAGTGATGAAGCTCATTTTTCGCTCAGTGATTACGTAATAAACAGAATTGCCACATATGGGGCTCTCAAAATCCTCCAGTGATGGCAGAAAGGCCTTTGCATCCGGAGAAAGTGACCGTTTGGTGTGCATTATGGTCTGGTGGTGTTATTGGCCCGTAGTTTTTTGAAAACGATCAAGAAAGAGCCATTACAGTCCATTTTGACCGCTATGGATGGATGTAAACCGATTATTTTTGGAGAAAAATGGAAGATTATGATCTGAAAAACATGTGGTTTCATCAGGACGGAGCCACAAGCCACACAACACAGGCTAGTCGAGCACTTTTGCAAGAGAAATTTCCAGGACGCGTAATTTCGAGATTGAATGATGTCAATTGGCCCGGAAGATCCTGCGACCTAATACCTTTGGATTTCTTTTTATCTATGTGAAAAATCGTGTTTCCGCAAACAATTCTCAAAGTCTAGAGCAATTGCAAACCAATATTCGTGATGTTATGGCCGAGATATTGCCGGAAATGTGCCGAACAGTCATTGAAGAATACCTCAAAAGGATTGAGGCCTGTAAGAGGCCCCGTGGAGGACATTTGAATGATGTTGTGTTTCACGTATAATATATAAAATCTTTATATTGAATAAAAAATTTCGTTTTCATCTGAACAGATTATGTGTTTTCTTTAGCTTTACTTTCTCAAGCGTAAAATGGATAACCCTATATAACACATCGATGTAATTGACTCCAAGTATAGAGGATACAATTTCAAACATGGAAAAAATGTTTTGATATTTGTGAAATGGAATTGCATAAGCTTTCACCAAGACAAGATGTGCAGTAAGGAGGGGCTGCAGGCTATAGATAGCTCTTTCTAGATCTGCCAATTTCACACATTCCCAAATATCCTGTTTGATGTATATTGTTTGTTGCTGTTGTATGTATCAAAAACATCATCAATATAATTTTTAACGTGTTCGTAAAGTGCGAGGAAACGGTTGTTGAGCTGGTTATGATTCTTTTTGCTAAACCACTCTTTAGCCTTATTGATTTCGGTCAGGCCTTTTTGTAACTGCTCTGAAAATCGTGAAAGCTTGTTCTTCATTTTGGCGGTTGTAGAGTTTAACATGCTTGTGGCTTTGAGGACAATTTTCCTTGTCGTAAGACCAGTTGTTTCAATTTTTCATGATTCTCGCCAAGTTAGCTTTTATCTATAATGACATCGTCATTTACTCTGAACACAGATGTTAAAAGCTGGCCAAGTATTTCCCGCGGCTTTAGAGAATGCAAGAAGTGGAGAGTGGTTGTGCGATTCAAAGATTCTTGACAGAGCTTGGATATATGTTGATAGTGTTCCCAACAATTGATTTGATTATTCGTAAGTTTGGCAGACGTGCATGCCGTTCGAATGCTGGTATTCATTTTTTTAATGTTCTCTTTGTCGTACTTGAGGTCAACCAGGGGCAGTTTGAAATTTAATTTGAGCGCTCCTCGCAGTTGTTTAGCCGCTCCAATATGTTCGACGTAAAGACTTCCTTGCAGTTGAGAAACATTGGAGTAAAACAAGTACCCAGAACTAATAAAGTCAAAAACAACACTGTAGCAATTGATATAGGAGTTGTTTTTCTTCGTTTTAATCTAGTTCGATAATAGACTGATGATAGTCTTTTATTGCGTGTAGCAGACGCATCAATTTCGGCTGGCTGATCAGGTTGTGACGTGGTTTTAAGTTGGTTGCTTGCGTCACTGGATGACTCGTACGATAGATTGCTGAAAGATAAGGTGTAGACTTTAGTAATCGCACGCTTGGTGAATTTCCGTTCACCCATCTTTGCCTGGGTGGGTAGCGATTACCCTCGCGAGAGGCCACTGCATGGATGGAATGTTTGCTGGTTTTACAAGAACAATGTCTCCTTCTTGAACATTCCGTTGAGGGGTAAGCCATTTAAGCCTTTGTTGAAGTCGCTTTAGATAGTCTCGTGACCACCTATGCCAAAAGGAGTGCTTCATATATTGCACTAGTTGCCATCGTTTCAGAAGGCTGACACTGCTTTCTCAAAGATCGCTCTTGGTTTCGAACAGATTTCTGCCAGTCAGGAAATGACCTAGATTTAGGGCACTGACGTTTGAAGGGTCCGAACTTACATCCGTTAGGGGCCTCGAATTCAGACATGCATCTATCTGTGCTAGAGGTGTGTTGAATTCTTCCATGGTAAGAATTTGTTGGCCGGTGGTTTTATGTAAATGACGTTTCATGGACTTAACACCAGCCTCTCAAAGTCCACCGAAGTGAGGACTTTCCGGAAGAATAAATTTCCATTGTTTGTTTTTTTTTTTGCTTGTACTGATACAGCCTCTTTTGTTGTCTGTTCATAATCTTTTTGTAAAAGCTTGTGCACGCATCGGGAGTTGGTGCTGCAGTCACTATAAAATGTCTTGCATTTACCTCTTCGGGCAATGAATCACCGAATTGCCGCCACACAAGTTGGTGTAGACAGATCAGAAGCTAACTCAAGATGTAAAGCTTTCGTAGCCATGCAGACGAAGACAACTACATATGCTTTGGTGGTTTTAGATCCACGCCCTGAATTCCAGCGTATTTTGATTGGGCCGGCATAGTCCACCCCAGTTTCTAGGAAGGGGTTCTCAAAACGAACTCGAGCGGGAGGAAGACTGCCCATAAATTGTTCATTAGGCTTAGCTGACATTTTAAAGCATGGTATACACTCCTTAGGGATGCTCAGAGTCATCGTGTAACCCAACAAAATCCAATTCTTCAAGCGCAAAGTTTCATGGACTTAACACCAGCCTCTCAAAATCCACCGAAGGGAGGACTTTCCGGAAGAATAAATTTCCATTGTTTGTTTTTTTTTGCTTGTACTGATGCAGCCTCTTTTGTTGTCGGTTCATAATCTTTTTGTAAAAGCTTGTGCACGCATCGGGAATTGGTGCTACAGTCACTATAAAATGTCTTGCATTTACCTCTTCGGGCAATGAATCGCCGCCACACAAGTTGGTATAGACAGATCAGAAGCTAACTCAAGATGTAAAGCTTTCGTAGCCATGCAGACGAAGACAACTACATACATAGGAAGACTGCCCATAAATTGTTCATTAGGCTTAGCTGACATTTTAAAGTATGGTATACACTCCTTAGGGATGCTCAGAGTCATCGTGTAACCCGACAAAATCCAATTCTTCAAGCGGAAAGTCCTAAGCGTGAGTTGGACTCCTCGATGGAGTGTCTACAGATGCGCAGTTCTAATAAGTAATTTAGCCAAAGATTCCTTTGGAATTATAGCAAGATGCTTTGTTTCTTTACCTACAAGAGCATGATAAATTCGACCACCCAATTGAAGAACACCTTCCGTTTCAAGCCATGGGGCTCATTGTTGTAAGTGGCTGTTAGTTGAAATTTGATTTGATTGCATGAGCTGCTTTAGTTCATGTCTGAATGAGTTTGCTTGAGCTGGTCGAATGCAGAGTGTTTCAGTAGCTTGTAACTCTTCAATAGTAAGAAATGTGATGCGTGATGGCTAAAACTAGTTTCTTCTGGTTTATTGGTACCGCAAGAAGGGGTGATAACAGTCTTCAGACAGATTGGGCCATTCTACCATTGTGTTAAGTCCAATAAATCTTTCGGATGAACTCCACGGGCAACGTAATTAGCTGGGTTGTTTGATACAATTGCTGAGGACTGCTTTTCCTTTTTTATTAGTCCAACATGATTATCGACAAAATGCTGAACTTCTGATCTAGTCCAGAAATAATGAAGAATCATTCCAACAAAACGTTGGAACATGTTTCCAATCGTACGCACGTGTGACTTGATCCATACGTTCAATGAGTAATTCGGCTCCCAATAGCTCTAACCGAGGAATCGATCCTTCCTTAGCAGGGGCTACTTTAGATTTCGACGTGAGCAGCGTAACCTTTGCAGAACTTGCCGATGCAACCTTGAAATAAATAGCTGCAGCAAAAGCTACCCTGGAGGTGTCACAAAAACCATGGAGTTCAATTTAATTTTTGGTGATAGATCCAATCCACCGTGGAATTTTGAGCTTATTAAGTGGAAGTAGTTGTCTATAAACCGTGAGCCACTTCTGCACGTCTTTTTCTTGTAAGTGATCATCCCAATCGCACTTCATTTCCGATAAATTCTGAAACGCAATTTTTCAGATTATAATAATTGGTTGAATCTCCTAAAAGGTCAAACAGCTTGAACACCTCAGAGAGGACGTTGCGCTCTGTAAGCTCAGTAATGATAGTTCTGTTGATAGAAAATGTGTAATCATCTGTTGCTGGATGCCATTGCAGCTCTGATGTCTTCACTGCACCCTTTGCACTGATGTCAAATGGTATTTGCGATTCCCAGTCAGCGAGTGGTATGCATTTTAACAGATCGGGATGATTGGCTGTCTATTTTTGCAGGTGAAACCCTTCAGCTTGCATTTTTTCGTCGTAGGTCAGTTTTTAATTGGATAAGTGTGTCCAAGTCCTCCCCACTTGTTAGGGCATCACCAACGTAAAAGTCCTTCAATATTACTTCAGCCGCTTGTGAATATTTAGGATGCCCATCCTTTGCCAGTTGCTGCACGGTCCTGATGGCCAAAAACGGTACACAAGATGTCCCATATGTAACCGTTTTTAACAACTAATGTCGAATTGGTTCGTTTTGGCTGAACCGCCAAAGAATGCGCTGACAATCTAAATCAGCGTTGTCTACCCAAATCTGGCGATACATCTTTTCAATGTCTGCTGCCATCACATTCTTCACCTTCTGATGCGAACAACACACATATTCTTGTCAATAGATTAAGCCCCCAAATTGCACTTAGAATACAGTGCTCAAATAACCATCAAGCAGCGCCTGTGCCCGCACCAAGACGGCAATTTTGTCCCGAACTAGTTAATAACCCTCAAGCGTTTTGCCCTCTATATTGCAACCACCCGCATTCTTTTAAAGCCCTGGACAATTACCCCCAAAACCAAATAACACAAATTACATTAGCAGCGTTGTTAGCGCTTTTCTTGCGTTAGTTTTGAACTTTGTTTATGATTATCGTTTGATTGGTTTTTTAGTACCCTTGTTTTTTATACGAATTTTTAATTTCAGCAGTATTGCTTGTCTCTCATGGTTTAATATTATCTCACGTGGCTTTTTTAAAACAAAATTTAAATTGAGATTTTTAAAGGTTATAGCACAGATAATGAGTGAATTTTTTTTTTTATTTTGAAGTCTGATGCAAAAAAATTTAAGGATTCACCACCCTCCCCAAATTGAAAAGAGTATTTTCGAGAATCGGACGACACTGGGCCGTTGAGAATTTGATCACGTTATATTTCTCTATTTGTTTTGACCAATCACGCGTAGTTGAAGAAGCATAGGATATTTGATCGATTTTAAAATTATTAAATAAATGATACATTTAATATTTAAATAGATATATTACATATATTTAATTTGACAATTTCTTTGTCCTGGATGTTGGACTTATCATATTATAATAAAAATTTGTATTATACTTCAATTGAACTTTAGATTTAAGTATTTTCTTTAGAAAAAAGGGTTAGCTGTGTTTATTGCTTAAGGTTGATGTGTTTGTTTGACTGTTTCGTTCTAATTTTGAGCCTATAGCGACTTTTCTGATGAAGTATTAATTTTCGATTGACTTATTCTGGTTCAGTTTGAATTCTAAGGACATCTAAACATTGGATGAAAATAATGTTTAATGGATGGGGCTTATCTCCCCAACGATTTAGTTACAATTTCATCTTTTCAACAGTCCCGTCGTATTGCAACTGAGATTTCTTCTTGAGCTTATTCATGCCATCAACTGTAGTTTGCATTGCGGGACAACGCTATTTGCTGGTAAGTTGCATTACAAACAAGTTACCGTGATCGAATTTCAATTGTAAATTTAAATATTAATTTTTTTAAATTTACAATTAAAATTGGATCAAGCATAATGTTGGTTTTCGAGCAGTTTGCCTAAACGACTGCTTGATTACTACATTATATTGAAATTCGAGCTAAAATCGCAAATTCCTTTCTTTTTCCTGCTTTGAAGGGTAGAGACATGAAACTATTGTACAGTGAATTTCACTAGTCGCTGTAAAAAGTGCTCAAGTGGTCCTATGAATTGAACTTGCGGCGAGCGATACATTTTGTTGTGTTTTCTGCGACAGAATTGAGCTCGGACGATATGTCAGGAAAGAAAGTTGTGCTATTCCAGTTTTGTCTGCATTTCGTGTGGTTACATGAGCGTTCATTCTTTCGATTGAAAAACGGTGGGATTTGGATATTGTTGATTTTGGGAATGCATACTAGCATCTATTTGTAAGTTAATGTTAGTGCTGTGCTTTCTATTTTTCTAAGTAAATGTTGAATAGTTTATCTGGTGATAAAATTGTTTATGTCGTGGAAATGGGTACCAACGTTTAAAAGGGATAATGCGCAAAAATCATAGAAATTCCTGATAATTCAGTAAACCTTTGAATGTAGAACACCTTGATCGGGAATAAACTACTGGTGTTTCTTCAATTCACGCGAGTGTAGTGACAACAAGTTGGGCAAACAGACCTACGCTCATGTCAGAAGGGTTTTGTTTCAACTATCTCAGAAATGTAGTCACCAGCAATGAAAAACGTCAAGAAATATGTCAAAGAGATTTGCACGTTCAGAAGAAAATCCATCGTTTTTCTACTTTCAACGGTCGCCATCATTCGAATCATGAATTCTCAAAAATATTAATGTTATTGATCTTGTTGAAAAATTTCAAGAAGATCAAGTCAAAACTGCAGTGACTGATTCGATGGAAAGTCCATGAAATACCAAAATCATGTGTTATTGTTGTTGTGATTGGAGAAATTTCAAACGGCTATAACTTCCGTGTATATCATTTGATTTTCATCAAAGAATTTCGTCCGGTTGAAGGGTACCCATGCGATTTTATTGCGGAAAATGTGAAATTCGAATATCATACTATTATTAAAAAAGTAGAGTGAATTTCGACTTCTAAGGTATTTGTTGTTGTTGTACTTACAAACACCTACCACCATATTTTTTTCAGATTTTTTGGATCACAGGTGTCCAATCGCGAGGGGGGGACACAAATTTTTCGTGTATTTCCCCTCCCTGCGCGTCTCTCGAAGCAAAAAGTATCAAATTAAGACCTGATTTGAAAAGTTCTCATCAAGACTTTTCATTTGATACCCATATCGGCTACGTTTAATGAATTGTTTTTTTCGGGGGCCACTCCCCTATATGGGGAGACCCCCCGTTAAATACTTTATAAAATTTTTTGGAGTTGAACTTTGAAGAGAGCAGAACTTTTCACCTGCAGACATAATTTGATGTTTCTAGCTTAAATAGATTGCGAGAAAAAGTGCTGTGACACACGGACGGACGGACAGACGGACAGTTAGGTCGCGAAACTATTAGGGTTTTTGTAAAATTATTTTACAAAGCCCTAAAAGTGGAAAAATAAAAACAAGCGGAAAGTGATTGGGAAGGAGTGAAATTATTGCAGGGTTTCACTGTGCCCATCGCATTAACAAAAAACAAATGTGAGTGTGAAAACGAGAGTAACTTTTAGGTAAATTTCTTGAGAGCAATTTACCTATTGCGGAGAGTATCATATATATATATATATATATATATATATATATATATATATATATATATATATATATATATATATATATATATATATATATATATATATATATATATATATATATATATATATATATATATATATATATATGGGTTATAACGAAATTTGTGACCACGCTAGAGGTTGCAATTTTGCTCCGATTTTCGCCAAACTTTCAGGAAAGGTGTTTTGTTTTAATATCTCAGTCAAATTCGTGAACCAGCTATATCGGCCGGGCAAAAACAAAATGGCGGCCATTTTAGACGAAAAATCGTGATTTCAGTTCTGACCAAAGTATAGCTCCGATTTGCATGAAATTTGGTACAAAGTTCACTAATGTATGTGATGAATCTCACAATAAAAAATCCAAAGTCGGTACGGCAGAAACAAAATGGCGGCCACTCAAAGGTCGAAAAACGTGCAAAATTTTGTTGTTGTAATAGTGGTCAAAGCTTTCAACAGATTTTCATGAAATTCGGCAGTTAGATAGAAATTATAAGTATCTAAAGAATTACGTAAAAAAACTGGACATCAGGTCACAAGGAACAAAATGGCGGCCAGTTAAAACTCAAAATTTCAAAGGCTTTTAAAAGTCGCAATTTAGATTTGACAAATATGAAACTTGGAGTCAAGATAGACATTACTTAGACCTGCAGACTTTGATATCGTGGTGATCATGCATGGGTAAATTTCAAAATGGCGGCGGTTTAAATATGCGTTTTTTTCAGGTTTTTGTGGCGCTCTAGCGGTCACATTTTCCAGCGGATTTTGATGACACTTGAGATTATGGATCTCTGTACTATGTTCTTGTATTACGCATTATCAAAATTGAATGAAAAATAAAAAAGTCGAAAATTTAAAACCCAATATTTTTAGCTGCCATTTTCACTAAAAATTGAATTATTTTGCCCTGTCTAGAGTGAAACTCCGATTTGAACGAGATTTGGTACATTGATTGATGAGATCCTAGCACACAAAGATTTAAAATGGTCCAAAATCAAATGCGTGCATTCAAAACGGCGGCTCCCAAAGGTCAGGAAGCAAGCGCAATTCGCTATTTTAGTAGCAACTGAAATAATAAATTTTTTTCATGGAAACCTTTTAAATGACTTAACCTGAACGTATTTATAAATCAGAATATTTTTTAAATATTGTAAAATATTTTTAACAATACCTTAAAAAATTATAAAATCACGACTTGTCTGTCTGTCCGTTTGTTCGTGCGTCACAAGTTTTCTCGCAAACCACATAAGCTAGAATGAGGAAATTTTCTACGTAGGTCAAAAGTGGTGCCTCTTGAAATTTGCAGGGTAAGAACATATTTTAAAGTGGGGTCTCCCGATCCAGGGGGGACATAAACATTATTTTTATTTCTGTAGCGCTCTAGCAGCCAAGTTTCTCAACAGATTCCGATAAAACTTGAAATTATAAGTTATTAAGGCAAGTTAATTTAATTTAATTATGCAAATCAGATGACAAATAAAAAATTCGAAAATTTACAGCTTTATATTTTTAGCAGCTGTTTTCAATAAAAATTCAAAATGACGGCCCCTGGTGGTTCAGAAAAGAATCGAAAATGTATATATTAATGGCAATGCAAGTGCTGATTAAACTTTTATGGAAATCTTTTGAAATTAACTATTTGAGCTATTTAAGCCGACAAGTTATCACCTTTGTGTGGTAACCTCTGTGAAATGTATAAGCAGCAAATGTGAGAAGGGCGAAACGAGTATAAATATGTTTATAACAATTTATTACCCGCCGAATTGCAATATGTGATCCATACGTGTGCAACTCAATTTAATTAGCAAAACATTTATGCCTCTATGAAGGTTTTCCAAAAACGAACGGCGGCAGATCCTTTCTGTTAATAAATACCCGTGTAGTGCTACACAAATTCCAGTAAGAAGTCCAGTAGTAGGCAAGCCAAATTCTTTTTCGAAACCTTACGCTAAATACGAGAAATTCACCTTTCCGGCTGGTGCTGCCAACGGGGATTTTTTTCTTGAAACTGCATTGGAACCACCTCTACCGTCTCTTCTAGCTGACCTTGCTCAGCTACAAATTGCATTGCTAATTTCGGATTGAATCTAAGTTCGTCCATCAATTGGTTGTGGTGTTGTTAACGTTAGAAGTCCTTTTCTTTCGTTTATTTCCCCTTCCTCCATTTTATATATGTGATTTGCAATTTATATGTGGTGCAAACGTTTTGATTTACATACGTATTGCAAGCATCTTCTGATTGTTTCATATTTTTCTTTTTACCATTAACTCTCGGGGAGCAAATGAAACGTAATGCTAAATTTTGTGTATAATTAACAATAAATAGTCGATATAGTTGAATTTAATAAATTTGCACATGATCCTGAAGATTACTGTGAATTCACATAGAACATATTCTATGTATTATTTGTCGATCAAAAATTTTGTGAGAATGCAGCATGTGAAGAGATGATAACAATATTGAATTGTCAACTTCAATTTTAATCCTGAAAGTCAAGTAGCTATTCTAAATTAAATAAGGGATCGGAAGGATTATTGAAGCTTTGCTTCCCCTGTGTGAATAATTTCTTATACCTTAAAATAAAAAAATTTTGATTTTTTCACAAGGAAACAAAGCATACAAGAACTGCCATCCCCCAACAACGAGCGCTCGTTAGAGGAGTGGATGAGTACCCTTGTTTCTTTTATTATTTATTATATTGTATTTACAATTGGTAAAAAATATTATACACGAATATGTACACATTTAACATAACTATTATGCATTGTTTTAATCAAGATTAATTTAACTTCTGTATTCGTGTTAGAAATTCTTTATCGTTAAAAGAAAAAATAGAGGGGAAGAACGATACAAGTACAGTGTAAGTGAAATGAAGTACTCAGATATTAGAGAAGAAAAAATACTGCGTTAAACTACAAATTGGCCTTTTCTCTTCTTCTCCAATGTGTATGGGACCCGCAACGTTGCAGACTTGTTCCAAATAAAATAAGCTAGCCATCGGCCGAACCTCGTTCTTTTGTCGTTTTAGAGGCTCTTGCCAGGGATGACTGGCCTTCCTCTTCTTCAGAATGGCCAAGCCATCTTATGGATCTATTGATCCGGTTTGGAAGAGTGCGAGGGGGCACTACTAACATACGGATGCCCCACGCTTTTTGCGGGCCATGAATATTGACGTCCTTTTCTGACCTCGCGGATGATTAAGTTGGAGAGGTTTTTGCGTCTTTACGTTCAATATTTTTCAGTCACTTACTTCGGCTCGGCGAATGTCTTAAGTGTGTCCCGTCGTAGGAATAGTAAGCGTAAAATTCACTTCCAGCTAAGCACCAATTCATTGCTCGCTGAGGCAATAGTCCAACACTGCAATCCTAAACGAACCCCTTAACATCCATTTAGACACTACAGCTTCTTACAAAATATAGCATTCATTATTTGAATATGGGGTCTAGATTATGTAGGCAAATACTCTTAAGTTTCTCCGTCTATTGGTTGTTGACCAACTTGCTGAAGTAAAAGGTTTTCTATTAAGGACATAAAAATGTTATCGATGAGTGAAACACATAAATATTTTTGAGATATTGAGTTCAAATTTATTGTAGGTGTAGTGCAAGCATTACATTTTATGAATAAAATTCGATTCTAGTCATATGACCACCAAGAGCTCGTTTACAGTGGTTTATTCTTTGAACACAATTTTCCATCACTTTGGTACACATTTCGACCGGAACGTTGGCAATTTTGAGTTGGATGTTGTCTTTGAGGTCGTCTAAAGTTGCTGGGTTTTTGGCATAGACCAGCGACTTGATATAGCCTCATAAAAAGAAATCCAATGGCATTAGATCACATGAACGAGGCAGTCATTCAACCGGACCATTTCTAAAAAAAACGCGTTCACTAAATTTGCCTTTCAATAAATCGATTGTGAGGTATCCTGTGTAGCTAGTAGCACCTTTTCGTTGAAACTACATATCGTTGATGCCAAACTCATCTTATGCTTACCACAAATAATCTTCCAACATAACACGATAGCGTTCTCCATGACGGTCGTTTTCATCCGCGAAAAAATACGGCCAAATCACACGTCCGGTAATAAAACCGCGCCGAACAAGAGTTTTTTGCGGATGTCTGAAGGAGCACATGTGGATTTGTTGCTGATCAATAACACATATTTTGCTTATTGTTTTTCGATGAAGTTATTTATTTTCTTCAAGCTTTACCAGAGCCCAATTCCAGAAGTTTCGGATTTTCGAATGATTATGTGGCCTCAGTTCTCGAGTCAATTTGATCTTGTAACCATGTAGGCCAAGATGTTTTCACAAAATACGCCACAGTGTCATTTGAGCGTTGAGAACGACGTAAAATCGACTGGTTTGGTTCATTTTGAATTGATGCACTTATGGCTGCTATATTTCCTTCACTTTGAGCGGTACAACATCTTTTTGGCACCAGAATGTAAAATGGTGAAAATTTGGACTCGAAATTATCAATTATAGCACGCACAGCCTGTCAGATGGGACGATTATTACGGTCGAAAATTGGAGTAACCGATCTTAGAGGCGTTCACCGACCCAAAATTTCGGTAGTTATTTTTAATGATTTCCAAACGTTGCTGGTGCCTAAACTTTACCATGATAAAAGTGCTGACGTCAACTAACGGTTTGACATTAACAGTTCATTAAAAATATTTACCTAAGGACGCGATTTACACTAGTGTAAATCTCTACAGTAGTAATACTCAAGAAAAATAAGACTCACTGAAATCATTTTCGTTCTTACGCGTCTGGGCGACGCCATTCTGTTCGAAGTTCACGGCACATGTTTGTGGATACACAAAACTCAAACAAACATACATAAACTGCTTCTGGTTACAAATTACGGGTACTATTCATTAGTCGATTTAAGAGAATTGAGACATTAATTTCCCATCAGGATGTCGTATACTATTAGTTGACTATTCGCACAAAATTCCTTAGAGCTCTTAATATCACACTGTTGCAACAGCTTATTGAGAAGAGACAGCAGTATCCAAATCGTAAAGCTTTACACTTTGGATACTGCTTGATTTCTTGCATCTTGCGTACATATATGTTCTCACTATTTGGAGATTCGTGCACTACCAAAGTTCTGTACCTTTATGGTAGTAGGCTTACAGCTAAGACTTAATGCCTACTAGGCCTATGTTGAAAATCTTTGATCTATATTTAGTCGAGTCCTTCCTAGTCTATACGAGCAAGTATTTTGATTTTACATTAGAGTGTCAGTTCCATTAGGCTAGTCTGTTTAATGTGCCTATGATTCAAAGATGAAATGTAAATTTACGTACGTAAGTAATAATTACTCTTTCTTTAGTAAATACCTAAGATGATCTGAGGCTCTCAGAAATTATATGCTTTTACTCGTACACTGCAGCTAAGAACTTCCCTTTTGTTACAGATTTACGTTTATTGGATATGTCCTTAGAGCATCGCCTTCGGAAATTAATGTATAATTTGCTTGAAAGACTTTTATAAAAATACGAGTAAACTGGATTTGAAAAGCAAGAACTCACTATAAATACGAGCACTATTGACTGACACCAAGCCAAACATAGCATCATTGGAATGATGCTTTCCATATGAGTTAATTAGTAAGGCTTTCATGGAATATAGTGGGGTAGCAATGGATGATATAACGACTATCAAAATAATCGACCGTAAAGTATTGAGAACAATATTCTCGTTACTAGAGCAAACGGTACATTTATTGGGAGATATTGTAATGGGCTTGTTATAGTTAGGGAAATTTTTTGCAAAACATTGGACGCCTGGAGCTGGATCGATATGTTGCCCAACCAGAGAGTGCACCAAGTGGTCTAGCTAACGTGCAAATTTAAAGTTCAAGTTCCCGGATACGTTTTCTTAAAGAAAATATCTTTTTAGACTCATTTACGTGTCGCGATTATATCCCGCGGTCTATACTATAGTTATTCAACTTTAAAGAGTAATCGGGATTTTGAAAACGAGCACATTTTTCAAAGCAACAGTCCCAGGGTGATACCTGAAAACGCCACCTTATGAAGCTTACTGTGTACGTTTTTTTTCCTTGAAAAGCCGTTGGTTCGTCTTTTTAAACTAAGCAGAAGCATTTTGACTTTTTTGAGTCATCTTTTGTGTCACACTGAAGATGACTCAAAGGAGTTGGAACGCGTCTGCTCGTTCAAAAAAGCCAGGCCCGATTGCTTTTTAAGAAAAATGAGAACTAGCCTGCGAATATTAAATGAACAAAATAATTGACTGCATGCAGACTACAGTTGGCGCAACATTCACCATCATCAGTATATACTCTGCTTTCAATGCAGTGGGATGGTAACGAACCTTTTCTATTCACAGTTTTAAGAACATCCCTCCTCAGGGAAGGTAAATACTAAACAGTTTGGGTAGAGAGAACTACGCTTATGTCAACAGAGTTTTGTACTTAACCTACAATATGTGAATAAATAGAATGAGTTAATTCAAGAAAAACTTTTATGACATGCACAACAAATATATTTTTGCTTTAAAAGAACTCGATTTTAACCAGCCCACATTTTTTTCCAATATTATTAAAATAATTGACGGTTCTGAATCTTAAATGTATTTTTGTTATTCATCATATCTGAAAAGATCCAATCAAAACTTTAGTGTCTGGTTCGATGGAAATCCCATGTGTGTATGCATTGTTGTAATCGGAGGAAATTCAAATGACTGTAACGTCGGTAAATTTTATTGAAACTTATACAATAAAATGATATTTTAAAGAACTACTTCAATGGCTGATCTCATTCAATTTAAGGATGCTAACACAATTTCACTGTAAAAAATTTTAAATCCTGCTACTATTAGCAAAGTTCAATAAATCTCAGCCTCTAACTTATTTGTTATTAGATCTAGCTCCATAATTTTTAGGCCTTTAGGAAAGAAATTTTGCAAAAACCTACTAGTTCCGCCTGTTCATTCATCCGTCCGTCTGTCCATCTGTCCGTCTATCCATGCGTCATAAAAAATTTCTTCCAAACCTATAGAAGCTACAAAGCTCAAACTTTGTGAAAAGATAAAAAGTGGTGATCTCTCGACAGCTTCTTCTTCTTCTCACCACTACAGCTCCTCTCGGGCCTTCGCTTCCTGCAAATAGCGCCTCCAACTGTCACGGTCTATTGACCGCATCCTCCAATTTTGAAATCCGAGCAGCGATGAATTGTCTCCGTCAATCGAGTCAGACCAGCGTTTCCTCGGTTTCCCCACTGGCCGCCGGCCTTGAGTTCTCCCAACGAATACCTTCTTTGGTATCCGTTGTTCGTCCATACGATTTATGTGTCCAGCCCATTGCAGCTTATGCAGTCTCACAATCCTTGAGACCTCCGGTTCGTCAAAAATTGCATACAGTTGTTGCTCATGGTTGCATCGAACTCGCCATTGGTCCCCGTCTAGCTTCGCTCCGATTATTCGCCACAGGATCCGTTGCTCAAAGGCGTTCAATATATTTGCGGATGCTTGGGTTAGGGTCCATGTTTCACACCCATAGCATAACACAGGTCTTATCACAGATTTGTATACTTGGAGCTTTGTTTTCCTGTTTATGCAGCTGATCTTCAAGATCGTCAACACTGAATAGAATATTTTATTTGCGAGCTGCATTCTTCGGTATATTTCATCTCTTTCATTGCCCATTTTCGTTATTTTGGCGCCTAAATACATATATTTGCTAACATTCTCGATGATGTATTCGCCAAGTGTGATATTTTGTGTATTTGAGGTATTTTTCCTCGACTGCGTTCGTTGATTTGTAACCCTACTAGTTTTGCTTCGCTGTCGAGTTTCAGGGAGAGTTCTTTGGCAGTTATTAATGACCATGACAGAATGTCGATGTTGTCCGCATAGGCTACTACTTGGCTGTTGGTGAGCGGAATAACTTGGTAAGCTACTCTCCTGTGATAGCCAGTAGAAATAATACCTTGACGTGAAATTAAAAAAATTATTTGATTCAGTACAAATTCAAAAAAATATTGGCTTATTAGCATTTTGTTCTGATTAAACAAGTTTCGTCTTGATTAAATTTCCAAGTTGCAAAATTTAACATGTTTTTTGAACAACAATAGAATCTCTTGTTACAATAAGGGCTCTTGTCAATAAAGAAAATACTTTTTTCAATGTTGCTAAACTTGAACATAAATTTCCACCTGTGAAAGGCAATCAACAGCATTTCATTTTATCCACATTCATTTTTCTCTACTTTCGCAGTCCCTCTCCTATCACTAAAATCCTCACATGTTCTTAGTAAGAAAGTATTAAAAACAAGTCAAAGTAGCTGGAGTGTGCTCTTGCCGGAAGGGGTTAGCAAATGAATTAATAAATCAAACAATGTTCTACCAATTTTACCCACAAACAGAATCCATACATTGACTTAAAAAAAAAACAGTGGCTATCTTGTATTGAAACGGGCTGCCATTTTATCTAATTGACCTAGTTATTTAAGCAATCACAATAACATGTCAATACTACAGGCATTTCCAAAATTTAATTGAAAGCGTAAATATGTCTGTAGTGTTCAGGTCCCTAAGAAACGCTTAGCCCCCAATATCACATATTTTCCTTGGTCTAATTGCAAAATTTTCAATTGGCAATAACTTTGTTCTTTAAAACTGGTATACCATGTAATTTTCTAAACCAATACACTTGTTACTGAGAAACCCATATATGATTTTTTGGTTAGTCTAAGTTCTATGGACTAAATTTGAAATTAAAAAATTATACTATATTTAACAAAGTTTACCCAATTTTGACTTTGGAGATATTTGTTGTCTTTATACGGACCAATATTCCTGTTTTTAAGATTTTTTCTTCCTCAACAGAATTATTCCTCTTCCGACGCTCGATCCTGAAATTTCTAATTCAGACCTCGCATTTGGTATCAGTCTTGGCTACCTATGGTAATAAAATAAGTTTAAGGAATCATTTGCATATATACATTTTTTATACCGGAGCGTTGGAGAAGTCACGACTTTTAAACCACCAAAAAAGTTCAATAGCTGTAGCTACTGTAGTTTCCGGAAACAATTGCTGTGACGCACGGATGGGCAGACCAACTGACAGGTCGTGAAAATAAAGGGATTTTCTAAAAAAATTTTTCCAAAAGCCTAAAAATGAGAAAACTCTTCAAATTATTTAAGTTTGAATTGCCTGAGAAATTCAAAGTTTGAATACACTCCTTTCACATTAATTTACATATGGTGATCCAAAGGATACACTGTACTTTGGAACATTGTGGGAAATAAGGAATGAACATTCAGAATCTAACATTTATATTTAGAAATGAAATGCGGTTGATGAATAAGAACATTAAAAGTATTTATAATGGTCATGTTAAAATATTTTAGCAGTCCAAAAGTTGTGTTAACACAGGCTTTGAAATGGCTTTAAAAACAAACAGACCTATTCCGTGGAAAATCGCCCGATCAGATTTTCCTGTGTGATTAATAGTAATTATCATATTTTTTCCACCAATTTTGATCAAACGGGGAAATATATTTCTTAAGCATCTCCGAATCCTCAATGCAGCCTTCTTGTCATAGATTCATCCCAAACCTGAACTCCAAAAATGTAGTCTTATATGTATTTGTGAACCTTATGTCAAGACATTGAGATATATAAAGAAGATGACGAAAAACTAGCATGATAAAGACGAAAGCTTTGCGATTTGCATTCATGGATTCTTGCATAGACAGGAACTAATTTTGAAAACAAGAGCAACAATTTTTAGGTCCTTGTTAAAAAAATTTTTCAAAGAACTACTAGTTTTGCGGCCTGTCTTTCTGTCTGTTCGGCCATCCGCTCGCCCATCTGTCCATGCATGACAGAATGTTTTCTCAGAAACCATATAAGCTAGAAAGCTCAAACTTTGTCGAAACATGAAAAGTGGTAGTCTCTCAAGAGTTGATGCCTTATCAAACATTTTAAATTTTTTGAGGGGTCCGTCATCATGATTGAGTAGCCCTTAAAACCTTTTTTTTATCAAAGGAGTTGAGTGGGGTCCAAGTAGAATCCGCTCTGCAAAAAATAAAGAAAAAACAGCACAATAACGACAGACATGGAGGCACGAGACCAAACCATTAAAACTCATGAAAATAAAATTAAAACCACTGACTTTTACTTTCCTACAGAAAAAAACAATTAAAATACCCATGCAAAATAACAAAATAATTAGGGGTAAAGACCTATACAAAAGGGAATCTTGCTAGGTGCTCGCATAAAAATGAACGGAGCTAATGAGTAAGTATCAAATGACCTAGATAATACCAATACGAGTTGAGAAATTAGAAGGAATCCCCTTGTTTTCCCAACCACTGCTACCCCGATTTCTAATCCTAAACCCCACGACCAAATATAGGGAATGGTCTCCGGGTCACACATTAGCTTTACTGGTTCTCCAATGGGGGGATATTAAATACTGAGAATTAATAGTAACTGCAAATACATCTGCTGTTCCGTTACCAAATTCTACTTACACTACCTTTGTAATGTAAGAGAGTGAAAGCGAGTCTTCTGCGACTGATACGGCTATCGAAAGTAATAAACGTGCCATAAAAAGAGAGGTTTGGGGATGGGCCAACTCCCCGTTCCTTGAAAATATTACATTGTTTCAAAACCTGCAACGAAACCTCGGAATGGATTCGACCTATGGCAACAACCAATCAACTGAAAAAATTATATCATATCACTAAACAACCCTCGTGCTGTCAAGGACTTTTTAAAATAGGCCAGTCAATATAAATTAAACAAACTGGCAACCCAGGCAATGGACTGGACTGGAAGTGATATTCAAGAGATGGGATCACACACAATATTCAAAAGTGGGAAGTCTGCTAGAAAACCAAAAACCGGAGTGGCGTTTTATCAAGGAACGGTTGTGAGCGACGATTGTAAAAGCGAAATTCATCAAAATTTGGTTGGTCAAGGGCGAAAAAACGTAGGAAAAGTTATAGAATCACCTAGAAAAACGAATTGCTTCATAGCCCATAAGCGCTACAAAAATAATTCTGTGTGATTCTAATGCTATGTTAAGCAATGAGCTATCTCATTGTCGAAAAACTAGAGGATATAGTCTCCACGAAGAAGCAAATGCCAACCGCTAGCCCCCGATTGACTTTGCAAGATTCAAGATCTTTATTTGGTGATTTCAATTTTTTTTTCAAATATACAATTCATTAATAAAATAACCTTACAATATTCATGCGGGTTGTACCTTGGGGCTTTCCCCGGAGTTTAATAATAATTTACTTTAATTAGATTACAATATTAATTTTCCGATATAACAAAACTTAATGTTGAAACCCACAACGTTATCAAACATGGAGAGATTATAAAAAGACGATTGTAAAATTCATTTGCTGTAACAACTATAGGTTTAAAAATTGATTTCCTTAAAATTAAGTACATTTTTTCCTTAAGACTACCTTAAAAGTACTCATTTGCTGCATCCATTGAACGGTTGTCCGTCGCTCTCTTGACTGCTCTCGCCTTGCGTTCCATGGTACTCCTGACTCTTGATTCTACCAACTTTTCTCCATACAATTTTATTGGCTCCATTCCTGTCTCCTAGTACAGCACCTGGTTGGAGTAAGACCGTCCGTCCTCCAATCTGTATAGACCTCCCATGCCCCATTTTGTTTTTGGAGCTCCATTCCATATCATCACCGCATATGTGATGATCGGACGGATCAAGGTTTTATGGGCCAAAACCTTGACTTGCATGTTCGCTGTGGAATGTTTCCTGAAAAGAGGTATACGAAGGTGCTACGCATAGGTAACTTTTTTCAAAATATTATCAACATGAGCACTGAAGGTAGCTGTCCTGTCACAAACCCCAAGTACTTCGTTTGTTTAGAGCAGTGCACCATTTGCCCATTCAACTTAATCCTGGAGTCACAGATGTCTTCTGCACGACGACCAAAGTTTTTGTGGGGGTCCTTGAACACAATTAATTCACTTTTCTTTGCATTTACCTTGATTCCCAGTTTTCGGCAATATGCAATAAGAGATTCCAAATATTTTTGGAGCCACATCCTAGCAAAGCGCAAATTGTGCTGAGATTACTGCACTAGCAGTTCGTCAGCGAAGCGGTTCACCTGAATTCTGGGCTTATATTCGTCTCTTATGCCCGGGGCGTCAGAGGTGAATATGTTGAAAAGAAATGGGCCTAATATAGATCCCTGTGGGACCCCCGATTCAATACAAAATGGGTCTGACTTAGCTCCACCAGCCACCGCAAAATCAGTTCGTGTCTTTTTGAACCAGCCTATAATTTTTACAATATGGACCAGAAAGCCAAAATTTATCATTTTTTAGAGAAGCCCATTGATCCATACAGAGTCAAAGGCTTTCTTCACATCAATCAAGCAAGCTACAACAAGCTTATTATTGCGCCAATTTCTCGTTATATCTGCTTGGAACACGGCCATAGCATCCACCATGGAGTGAGCTTTTTTGAAGCCAAATTGTCTCTTTGGCACAATTCTTGGCCCGGCAGAGAATTCTATGATGCCTTCAAGTATTACCTTTTCAAGCAGCCTACCAATATTTGAAAGTAGCTGAATCGGACAAGTATGCTACGTCACTATTGCCCGAAGCCTTGGGTATTGCGAATATTTTTGTACATTTCCATTTCTGAGAGAAGTAGCGAATGCCAATGCGGTTATTCAGAATGATCACAAGGAGAACAAAGAAAACACGGTGAAGCCTTTTAAGCATATGATTGAAGATTCTATCAGCCTCTGCTGATTTTTTGGAATTTTGCTCCAGTGCCAACAAAATGAGTCCCTTATAAGTGGCAAACAGACCATGCCCAGTAGGTGCGTCAGAGGGATTTAAAACAGAGAACCTGGTCAAGCACAATTGCTGATTATCCCTGTCAAAATTCGTTGTGGTGCTGCTCACTAACAAAGTAACGAAAGAGTCTTCACTTGCTTTCTCTCCTTGAAGAACTTTTGCAAATTGTTTTGCGATAGAGTCAGCAATGGCCTTGTCAGCCATGAGCATGGATCCATCATAAGTGAGGACCCCCGGCAACCTTTTTCTTTCAGTTATCCTATGGATATGAGAAAACATACAGGGACTTGGTTTAATACTTTTCAGGGCCTGTTCGAATTGCTTGTAAGCAAAAGCCATGGCTCTCCTCGAGATCATTTGGTTTAAATCCATAAGATAAATACGTTAATACTCCCAGCTGGCCATATTTAAATTGCGGTAGTAGATTCTTGCGAGTACCTTTCTAAGCCGACTACATCTACGATGAAGCTGAAGATGAAAATTTCTTAATGGAGATGTTTGAGATCACCATATTCAGGGTTGAATTTATACACGCGACTTCTTCATCGATTTCAAGAATAGAAAGAAAGATTGATCTAAATTCCCAACAATTTTCCGTCAAGGCTAGCACTTACTGCTGCCCAATTGACTCAATTGTATGGAATAAAAAGTTGAGGATCCTGATTGACTTTGCATGTAGCAGAAATTTAGTCATACATTCCACTTACTTTCCACATCAACGTATACATAATATGTATGTGTTTCACCGGATGACAACACACAAAACCAGATCGAACATGTTCTGATCCAACAACGTGGGACCTTGAGCATTCTTGACATCCGTATATACCGAGGAGCTAATTGTAACTCGAATCATTATATGATCAAATTAAGCTATTGACACGATATGTCATAGGTGTATTCGGGGAAGAACAGCCCTCTACAAAATTTTGACATCAAAAGACTCCAAACCGCGTCTTTGGCAAAAAGTTTCACGATATGAGTGGTAGTGCAAGCAGCAATTAAAATCGTGGCAGAACAGACAATTGCACATTAAGCACAGCGCAAAAAAATGATTGGTTTCATGATGAGTTAGACTAAAAAAATTAGGTGGAAAACCATGATTATGAGGGAATATTATGAATTTCCAGAAGAGTAATGAATAAGCTAGTTAGAATTAAGAAAAGAAAATACAATGATGACCAATCATCTAGCTGAAAATAACACAAGAGAAGCACACAACGTAATTCAAGGCCTGAAACGATGTTATCAGCCCAAGACCTCGCTCTGCCGTGATGATATCGGCTACATCATAACTGATGTAAACAGGATTGAGGAAAGATGGGAATCATATTTCAAGAACCATCTTAATCCTCGGCAGAGCGCCAGAATGTCAGAGCCTAAAGATATTTCCGGAGAGCTTCAATCGGCCCCACAAACTCTGGAGAAGTTTGTTGTACCGTCAAAAACCAGAAGAATAATAAAGCTCCAGATATAGATGAGATTCGAGTGGAACTGATCAAATATGGTAGCAGTGGTGTTCAGAAAGCCATCCATAAAGTCATCAAGCAAATTTGGCAACAAAAACATAAGCCGAATGAGTGGAGCCAATCAATCAATTATATTTCCTATCCACAAAATGGTGATAAGCTACAGTGCGAAAGCTATAGAGGCATATGGCTACTTTGTACAGCGTGCAAAATATTTTCAAAGGTTTTGGAAAATATAATCGGATCATACGCCAACAGTATTATTGAGGAGAATCAAGGTAGCTTTAGAGCATGCTGATGGTGAATCATCAGCAGGTACTTGAGAAAAGCTGGGAGTTCGCTCTTAACGTACATCAAATCTTTATTCGTTTGAAGCAAGCATATGACAGTACTGTTCATAACGTGCTGTAGCCCAGTCATATTAGGGCTTTCACCTCGGAATGAAAGATAATAAGCTGCAAATTGGTATGAACCTTTGTTTTGTCATTCTAAATGTTGTCTCAAAAGTCACAATCGTTATCGTGTTTGCGTCTCAAGATATTCAAGGTCAAAGGTCACAAAAATCGGTTTTTCGCGAATATCTGGCTTCCTATCGGTTAAATGAGATTTGCATTTATTATAAAAGTTGTAGGCTATAAAATTCCCTACAACTTTTGTTTAAACTTTTTTTTCATACGACCAACCGTTTTGAAGGTAGAGCGCGAAGAGTGCACATCGTACAGTCATATACGGCCTAATGCAAGGTCAATCGTGAGTTATGGTTATCAGTACGTTATAAAGTCAATTATTTACTTGGAAATTATAATTATTAAACAATGCCTATTATTTATGTACTAACTATTAATTATTTATATTTAATTAAAGTAAGTAACTTGATTATTTATATATAATTATTCATATTTAACTATTTAAGTATAAAATATTATTAATTCTGGATTATATATTTTAGTTTTATTTTAAGTTAACACGACATTATATATCTTTTGTTTAAAACGCGTAAATTTCTCAATACTTATATACCTGGAAATACTTGTCCCTACCCTATGCCCTTTTCTATTCATTGCCGGGACAGATGTTCTATAGTATTCAAGGCCACTCTCTCCACTTTGTATGAGTCAAGATTATTCGTTAGTTTGAAATTGTACCGTTGCAACTACGGACGTACGGTTTTAAGAGCTATGGCTGATTTGTGTTTTACATAAAACGTGTCTACTACCAGATTCAAACGTGGTTAGGGAAGGACTTAGAACCTAAAGAATGGGGCTGGATGCTTGAAAATGAAATCCTGGAGCCCATACGAACGTTATTACCTCCAGCACCAGCCGAACTACTAAACGTAATATTTTGCAATTGCAAAAATGGTTGTGGTTCCCGCTGTGGATGCAGAAAATCAGGGCTACAATGTTCTTTAGCTTGCGGCCAGTGCAACGGACAAGCTTGCCTCAACGCTTCACTGTATCCAAGTAATCCCGATGAAGAAAATACATATGATCCCGATATTCTGGAAGGTTTGGAGATGAACATGACAGATAATGAGGATGATGACAATGAATCGAACATTTTTGAGCGACAAGAAGAAGAAGACGACGAACAAGAAGAAGATAATTAGCTTCCATTTCCAATTTCATTACAATTAAAATCAACAAAGATACTTTTGATATTTGAACTCACATTTTGATAAATGTATATTATGCCGTATTTAATAATAAATAAAAATATGTGTAAAATATATACTCTTACTATCATTTTAACTTAAAATAAAACTAAAATATATAATCCAGAATTAATAATATTTTATACTTAAATAGTTAAATATGAATAATTATATATAAATAATCAAGTTACTTACTTTAATTAAATATAAATAATTAATAGTTAGTACATAAATAATAGGCATTGTTTAATAATTATAATTTCCAAGTAAATAATTGACTTTATAACGTACTGATAACCATAACTCACGCTTGACCTTGCATTAGGCCGTATATGACTGTACGATGTGCACTCTTCGCGCTCTACCTTCAAAACGGTTGGTCGTATGAAAAAAAAGTTTAAACAAAAGTTGTAGGGAATTTTATAGCCTACAACTTTTATAATAAATGCAAATCTCATTTAACCGATAGGAAGCCAGATATTCGCGAAAAACCGATTTTTGTGACCTTTGACCTTGAATATCTTGAGACGCAAACACGATAACGATTGTGACTTTTGAGACAACATTTAGAATGACAAAACAAAGGTTCATACCAATTTGCAGCTTATTATCTTTCATTCCGAGGTTGACCCCTTTTTTACCTAATATGACTGGGCTACTGTGCCAAATAGTGCTTTGCCTTGGTATCCTAGCAAATTCAGTTCATCCTACCAAAACGTCGTCGACACCTTCCAAAGCCCGCATTAATAACCAACTCACCGATGCCTTTGACATAAATATTGGGTTAAAGCAGAGAGATTTGCTAGCCCTATTGTTATTCAATTAGGGTCTGGAATAATCATCAGAAAGCTACCTGTTGATACAAGAGGTACATTACTATACAAGTCGAGCCAAGTAGTATCCCATGCAAACAACATTAAAATTTTTGTTACGGTCGTTAACAACCGCCAAAGAACTTTTCCAGAAACTCGAAGCGAAGCAAAACTAGTTATCAATGAGAATAAAGCAGAGATAATAACGCAATTGAGGAAAAATATCTTAAACGCAAAAATATCAAACTTTTTGAATACAATATTGAAAATGCGCACGAATTCGGGTATTTAAACACCAAAATATTGAGAACCGGTAATGAAAGAGACAGAATACGCCGAAGAATACAGCTCACAAATAAAATATTTTATTAAGTTTTGACAATCTTGAAGACCAGCTACATACACAGAAAAACAAAGCTCCAAGTATACAAATCAGTGATAACTCTGGACTATGCTATGTATGGGGAACGTGGACTCTAACCCAAGCATCGGAAAATATATTGAACGCCTTCGAAAAGCAGGTCTTGAGGTGAGTATTAGGAGCAAAACTAATCAGGAACTAATGGCGAATTCATGACAACCATAAGCTGTATGAAATTTTCGACAAGTTAGGGTCTCAGCGATCGCAAGACTGCGGAAATTGTGATAAACTGGCCTTATGAATCGTTGAGGCGAGCAATGGATACCCAGAAAGGCATTCGTTGGGAGAACTGAAGGGCGGAGACCAGTGAGGTAACCAAGGAAACGCTGGTCCGACTTCGTCGACGAAGACAGTTCATCGCTGCTCGGATTTCAAAATTAGAGGACGCAATCAATGGACCAAGACAAATAGAGGCAATTATTGCAGGATGCGAAGGCCCAAGAGGGGCTGTAGTGCTACAAAGAAGAAGAGGAAGTACGAAACGACCAGGAAAAATACTAATCAGAATGAAAAAATATACTAACGATTTACCACTGCCAAAACTGGTCTCTTAAAGACACAATCATGACAAGGGAAACTTAAAAACATTTCAAACCCACTATCCAGGCTTTTCACAACTTTGTATGCTTGTCTCGTATTGTTGCTCACTAGGCTTACATCAATGCTTCTCAATTGGTTGTCAATGTATTTTCTTTTCATGATTTGAATTATCTCATTCGCTGTTTTTCTGAGATTTTCATTATGTTCTCTCTTTGTTCTGGTTTTCCTAGTTAAATATTATTTGTGCGCTTGATTATTTTGTCCAACGTTTTCCGGTACTCATCAGTGAAGTAATCTTTCTTTTTGTACTAGGTTTCATTTCCAATTGTCTGCTCTGCCACGATCTTAATTGCCGTTTTCACTTTCTGTCACATCTTGTTGCTTGTTTACGGTGATATGTTTGATATCTGATAAGATGAAAGCCAGCTCGTTATCGAGGGTCTCCGTGAAATTTTTGGCCACAGGCGCCGTTCTGATCCTTTTGGTGTCGAATTCACTAAATACGCCTTTGACATATGACATCAATACCTTAACATAGCTGATCTGGTTTTGTGTGTTGCCATCTGGTGATACTCAGGTCATTTTATATGCATATGCGTTAGTGTGGAAAGCAAGTCAAACGTGTAGCTAGATTTCTACTACACGCAAAGTCTGTCAGGTGCTGGCCATTCTCGTTTGTATCATCATGAAGGCTATAACCTGCAGTTATTCCCCGCTAAGATCGTTTATTGATAACCTTGGCGTTGTAATCGCCCAAAATTAGTTTTGTGTGGTTTTTAAGCAATGAGTCGACTAGTCTGTTCAGATGGTTGCTGTTGTTGCGAGCGAATACATACAACATGCTTGGATATATTACCGATTCATAACTGCAATAGTAGCGAGCAAACAACACCTATGTACTCGCACTTCGCCAATGAAAATTAGCCATAGAAACACATGCGCAAGTAAATAAGCGAGCAGTTAAGTAAACGAGAAAGTTCAACCCGCAATGATATTTACATCATGAACGAACGGGGTGCTTCGAACTGAGGTAAGTGGTGAGGAAAACCGAAAGTTCCGGCATAAACACTCTTTCGCTCAATGTTCCCAGTTTCGCTATTTCACTACGAGCGATCGTGGGCAAACCGAAAGTTCAGGCTAAAACGCTCTTTTGCTCAATGTCGCCAGTTTCGTTATTTCACCTCAGGAGATAGTGAGAAAGCCGAAAGCTTAACCTGAAAGTACTCTTTCGAAGTCGAAAGCTTAAGCGAAAAACAATCTTTCGCTAAATTTCCCCGTTTTCGCATATTCACCAGCCGAGCAAGCGAGACGAAGCGGGGAGGAAAAACGTTCGTGGAACGAGACCTCACGTGTTCGGCTACTCAGCACCTTTAAAGAGAATTTAGGTCGAAACTCACGAAAGAACAGTATTTAAAGTTCTTCGGCAAAGCATTCGGGCGAGTGTGTATTCAAATCCAGTAATTTAATCGTACGTGCAATAACGCGATTCAAGTTCGAGTTCGAAGTGCTGTCCAGTATTCGACAAAATGGTGAATGGTGAGGCGTTGGCTTGTGCCGCGGTCCTCAATCGGCCTTTTGGCGTTTCACGCCGTATTGCCACCCCGACCTATTAGCTCGTCCAATCATCGCCCTCTTCAGGATGGCTGATAGATAGAAGTTTAAAATAATTAATTAATGGAAAATGTAATTAATAAATTCAATTGTAACTAAATGTTTAAAAAAATGGGTAGCGTAATATAATTCATTCTCCAAAGTTAACTCTCGTCTTTTGTTGTTCTAGTTTAAATGGACAGAGTAGCAGGTAAGTAGTGTTAGCAGCGAGTTATTTCCCCGGGAGCCTTGATGATTTATATTGGATACACATCAAATGAGCTCCCAGTTCATACCAGTATACATAGAGTATACTGGTTTGTAACACTGTAGTGAATAGGTAGGTTTATATGTCCGTAAAGGACCGCAGCGATGGTCTCCTACCTTGGCGGAGGAGGATGTTGATATCCGCCGAGAATGCCCTTGTCTGGGGCGCGTGAATGCGCTGGCAGGCTAGCATTGCGGTGCCGTGGGGCGGGTTCGTTCGTCCAGCACAAGGACCCACTGCAAAAAGAATTTCGCATTCACGAATTCTTGGGTCTCAAAGGAAAGGCGACCAAAGTCGAAAAATTGTAGGTAACTACAAAAAGGTGAAAGGACTTGTTCAGAGAACAAGTTGCCCGAGTGAAAACGGACGGACTTGGGGGTAACCTGGTCGTTACCCGACGATGCTCATGGCCCACAAATAAGAGTGGGACAACCGAGTGATGATGGTGCTGTTACGCGCGAGAGTTTAAGAATAAACAAGTTGGGTAGACAGACCTATGCTCATGTCAGAAGGGTTTTGTACTCAACTTACAAAATGCAGTAACCAGCAACGAACAAAATCAAGAAACATGTCAAAGACGATTTTATTGGAGAAAATGTGAAATTCGAGGATCATACTATTATTAACAAGGTTGAACGAATTTTGACTTCTGGGGTATTTGTTATAGTTATACCCATAAATATCTTCTTTGATATTTTTTTCAGATTTTTTAGATCACTGGTGTCCATTCGCGAGGGAGGAAACACATTTTTCATGTATTTCCCCCCCTGTGCCCCCACTGAAGCAAAAACTGTCAGTTTAAGAACTGTTTTGAAAAGCTCTCATAGAGAACTTTCAGTTGATACTCATATCGGCTACCTTTCATGAAATTTTTTTTCAGGGGCCACTCCTCTGTACTGTAATCATCGATTCAAGGCCTATTTTTTCGAATCCTAGAATGGTTACAAAGCCCTTTTGCTAGGAGCTCTCTCCTGCCTCTTCGACTTGTTTCAATTGTATGTACTCATCTTCATGATACCTATCACTCCTGAAATTTTCATGCAAATTCTAGCAAAGCTGTAGTGTCTAAGTCGGTAAAAAGCGCATATGGCTCCATAGCAATATGTTTCCATAGTAATACAGGGCATATTGCTCCATGGTAATACACGAAAATTCAAATCGCTATAACTTTGGTAAATACTATTCGATCTTTATGAAACTTTCCGAAAAGATCAATCTTATAAATGGTTATCTCTTTGCTAAATTTTATTGAGTTTAAGGGTTCCGTTTGGATTTTATTCAAGAAAACACAAAATCGATAAATCATACTATTACTAACAAAGTTGACTGAATTTCGACTTCTCATGTATTTGTTGTTGTTGTACTCATTAAGGCCTACGTTCATGATTTTTTTCAGGTTTTTCGGATGGAAGGTGTCCAATCGCGAGGGGGGGGTACGCGAAAAGTTCGTACATTTCCCCTTCCCCTGCCCCCCTCGGTACTTATAAGACAATTTTAAGACTTGTTTTGAAAAGATCTTATTGAGACCTTTCCAATGACACCCTACTCGACTACCAATGGTGAAAATTTTTTTTTGAGGGGTCACCCCCTTATATGGGGAGACCCCCCTTAAACGCCTTTGAAAAATTTTTCCACCCTTGAACTTTCAAGAGGTCACCACTTCTGACCTTTCTACAAAGTTTCATGGCTGTAGCCCTTATAGTTTCGGAGAAAAAGTGCTGTGGCATACAGACGGACGGACGGACGGACAGACGGACAGACGGACACAGGTCGTGATTGCAATAGGGTTTTGTATTTTAGTACAAAACCCTAAAAAACAAAATTTTAATATTTTACACTTTATTGATATTGGACTATAATACTATAACACTTTTAACTTAATTTAATTACAACTATTAGCGCGCACGAGCTTATTTCCACGATAAGATAATTCAGACTAAGCGCGAGTTGTAAAGCAATTAGGATATTTAATACTTCAGACTGCTGACGATGCAGTCTCAAGTTGTTTACTTGTTTGGTGAGAAAATTTTCATTCTCCTGAAAATTTTCCCACATTCATCAAAATGCGCAAGTTAATGCAGACGCTGACTAAGTGGTCACGTTGCATGAACTTGCGATCAAACCTATGTAAAACGTGGAGTTTGCACGCGCGTAACACCTTCCCCCTATGTATAAGGTTGTCCTCAAACTTTCACATATATCATGTTTCAAAACGTTTACGAGTAATTTCATTTTCTGAATTTATACTAGCATTTTCAAAAAGTGTAATTTTTTGGTCTCCTTTTTGTTGAAAGCGGTGGTATTTTTTGCCAAGATTTGCTTTATTCTTTCGGTTAAGACATTCTTTGAAAAATATGATACATAAGTTACCATTAGCACATTTGTAAATTAAAAATCTTACTAGTAAAAGGACAAGTATTGTAATCACAGTGGATACAATTGAATTTTTTTCTAACAATTTTAGAGATCGGTTGAATGGCTTTCTCCCAAAAAGAAGCCTGTTCAATAGTTTCCGAAGTTGAGTCTTTTAATTGTTGTATATTGTTGCTAGTAAATTTTGTAATTTTCATAGCATTTTCTTTAATTTAAGTTATATTAAAATTATTACAGGAATCTTCAATTTCTATTAATTTATCCTTTTTCACAATAATCTCGGTACCAGTCTTAATGGGGAAGTAATCATGTGCTACGCTATGGATAGTACAATCATCAGTTAGAGTAAGCAAATTTATTCCCGATATTTTCAAAGTTTTCGTTTGATTACAATGACATTCAAACTTTGTTTCTAAAGAGTTTACAGACAGTAATTGTAAATTGCTTATCTTATGCAGTATATCTACTTTTGAGTTAATGTTTTTGAAATCTCATCCTTTATCTGTTTGCTTGGAAAAAAGATTTATAATACAGGAGTTGTCATACACACTTTTAAGTGGCAATGTTTTACAAATTCTAAAATTACTTATACTTTTACAATCGATTTCATCAAATGATACATACAATTCTTTGTTTTTATTGATAATCAAATATTTCTTCAGGCCACTTATTTCGATTATTGAATTTTTATTTATGTACGGAAACCCAATTACTTCGCATTGTTCGAAATCGTTGTTTGTTACTTTGTCGAGCGAAATTTTTAAGTATATATTTTTGTTTTTAACGAACGCGGTCATCGCAAATCCTTACCTAAGTCCCGATAATTCGATATTATTGGTGTTATAGCCAATGATTCAATTTGTTTCACTTTACTTAATTCTTCAACAAGCTGAGAAGGTTCAAGGATATAAGGATGTAGGACTCCAGATTGGATAAAAAGTAAACTGTCGCGAAGTATTTCGATCTCTAAATCGATTACTTCTACTTTATGATTAATTTTTGTACATAATTCCTCATAATAAAGTTGTAAAGTTAATTTCTTTTCCTGCTCATTGGTAACATTATTGATTCTTTTAAGCTCATCCACAATTTCGTCAATTTTCATTCGGATGGAGCTTTGCTTTGTGTATATAATTTTCGATTGTCTATTGATCTCGTTCATAAGATAAGTATTTTTAATCATTCCTTTACTTATGTTGTATTCGTGGGGGATGGATCGTAGTAGTCTTTGCGTATAGACGTCTTTTAAATCGCTCCTGTCAAAAGTTTTCAAAAATTAAATTAATTTTTTAAAAACGTTAGTCCGAAGTTAATTTTTATCGGAAAAAATCTTATATTGTTGAAGTAATCGACTCAGGAAATTTCTACCGAATATTTTTACTTCGATTGGTAACGAAAAACAAATTCACAAAGAAAATTTCGCCACTGGTATGGAGGAGCCCGACGGCTTCCCACCGTTGGGGCAACCTGGGGAAACGACGAATACAAAACTGGCGACAATCACCAAAAGAAAACATAACGAAGAAAACTCCGTAGATGAAGGGTGCAAGCTGCAAATAATAGCGGACAATCAACAAATGGCCAAATTGCGAAAAGAAAATGATGAACTAAGGCTAGAGATAAAGTCCTTCAAGGATCTCTTCAAGAAAGGGATGAAGACTCAAAAGACCCAGCCGCAAAATCAATGGCAACAGGTATCAAAGCCGAAGAAAAGTGCAAAGCAAGCAATTCCAGAAGAAGTTCTAAGTGCTGGTGGCAACAACGAGAGCCAAAACTAGTTAGCAGCGCTGGAGGGATTAACCGAAGAAATGGAAATTGAAGAAAATATCGAAGGTAATTTTAATCAAGATAATGACTTAAATTTTATTCAATATTTAAAGAACAAAAATAAGGAGAAAAAACCAGCCCGTAGTTCTGCTGGTTCCTCTGAAAAAGGCTTCCAACAAGACAGAAAAAGTTCCGCCAATCAACGTGTTCGGACAAACCAGGAAAAATATGGTTCGGCTATTGGCAGCCGAAAATAAACTGGCCAATTTCGAAATCAAAATAGTTAATGCCGAAAAATTAACTATAAGGACGAAATCACTGGTTGATTTCAAGTGAGCCAAAGATGCGCTGATTTCTGGGGAAGTTCCACACTTCACCTATACCCCAAAAAGTGAAAAAAATCAGACCTTCTTGTTGAAGGGTTTGGACAGCGGAGAGGATACGGTCGATCTTCTTCAGGTGTTCAAGGAGGCTGCACCAGATATTGATTTCGTTTCAGTCAAAGCCTTTGCGACAAGAAGGTCGACCATAGAAAGGAAGAATTTACCACTTTACCTGGTACAAATTGCAAATAAGAGCAGTCCAAGTGCCCTTCAACAAATAAGGTACTTGAATTTCAGAGTGGTGAGGTGGGAACGCCTCCAGAAAAGAGAAGTCAACCAGAGTTACCAGTATCAAAGATTTGGACATTCGGCTGCCAATTGTGCCATGCACTATCGTTGCGTTAAACGCAAAGACGTTCATGCTCCCGGTGAGTGCAAATTGGCTCAGACGGAGCCTAAAGAAAAATTATACTGCGTTAACTGCGGTGTTTTTGGTCACCCAGCATCATATCGAGGATGCTCCCGATATCAAGATGCAAAAGTTAAATTTGCTCCAAAGCAAACACAAGTACACTGAAATACCATACCTTCCAACTTCGTCAAGCCCGGAGTATCATTTGCACTCGCCGCTGGAGGACCAGCAGAAAAAGCTGGAAATAATGTAAGTGGCAATAATGAGCTGCTTCTCAAAATTTACCAGCAACTTAATTCTTTATCGGAGAGAATCGACAAACAAGATTCAAAAATTAACTTTGCTTTTCAGCGTTTAGGTCTTTCAAATGCCTAATAATAACTTGTCATCCAGTCATATTCCCATGGATAGGCTTCGCCTCATTTCGATCAACGTCAACTCTATCGTTGCTATACATCGACGTGATTATCTCCTTGAATTTGTTGTTAAGCAAAAGCCTGACATCATACTTCTCACTGAAACCCACCTCAATTCATGGCATTCCGTGGAATTCAAAGATTTTGCATTTGTAAGAAACGATAGGGTAATAGGTGATGGGGGAGGTGGCACCGGGATATTGGTTAGAAGACCCTATTGTTTCCAAAATATTAAAAAAGTTGGATTCAAAAACTTTGAATTTCTTGAAGTGTCCGTCATCAAAATTTCACTGCCAGGTAGGGATAACCTCTTCGTTATCTCTGCCTATGCAACTGGTCAAAATGTTCTCAAGTTCAAGGAGGATCTCAAGTCCTCGTTTGAAATACTCGAATTGAACAGGCTGCATACTTATTTTATTTTTGCCGGTGAACTGAATGCCAAGCATACATCATGGCCAAACGCCACCAATAACCCAAGAGGTGTATTCCTGAAATCATGGATAACAGAGAACCAAATTGAATACAGGTGCAACCTATATGGGTCGGAGTTCCCAACATACCCTAGGGCAAATTCATATTTGGACCTCTGCATTGCTGACGCAAGACTTGAATTCAGCTTTAATAGTCCTCAACAGAAACTGCAGGTGCTTCCCTACGATAGCGACCATAACGCAATCGTAATGGAAATCAATCATCAAAGGGATGATTTCTTCCTCATTCCAGTTCAACATGAAAACCATCGGTTGAATTTCAAAAAAACAGACTGGGGAAAGTTTCAAAAGAAGTTTAATCAGGAGTACCAGAAGCAATGTCCCTCTTCTGATGATGGCAACGCTTGCTCAATGGTTTCTAATAACAGAAATCTAACTGACGATGAAGTAGATCTCTATTTGTCGAAGTTAGAGAACCTGACGTTGGAAACGATTGAGAAAGTTGTTCCCAAGATTAAACATCGAAACACTATAGAAGGATATGAAACACCAACCATCGCAAGGTTGAAAAGATTGAAAAGCCTTCTTCTCACCCGCGTCAACAATATTTATCGACGATTTTTGGACTACAACCATCTCTCGTTGGCTTTGTTGAAATTACATCTGAAGACTGTCCGGAACATAATCCGTTCATACTTCAGGAGTGAGGTCAGCAATCAATGGGCAGAAAAACTAAGGGGTACTAGCCCACAGGACCCAGATGGCGTTTTCGCGAAAGTGAATAGCTTATTCCGCAGGAAGTCTCGAGTGAAGGTATCGAATCTTGAAGTCGCTAGTGATGAGATAAATCTTCTCGATAGAGCTGGTATCGAAATTGATAGTACGACTCCGGATAGAAATGGAAACAGGATTATATGTGATGGATTGCAGAAACTTGCCCTGATCGGAACACATTTTGAATTGGTTCATCTGCCAAACCCAGAGAGAAGGAATGAAATATTTTCAGAGGTCGTTGAAGCAAAAGTTTCCGACTTCAAATCAAGCCTGAACGGCCAATCAATTCTTCATTTCAATGAAACATTAACATCTGACCTCATACCGAGCTTGAATCTTATTGATTATTTCGTCAGCTATGAAGACTTGTGTTTCATATTTCGCAGAATAAACAACAAAAAATCATGTGGTACTGACGGTATTCCAAATATAGTTCTCCAACATTTGCCTGAGGTTGCTATTAGGAATTATTGCATATTGTTCAACAACATGTTGAACAATTCATATTTGCCAAACGAGTGGAAAAAGGCTAAGGTATTTCCGATCTTGAAGAAAGGAAAAGAATCTTCATGCCCTAAAAGCTATCGCCCAATCAGCTTGCTGCCTAACATCAGCAAGGTGTTTGAAGTGATACTCAACAGAGCATTAAACGCCCACATTGAGGAAAATGAGTTGATGCCGAATTGCCAATTTGGTTTTCGTGCCAGGCATTCAACCATACATGCAATAACGAAAGTAACCACAGACATCTGTTGGAAACTAAACAACAAAGAATGCGTTGTGGCATGTCTCATTGATATGGAGAAAGCCTTCGATACGGTGTGGTTAGATGGACTAGTTTTCAAACTTCTTCAGGACAGGTTCCCCAGATACCTTGTTGCCATGATGTGTAATATGTTATACGGGAAATCATTTGTTGTAACTGATGGAAATTTGACAACAATGCGCGAATTCAAGGTCTTGAATGGTCTACAGCAGGGAACAGTTACTGCGCCCCTGCTATTCTCCATATTCATTCGCAAGCTATTGAACGGCTTTGATTTTAATGTCTCGCCAACGCGATCATTGGTAGCGTTTGCTGATGATCTGATCATCTATACGGCAGACCAAAAAGCTACAATAGTTCAGAGCAATCTTCAAAAAATGTTTAACGATGTACAGCTCTACACCGACAATTGGCGAATGAAAATCAATGCGCAGAAGTGCGAAACAATTTTGTTTCGGACAATGCTGCAGGGGGCCAGTCAAGACCTGAAACGTAATTGGAAGGATTCCCACATTATGGCTGGTGAGGGTAGTTCAGAACGGGTTCCACATAAATCCTATCTTCGATACCTCAGTGTTCATCTCGATCAGTATCTGTACTATACCGAACTTGTCAAAATCATGCTCAGTAAAGCACTCAAAGTAGTCATGGCCCTTCGGCGACTCTTTCATTCCAGATACATTGATCAAAAAGTCAAAGTTATTTGTTACAAGACCCTGGTTAGGCCAGTTTTGACATACGGATGCCAGATCTGGTACAACCAGAGTGCTAGTACGATGGAAAGATTAAGAGTTTTCGAAAGGAAATGTCTTCGTGCATGTACTGGTTTGTACAAAAAGCCTGAGACGGATTGGAAGCACTATATATCGAATCGAAAAATTTATCAAACCGCTCAAGTGACAAGAGTCGATATCTTCATATTGAAACTTCTTCGGAATCATATCGCAAGATCTGTAACTGTGAGTGAAAACCCTTGGATTTCACAGCCGTTCCACCCTACAGATGGGTATATTGTGACTTGCCTCACTACTGGCTTCGTTCCTCCAGAAGCATTCGTGTATTTGGACATGAATCGATATGTTTTTGATTCTGACGGCGTCCCAATCATATATCACATATACCGACGGGCCACCGATAAGAAGATAAAATATCCTCCGAATCTGAGTTCACGAGACCAACAATTCCAATGGAGATACTCATTTGCTAGATTTGTTGAGGCTGGTCGAGCTGAGATGGAACAATCTAGGTATTGGTGGCTGAATGACAATGTCTAAATTATTCGTGTTTATTTTCTGTTTTTGTGCTTTTTCTCGTTACTTAGTTTTTTAGATTCATCTCATTATTGCTACATCTAGTATTGTTGTTTATTTGTATTATAAATTAGGTATAGGTTTCAATATAAGGTAACGTTTTTTTTTTGATTGAACTTATTGTATTGTATTATCAGGGTGTAACATATTAGGTATAGGATATAACTTCATTGTTGTGTTAGTAGTATAAGTAATTTTTGAATAATGCTGGTTGGTTTTTTCTCCTTTTTCCAATTGAATCAAAAAATATCTAATAATCTTAATTAATTAAAATTTGCAAGTGTATTTTTTTTCATTAAATATGTTTAACTGATAACATATAAATTTAGAGAGCCATTCGGGCCATTAAGTTTTTTATAGTTTTATTGTTTGGAATTTGCTTTATATTCTGTTAAAAATTTATAACGATTGGTATTAAATAAAGCGCTTTTGACTTGACTTTGACTATGTTGAATTCGTTTCTCTTAATGGAATCAACGGCGGCTTTGAATTGGTCAAAGTCGTTAGAATTTATAGTACCAAAAAGAACTTTTAAAGAACTTGCTACCCAATTGGCAAATCCTCTACGTAACCGAATATTAGGTGAAAATCCTTGTAACCCGTAAATAGTATTTAAATGATGGTTCAAACGTTTAGCTTGTAGTTCACCATTCAATTTTAAGTTTTTACACGCTGCAAGGTTGTCGACACATATATCGTTAATTTTTTTTTTAGTTTCCGTATGTTTTCTATTTTAACATCTAATTCCGTTAGGTCTATAACCTTAATTAAATGAATTTTTTCATTTGCAAATTTTATGTCCTGAAATATAATTGAAGTAGACACCTGGATAACGTATTTCGTTAACAGATATATCTTCCAATACTACTGATCCGAGTCTTGCGATGAGGATGATCGCCCATTTGATGCTGGAATATATAGTTTTACGTCACTAACGTTAAACCAACTTTTTAATCTATTATTTATTTGTACAGATTTCTTTGAGACTTGCAAAATTTTAAAAGGACCAACCCATTGGTTCATTACATCTTTAGATTTCTTGTGACGAATCAAAATTTCGTCGTCCATCTTATAATTATAAATGTTTCCTCTTTCATCTAACGTACTATCATATATATCTTTTGCTTTTTTCTTAATATTCCAATTAAACTCTATAGCTTGTTTTCTTATTTTCTTAAGTGAATCAATCATTGAATCATATGTCTCGTTTTCTTCTTCAGTTTTGACCTGATCGATTGGCAAAGTTTTTCTTCCAAATAATAATTCTTCTGCTGATATGCCAGTTTCTTGACAAACACACTGATTGAAACATAAGCTTGCCATGCCCAATGAATCCTGTGGTCCTAAGGCTGTTTCATTGATAACACTACGCAAAAATTCCTTGAGCCTTGCGTGTGATCTTTCTACAGAACCATTTGATTGTGGATATCTGGAGCTGATTGAGATCATTTCTATTTCAAGTCTTTTACAAAGCTCGGTAACAATTTTTCCTGTAAGGACATTACTATAGTCTGATCGAATTTCCTTCGGAATACCGCAGTATGAGATCCAGTCGTTGATAACAGCGTTAGCAATATGTTTGCTTTCTTCTCTTTTTATGTATATAAACCTCAAATATTTCGATAAATTATCTTGTATCGTCAATGCTTTAAAATCCTTACCATCTTTCCATTTGAAAGATACCACATTCATTGATATCCGGTCAAAGGGTTGTTCTTTCAATTTTTCAATTGTCATTGGAGTTTTGAGGTTTCGGTGGATGATTTTCTGTCTCTGACATTTATCACATCTTTTGACAAAGTTTCTAATATCCTTCCTCATACCTTTCCAATGATAGCTTCTTCGCAGAAATTCTTCGAGATTGTTAACACCTCTATGGCTTCCGACAATGCCCATGTGCCACTTTTTGATTAATTTTAATCTTTCCTTTGGGTCAGTTACCTCGATGATTTCATCGTTTGGATCTTTTTCATTGATTTCTTCATTATTACTCTCCTCCCCCTCTTTGTCCTGAATATTGTCCTCGATTTCAACTCGTTCAGATTGTCTAGTTCATCAAGATTTATTTCGTCAATCTTATCACTTTTGAAATGTCTGATTATTTTATTTCCGTTTTTGCAAATCAAGTCTCCATATTTATTGATTGTATAATCCTCAATCATTTCAGAATGTTTGTATCCCAGAATATCTTCTGATACATCATGATCATGGTCACCATCTATTTCGATATGATTTCCCGTTCCTGTAGGAATGATTGCATCGGCAACTTTGTTGTCCTTTCTAGGCTTATATTCAATTTTGTACTGGTATTCCTCTAGTTTTAGGCGACAGCGTATAAGTCTGCTACCTGGGTCTTTTACGTTGAAAAGCCACAATAAAGGTCGGTGATCGGTCTGCATTGTTTTACAGACTACACTACAGCGAGACATTCTTTCTCTGTGGTCGAATAGTTTCACTCACCGTTATTTAGTGTTCTGTTAAGAAACATGACTGGTCTTTCGTATCTCAAATCATTATCTTGTGACAAGACTGCTCCTATCCCATTGTTGCTTGCATCTGTAGTAAGTATGAACCAGTTATTAAAATCAGGATACGTTAGGGTAACATTTTCCTTGAAATTTTCCTTAATTTTTTCAAACGCAGACTGACACCCTTTGGACCAACTAAATTCTGTATCTTTCCGAAGGAGTTTGTTTAAAGGCTCTACAGTTTTCGCATAGTTATGCACAAATCTACGATAAAAGCCAGTCAAACCCAAGAATAAGTTTATCTCCTTCTGGTTTTGAGGCGCTTTTAATTTGTCAATTGCCTCGAGCTTTTTGGGATCCATGCTGACACCATTGTCAGAAATTATGTGTCCTAGGTATGCTACTTCTTTGCGAAAAAACTCGCATTTATCGGGCTGAACTCTAAGGTTATTCAACTTCAGGCGTCCAAACACCAATTTTAATTTTTCGTTGTGATCCTCAAGTGATTCACCATAGATGACAATGTCATCCAGGTAAACGAAGGATTTTGATCCTTGCAATTTAGAAAGCACAGTATTCATCATTCGCTTTCATGCCGGGGCATTTTTCAAACCGAATGGCATACGTGTATACTCGTAGTGTCCATAGAAAGTGCTGAAAGCAGTTTTGCATTGATCTTCCGTTTTACAGGTATTTGTTGAAATCCGCTTGTTAGATCTATTGTTGAAAAATATTTTGCTTTTCCCAATTGATCCAATATTTCAGAAATATTAGGTAAAGGATAATTATCCGTAGCCGTGACTTCATTGAGCTTGCGGTAGTCTATAACTATACGCCATTTCATTTTACCGCTTACATCGACCTGTGAGTTGATTTGGATCGAATTCTCTAAATAAACAGTTATATTTTTTTTATAATTTCCCAAATGCTATCTCTTTCCTCTTGATTCATATGATCATCCCTAATGCATATTGCAGTGGGTTTTTCTTGCGATTCCTCTGTAGAAATTTTGCAAATGTGTATTTCTTCAGAATTCAACTTTAATTCCTGGTTTCTTTCATATAGTATGACTACAGGAACTTCCCTATTCATATTCACTTCAACCAGTGATTATGCAATTTTCATTTGACCCTTTTTAATTCCCATAACTATAAAGGTTTTCACCTGGGTTTTCATTGACATGTAAATAGTACATTGTTCCTGTACGCGGTCTAGCAATGAAATTTTTCTTTGATAATCGAAATTTATTATCTCTAATTACTAAAGTTTGATTACTAAGTTAAGCAAAGCCTTTTGTCCAACTAAAAATGGAGAGCCCAATATTCCGTCGAATTTATCGAAGAGACGATTGGTTGCCACTTGAAATGGAATATTGTATTTTTCTTGACCATAATATAGGGATAGAGATGAAAGGCCAAAGGTATTCCCATCTACGGCGTTTATGCATTGATACTTTACACCCTTTGACTTATCGACATCTCTTTCAAAGACATATTTCGCGGCAATCAAATTTAGTGAACTTCCTGTGTCGACAAGAAATTTCAAATATTGTTTACCTAGCCTAAGAAAAAGAAAAGGACTATCTTCTATATCTAATGATTTCAAATATTGTTTACCTAGCCTAAGAAAAAGAAAAGGACTTCTTCTATATCTAATGAGTTTATTCTTTATTCGTTACTTAGATTATTATTTTCATAATTAGTATTTTGCTTGCTAGAACTTTTGGATGAATTCTCGCTATTTGATGTAGAGGCTCCATTTTTCTGTGATGACTTCGTTGAACTTTTATTTCCTGGCTGCCCAGATTTGTTTTTTTGGTTACTTCTGCAATCGCGTTGAATGTGTCCTATTTCACCACACTTGTAACAATTCTTATCTGAGTCCAACTTGTGAACTCTTGGAAGAGTATGCCGATCTGTAAAATCTTTCTTACTAGACACTTTCACTGATGCTGTTAACGCATCCCTCAATCCATTGATGAAGACGTTCCGCACTTGTTCTTCTATGAAAAAGTTTTCTCCGATCGACGACTGATCTGATCGAGCAGTCAGTATCCTCCGATGAAGACCTAATAGCCTATAATGGTATTGAACTACCGTTTCACTGCTACTTTGTTTAAAGAAGAACAACTCCTTTTGTAGTTGCAGTATTGACTGTGGTTTGGCATAGACTTGTTTAAGTTTAGCCTTCAAAGCACTCCAACTACCAAATTCTTCGTTTAGAATTATGGTTTGAGCGTTTCCTAATAACTGCATGCATATATACTTGAAGAGGATGACCCTGACTGGACCTTTCGCCAATCTCATCGCTTCTTCACATGCATACATGAAGTTGAAAGCGTCTTCTGCATTCCCTTCAAACACCGGAATAAGACTTTTCAAGTCGCTAAAACTATCAGCACTATTTGCATTTTCACTATCACTTGTCACATTTGATGCCGAAGCAGTTAAAACAGAATGGTTACCAGTAGCCATTACTCCAGCGAAAAATTCCTTACAAATAATGGATCCTTTCAAAGTTTTATCCCAACTTCGCCTTCGCCTTCCGAAGAGGACTCACTGGTAACAGGATCTCTTTTACCAATACGGTACTTAGCTAAGTACTCGCGAAATGTGGCGAAATCGACGTAATCACCACCAACTTTAACTTTTACACTTTCGCGATTACGAAGCGAAAGAATTTCCTCGACTTTAAGCTTGGATTTCATTAATCCTTATTTAACGCGGTATTCACTCATAAACGCGAAGTAATTGGTATTTCCGTTTTAAGACTTTGATTTCTCTTTTCTTAAAACAAAATACATTTAATTTTCCCTATATACTTGGTAAAGGTTTTTGCCGTTTATACCAAGGGCCTGTCAAAATCTTATCACGGAGGAACAGTGAAAATTTCGAGTTTCACAACACAATGAAAATTTACTTATATCTAAAATTTGAAAAATTTCTCTGTTTAAAATAAGGACTTACAAATGGATGTTCGCCATTCCTTTGGTTTGGTTCTTCTGCACTTCCGTAGTCAGATTAGCTCCTTATTTTCTGCTTTGATTTCGCTTTTATTTTCCCGCGATGGGTCAACCGCAGGCTAGAGATGCTTCCAATCCTTTTTCCGATTATCCCTCGATCAGCCAACCTACTTCACGCAGGCTAAAGGCGCTTGGCCAACGGTGGTAGTTCTCATCAAGAGAGAAACTACGTTTCTACCCCCTTTAATTATTCCTCGATGGGCCAACCAACTTCACGCAGGCTAAAAGATGCTTGGCCAACGTTAGAAGTTCTCGTCAAGAGAGAAACTTCTTTAATTTTAAAACTTTTTTTATTTTTTCCACGTTGTCCCGCGTTGAGGAGGAAATACCTCCTTTTCCAAATCACTTGCTTTTTTTATCAGTTTTTCACAAAAAACCCAATCAGAAACTTCGGGAAACTTTTCACTATTGCAAGTTAAGATAGTCAATTAACTTTCCCTGTTGGAAACTGTTTATTAAAAACTGTTCATTTTCAGGTAATGAGGTCGAATCACTGGATAGTCAATTTATTATGACTATCCCACCGCTGCCACCAAATGTTGTTACACGCGAGAGTGTTAGAATAAAAAAACAAAATTTAAATATTTTACACTTTATTAATATTGGGCTATAATACTATAACACTTTTAACTTAATTTAATTACAATTATTAGCGCGCACGGGCTTATTTCCACGACAAGATAATTCAGATTAAGCGCGAGTTGTAAAGCAATTAGGATACTTAATACTTCAAACTGCTGACGATGCAGTCTCAAGTCGTTCACTTGTTTGGTGAGAAAATTTTCATTCTCATGAAAATTTTCCCACATTCATCAAAATGCGCAAGTTAATGCAGACGCTGACTAAGCGGTCACGTTGCATGAACTTGCGATCAAATCTATGTAAAACGTGGAGTTAGCACGCGCGTAACAGTGCCCCCTCGCACCCGCCCAACCGGATCAAGATCCATATACGTTGCAGTGGCCAAGTATTTATCTTCTGCGTGGTAAACTCATACAAACCAAACTGTATGAGCCTTCCCATCAGAGAAGAAATACACCAGTGACCAATTTATGTCATAGAGTTATGCAATCGAATCACACAACCCCATCCCATAAAAAGACACCTTGCTCCAGGCCACTCAACCCGCGAGAGTTCCTGAAACAAAAAGAAGGTTATTATGTGCCCGATGGCTGGCTCATGTCTGTTGGTGAGAGCCTTCCACCGTACCGGGTCCTATACCCGGTCAGACAGGTGAAAATGGAAAGACCGAACGTTAAATTTAGCAATTCATTTTATTTACAAGAACGTCTCTTTGTTTTGCGAGGTTCGTCATTCCAAAAGCTACGTTACATGTATTTTATATCTAATAAATTTTAAATTAGAAACAAGTTGGGTAAACAGACCTACGCTCATGTCAGAAGGGTTTTGTATTCAATTTACAAAATGCAGTCACCAGATCGAATCAAATCAAGAAACATGTCAAAGACGATTTTATTGGAGAAAATATGAAATTCGAAGATCATACTATTATCAACAAAGTTGAACGGATTTCGACTTCTGAGGTTTTTAGTATTGTTATACTCATAAATATCACCCTTGATAATTATTTCAGATGCCCATCCGCGACGGAGGAAACACATTTTTCATGTATTTCCCCCCTGTGCCCCCACTGAAGCAAAAACTGACAGTTTAACAATTGTTTTGAAAAGCTCCCATGAAAACTTTTATTTCATACTCATATCGGCAACGTTTGATGAAGTTTTTTTCAGGGGCCACTCTCCTGTACTGTTATCATCGATTCATGACCAATTTTTTCGAATCATAGAATGGTTACAAAACCGTTTTGCTAGGAGCTCTCTCCCGCCTCCTTGACTTGTTTCACTTATGAGCATTAATGGTAGGTACTCATCTTCAGTCGTTCATTAAATTGAATCAAGTGTTCAAAGCATTTACCTTAAACGTTATAGTTGGGAAAAAATAACTCAAAATTATTCAATCTGCGCATTTAAAACAGCCACTATTTTGTTTTACGATTACTGATACCACTAGCTGAACCGATTCTCAAAGATATACATGACACCTATCATTCCTGAAATTTTCATGCAAATCCTAGCAAAACTGTAGTGTCTGAGTCGGTAAAAAGCGCATGGTGTTCCATAGCCATATATTGCCATAGTAATAAATGCAGCGCATATTGTTCCACAGTAATATAGGACAATTCAAACCGCTATAACATCGCTAAATATGATTCAATCTTTATGAAACTTTCAGGATGGATCAATCTTATAAATAGACATCCACGTACTGAATTTAATTGAATTTAAGGGTACCGTTAAGATTTTATTCAAGAAAACAAAAAATCGATAAATCATGCTATTACTAACAAAGTTGAGTGAATTGCGACTTCTCATGTATTTGTTGTTGTTGTACTCACAAAGGCCTACATTCCTGATTTTTTTCAGATTTTTCTGATCTTAGGTGTCCAATCGCGAGGGGGGGGGGGACACAAATGTTTCGTGTATTTCCCCTCCCTGTGCGCCCCTCGAAGCAAATTTTGCTAAACCAAGTCCTGTCTTGAAAAGTTCTCATCAAGACCTTTCATTTGATACCCATATCGGCTACCTTCAATGAAATTTCTTTTCGGGGGGTCACTCTCCTATATGAGGAGACCCCCCTTAAATACCTTATTAAAATTTTTTTGTAGTTGGACTTTGAAGAGATCACCACTTTGCACCTACACACAAAATTTGATGTTTCTAGCTTAAGTAGTTTCCGAGAAAAACTGCTGTGACACACGGACGGATGGACGGACGGACGGACGGACGGACGGACAGACGGACAGACTGGTCGCGAAACTAGTAAGGTTTTGTAAAATTATTTTACAAAACCCTAAAAAAGATTATATGACATTATTTTCCGTTCCATATAAATATGTGTTGTTTCTACTTTTTAATTTCTAACAGAACACACAATACAATAATAGTGAATGTGTGTGTGTGTGTGTGTGTGTGTGTGTGTGTTCCCGTGTGTTTTTATGATAATTCGATCATATTATTTAACCCATTAATCTAATGAAACATTATATTATTTAAAATGCGTTTTCTATTCATGAAACAATGATTTACAAAAATCGCACTCTGCGCTTACAAGCAATTATAGTGAAGCTGATCAGTTTCGTACGACACATTAAAAGTTAAAGTTAAAAGTATAAAGGATTTTAGTTAAATCTTTCAATTAAGACGCTAGGTTTATGAACGAATAAGAATTATTTAGAATATTTTATTTTTCATAAGATGCTATAGAAATTATATTAAAGTTACTTCTCTACTAGAAGTTTAGCGCAAAAAAATATCTCGTTGTCTTTTCATATAAATACCTACTTCCTCTATTATTCCACGATGAAATCTATCAATGCAAATTATCTTCTTTACAACCTGTACATTCTAAAAATTGGTCTTCATATGTCCTTTAGTTCAAATGCATTAGCGTTCGAATTGCTAATGTTGTCAACTCAGTTTTAAGTGATTAAAAGGTTGATATAAAAAATATCAAATATATTCTTATCCCTTTGGTTCCTTTTAAAACAACCTTATTTATTCACTGTCGAATTTCGTATGGGATGATAACTGATTGATTTAACCAACAGCACAAAAAAAAATATTATTTTTAATCCTCTTACTTTAAGTAATTATTTTAATGATTATCATTTCATCATATTCATTTAAAAAATTAAAAATTGAATCTAAAATGTAGTCATTCATATAATGAATAATAAAAAGACATAGTAAACAAAGGGTACTTACTCATCCTTGCCCGACAACGAGCGCTCGTTGACGAAGCAGGGGTGTATAAGTCCTGGAATTGTTTTAGTTCTTTGTTTTTTCTAATTAGTACCGATTTCAAAATTATTGTTAAGCTAATTTGAGTCAGAATCGCCAGACATAATCACTATTGAAATACAAGAAAACACCACCGTTTGGAGGAATACATGCTTCATTTGATGCTTGGCAATCACCAGCCGAGCCGGTCCATCCTTCCATGCAGACACATTAACCCAAACGCACATTCCATGATCAGGGCCTGAGCACCACAGTAATTGATTATGACAATCCCATGGGAAGTCATCACATTGGTAGTAATTTCCGGTAATTTCTTCTTCAGGATTCGGTCTCTTGTCACATTCGCAAACAGTACCCTCACGTGCCTCAAATGTTTAGCACTAAGCAGGATGTTCTTCATATAAACTGTGGCCGTGTTGTTCGCAAGGACCACTACATGGCATTTCCAAATCGATGACTAAACTTTCATTTAAACTAACCAAATATATTTGGAACTTTTGGAAGCATTCTTTTGGATCAAATTTTTCTTTTATCAATTTATATCTTTTCAGCGCTGCACCTTTCAACTTATACTGTTCTATTTCAATATCCTTTTTCCGTATTAAATATATCAATTCTGTATTTTGTTTGGTTAAACTGCTAACCGATAATAAAGAAGGAGGCAACACTATTTCCATAAAAGTTTTCTGATCACATCTTTCTAGCTTCCAATTAATATTAAGCGGTCTATTCGATACGAATTATTTATAATCCAAATTAGCTTTAGCTTCCATAGGGCGCAAAGAGACCTGAGATGATAAACTAACTAAAGTTGATAGGATTGTTTAATTATCATATTCTATTCGTTTATTTTGTTTCCTTGCTCTGTTCGAGACATCATTAGCAGAACTCTCTTCCCGCCACAAATACTCTAAATCACTCAAAAAAACTTCCTCGATGAATCGTAAATCACTATTTCAATCAAAGATTCCGTTCACTTTTCATTCACTTATGCACGTCGCTGCCTACTTTTCATACTCCAGTCCGCCCTGGTCACTTTTCTCATTGTATCTCGTAAACAAAATAATGCAAATCAAGTGAAACTCGAAGCAGAACTTACGCGATAAGCTCTGTTCTCAATCTCCCGTGAATTCATTTTTTACCGCTAATTGCAAATAATTTCAATTGGCACCAATGACAAAACTGCGTTTTTTTACCAAGTTGAAATGCAACAAAAGTCACAATCACACATTTCGCGGTACGGCACTCTACGATTTTGGAGTCTTTTCTAATAGTCCGATCGCAAATGTTCAGAGCTATTCTTACAAACAGAATTTGCACAAATTAGGAACCATTTTACATGGAAATTCGAGGATTTTCCACTGACCGTCACGCATGTGCTTCGACGCCGGACTAGGGATGGCCGATACCAACGAAGGAATCGATTCCTCAGTATCGAATCTGGCTGAAAAGAAAAGTATCGTGGTATCCATATGTCACGTGAAAAACATCGATACTAAAAGGAATCGACTCGATTCTTTCAAATTAAAGTTAAAGAAGAAGAATTTACGGCATGCAAGATGTTTGACGCATGAAATGCTTGTACAAAATCGAAGCTTAAAGGTAGTTAAAAATCAGAACAATCAAGCAAAATAAAACAGGCATATTTACTTTAGAAAAAATCTTTATAAAAAGTTAAGAGCACATGTTTAATTTTTAGAACTGATAAGAAAGTCGAAAAATTATCGAATCTTTAAAGCTGTTTTCCACACTGAAAAAGATGTTGCCGCCAAGAAAGTTTCTTGGTGGAGGTGGTCGGCAGTCGTGCGGGTTCTGTTGTCCGTTATAATTAAACCGGCGCAAGAGAAGAGTCTTTCACTTGGGCAAGACGTAGCCATCACGGAGAGGAACCGACAGGCAATGGGATATAAATTCGGGTACTCTCCCTTCAAAGACTGCCACACCTCAAAAGGGTTTGCTCGCACACTGTGGAGAGGCTCGTTGAGGTATTGTCACAGTTCAACAGGAAAGCCACCAGGGAAGTCATCTCCAACCGCCATCTCACTCTGGCGTACAACCTCTTCGTGATCGCCCCAGAAATCGTCAGGAGTCTCCTCATGACCAGCCTCGAATTCTCTCTCTTACCGAGCTGCAGCACTGGTAGCTGCTGCTGTTTTCATAATTTTTTTTGTCTAATGGAAAGAAAAAAATATTCTCATTATTAATAAAATAACAGCTGTATCAATAGAAAAAAACACTATATTAATAGAAAAAAGCTGCATTATAAGCAAAAATATAGCCTTCAACCAAAGCGATAAACATTACCTCATCAGAAATGTAGGTGAGCACATCTGCGATGCACTGAGCACTTCAAAAATAATGCTTCTTGAAACGGGGGTCAAGAATCGTTACGATCGCCATGTTCCTATTTTTTTCAATGCTACCAAAGCGCCTTTCAAGTTCAGATAGCAAATATTGCTTTAAATTTGCAGCGGTCATATTGCCCACAGATACCACCACTGCATGCATTTTCTATCCAGAAACATAACATAAATTTCAATACGAGACAGCTGGCACAAAAATAGAAAGTACTCACCTCACGCAGGATGTGAGTAACTGGTATGACCTTGCTGAGCGTTGTTGACTTTTCTGCAGAGAGTTCACTGGTCGCTTTAGCAAATGGCTGCAGAAGCTTCATGACTATTCGCAGAGTTGCTAGCTCTGCTCCATTCAGCATGATAATCTCCGAAAACCTAGTAGCGGCCAGGCTCACAATATCTGACATCATATTTTGAGCTCCACCTATGGAAACTTCTTGAATGAGGCGTAGGCATGTTCCTTCACTTTTTTCTCTCTCCATTTGCAACTCTTTCAAGTAGTTGCTAAAGTTATAGCTGTGCCTTGAAAATGTCGCAATGATCTTGACTTTTTTAAGAAGATCCGTGACTCCGAGAACATTCTCCACTTTTTCCTTAATAATTTCATTTGTTCCATCAGTCAGGGTACTTTGGACAGGAACCTCATGAGTTACAAATGCGGTTTGTGGAATTCGGTTTAATATATGATCAAAGCATGGATTGTGATGGTTGATACCAAAATCTGTCTCACTGCTTGCTTTATATTTTCAGCACTATCCGTCACAACCATACTGACTTTTTCATTTTCAATACCCCACTGCACTAAAATATCTTCTAAAGTTTGAGCAAGGTAAGAGGTGGTGTGCCTTTGCGTCAGATGTAAAAGGCCCAAAATGCAAGATTCCATTTCAATTCCTTTCAGGATTAAGAAAATCAAAAATAAAATCATAAAACATTTGCATATTGCTTATGAAATTAATCAATCAATCAATAAATACATAAATTACCTTTCAGATAGTGAGCAGTGCATCCAAGATGGCTGTTAGTTGTATGAATCTCAGTCCAACAGTCTGCAGTGAGGCATATGGAGTTCGGCTTGCACAGAGCTTCTTTCACGAGCAAGCTGACAGATTCGTACTTGTCTTCCATTAGCCGGGTTGTTGTCTGGCGGCTGGGGGGCTTCCATAACGGAGCGGCCTTCTGGCAGAAGTACTGAAATCCTGGTTTCTCAGGTGTGGTCAGCGGCAGCTGGTCTTTGCACACCATAAACAGCATAGCATCTCTCAACTCAGCTGATCAAGTGCCTCCATCCATAAAAAGAAACCATCAGGTAGGGACGCAGCTGCATGAAATTTCAAAAAGTAAACCTTCAAAAGATCTTTGCTGCACAAAGCTGTTTGTTATAGTACGCTGCCGTTTGTGAGGGGTCGCACAGGAACAACCGCAAGTTCTGCAAATTCCGGGCAGTGAGGATGGTCGTTGTAGCGTAACTGAATGTGGCGAAGTTGGTGGTGAAGTTGATTGTGACATTACGGATGGGTATGCGGAGAACGAAAGAGCAGAATTGGGTCTGCTAGTGCTTGCTGATGACGAGCAAGATTCCCCTGGGCTTTCATTAATTCTGAGCTGCAATAGTAGTGAAGCAGGTAACGAAAAAAGACATATTATCAAACACTCAAAAAATTTATAAAAAAAGTGCCATCAACTAGATGGCTCCATGGCATCCAACGACGCATTTGCAAAATGTGGTGGAATTAACTCTGCGGAGTTCAGCCATACACGTCTCATCCCATTGTTGGCACTTCATTAGAATCAACTTATTGTAAATTCATTTTACTTACGAGAATGCTGTCGGCGTCCAAAATCTTCCAAGCAGTGCAATCGGCGGTCTCATTTTGTGGCTTCAAAATGTTATGCTTTCCTTTCAAATGCTTCCAAAAGTTGGAAGTATTGCTTGAAACAATGCTTGCACTGTACTGCGTCAGCACTAACATTCGTAATATGCTGCCAAACAATACTTGATTTCGCCGTTTGTGGCGACATTTTCAGTTTGCACTACACGTTATTTAAGTTCAACGTCTGCACTACACTTTATTCACAATTCAGCGTCTGCACTACACTTCGTTTAGGTTTAACGTCTGTACAAAACTTTATTAACATTCAATTTCTGCACTTGCACTACACTTTACTTACATTCAACAACAAACGTCAAACGTCAATCAGTCAATCAATTTTCATCACGAGTGTATCAAAATGTTATGCAAAGAATCGGGACAAAAATCGCCATGAAAGAATCGATTCCACTAAGAATCGAGCGAGTGGGTATCGAGTTCTTAGTATCGAGTCTTTCAGCAGCAAGTACCCGATTCTCCAAAGTATCGATTCGGTATCGGCCGTCCCTACGCCGAACTGAAACCCTCCCGAAAAAAACTTAGATCGCATCCACGCGCGATTACCTGGTCTCACGATCTCCAGCTGACTGCCTAGAAGCAGTAGATTTATTCCTCAAATCCGTTGTCCATTCAATATTTCCACTTGTATTGCATGTTCTGTTTTAGGAGGCTTGGATTGCGGTTCTCCATTTGCGACTCACCCGGCAACAACCTTTGAAATCATTTTCACGTTTCGAGCACTACGCACTTTGCAAATGAATCTGAATTGTAGCTTATGCTATCGTGGTACAAGTGCAATAAAGGTTTTTGGAGTTATTCCTGTGGTTTCAAGTTTTGCGGGCTCATGATTCGCGCGAAGACGCCTGCATGTTAACGTGCAGCCACTGCCGGGTTGGATGAAATACGCAGTTGCGTTGGGTAGATTGTGTGCAGTAGTGATAGGTACTTGTTGATTGATCTTCTCTTTTTGTTCCTATAACTGTTTCATCAAATTTTCCTCCTTGCTTACATTCTCATGTCTATATGGAATTTTTAATTACAAAGACATTTGTTTGAATTTTTTGTTTACTAGCAACTCGTTTGATTTGTTTTTAATCCACTTGAAACTAAATTTTTCGTTTCTTTTATCATATAATCAGTTTATATTGATGAATTTTTCATGGTTTTCATTTGCGAATTTTTTTAAAATCGTAAATTTGATTTTATGCATTTATTTGAGCATTGTTAAGAACAACTTCGAACCAATAATAACAAACTATAAATATTTTTTATTTTTTTTTATATTTATTTTGAACGTTTTCAGCGAAAGCATGCGAGAACAATATATATTGCATTGTGTAGAGTATCAGCATTTTATAGCAGCTAACATTTTTACAACAACAGTTTTTTTTCAAAACATCGACTGGAACTTTAATTTCATACTTAAAGATTATACTTTTTATTATGCACTTATTGTTGCGTAGTTGTTTTGTTGTAGCTCTAGCGCAAAATGTTCGAGTTAAGGAGATAGAGACCTTTTCATTTATCATGCTACTGTCTGGGATTCTCCATAACAACTTGCTTAAAAGCTCCTGCTGATACACGGGATTTGACTTCATGACTCCCAAGCGATGCTGTACCGTCGCGTGCTATGCATAATTGTAAACCGGATGTTTCAGCTGACTCTTCTAATAAATCCAGGTTTGTATCCTTCAGAATTTCATCAATCAACGAGTCGGGATTCACACGAGTCTCCTCCACACGTCCCGAAACAGATGATTGATTTTCTTCTAACGCTCTTTTTTTTACGCTTTTCTGCTGTGATTTTCATACGATCTAATGATTCTGTTTCACTTATAACTAACGATCCCGAACTTTGATTTCTGGCATGACCGGAACCGCCTTCCGAGCTTTGTCTAGAATGTTGACTGTGCGAAAAACTACTATACCCAGAACCTTTAGACATTTGACTAGTTTTGCTAGAATTTCTCGAGTTTCCCATTTCGATGACACCACCAACTTGTGAAGGTAAGATATTACCGCTTTCCCTAGTAGGAATTTCAATTTCCTTGGTCACCTTGCTGTATGGATGAGGGAGATAGGAAAGCTTTAGAGCAGTTTAATAGGGTAACTGCTCGATTGCCACATTGCAGAATATTTCCTTTGTTTCTTCGTCATTTTCTTCGATCAATGTGTGCACGTTTATCAGCAAAACTTTGAAGAATTTTGATTTTATACGTTCATTGGCTACCTTAAAATCAATAACCTGCGATTTGAGCTCCCTATCCACAATGGAAGCCACTCCAAACTCTCACTTGCCAGTAGGCTTCCCACTTTAGAATATTGTGTACGATCTCACATTTTGAATATCACTTCCAGTCCAGTTCGTTTCTTGGGTTCCTAGTAGTTTGATTTATATTGACTGGCCTGTTGTAAAAGATCACTAACAGTACCAGGGTAATTGAGTGATCGGGCATTCCAGAATATAATGGCATAGGTTTTTAGGTCGTTGCCATGGATCCAATCCATTCCCAGGCTTTGTTACAGATTTCGAAACAATGTAAGGTTTACCAGGGATGAGTAGCTAGCTTGTCATCCAATTTTTATACCGGTGGCATCGTTATTGCTTTCAATTCCGTTCTGAGGTGTAAAAGACTTGCTTTCACTCTTTTTTGTCACCACAAAGGAAGTGTGAGTGGGATAAGTGGGTTGTAGATGTATTTACAGTTATTGACAGTTCTCGGCATTTAATATCCTATGATTGGGGAACTGTAAACCCAATTTGCAAACCCAAGACCATTTGGTCGTGGGATTTTTTTTATATCTTTAGCACTACAACCCCTTTTGGACTTTCGATTAAAGATAGTTTGAGTATCATATTATTTTGATCGAATAAATCAGCAACTCGGGAAGGTAATATGGTTAGTACCACGCATTGGCCGTGTGTCCGTCTACCCAGCTACGATACCTTCTGATTTTAATTCAGAACGTACCACAACTGAACGGGCTTATAGTCCGTCCGAAGAATCACTCGAACTAAATCTCGTTGCCACTAATGAAACTGAACTAGGGACCTTCAGCTTACGGGGTGAGTGCGCTAACCACTACACTACGTGAACTACTAATTGTGGGACTTAGGGTGAGAAATTGTGGAAGTTGTATGTTGGATGTACAATGGGATCCCTCCTGCTTTCTCAAACGGGCTTGGGGCTATCTACGGCGAGTTAAACTTTTTCTTACATTCATTTCTTATTGGAGTTTGCACGCCATTAGTTGATTGTAAAACTCATCTTTCAGTAGCGTATCGTAATTTCATCTACCCATCAAAGGGCTAAATCTTAAACATTTTGGCAAAGATAACATTAAAGTAGACCGTTTCAGTATCTTTCCAAATATTATATCGAATTTAATTAATCTTAAGTTACAAAATGCCATCCAAACTTAAATCACAACATTTACACCCATCATATTTCAAACTCTGGGCGCTATTCCAAAATCATGACGATAATTTCAAAAGCAAAACTTAAAATCACTTCTCATCCACTTTGTTTTATACTCCTGCTGGAATATAAATCGTTTCATTCTCTATATATGGGATTATCCGGATCATTCTTTAACACTCCTTCCTTCCTTTTCTAGAAAGTTATAGCGCTGTATCTTCTCTCTCTCCCAACTGAATCGTAACACCTAACTTTCGACCAAAACCATGTAATATATCCGTGGCTGATATAACTTTAGACAAAACAAAAGGACCGCATAATTCGACAAAAGATGAGCGCAGAAGGACATAGCAGCCAGCAATAGCCATGAATAATGCAAAGTGAGAACTATATGAATTTTAATAAAACTTTCTATGTAAGGCGATGCTTCAACACTGCTGTACAATGCAATAATGTGTTAACATTGAATTGTGGAGTCCTTAGGAATCCACAGAGAATGAGATGCAGGATAGAATGACAGTACCGCCAACTAAACTGCTCTTTTGTTTTTGGTGGAGTCAGCGTTAAAGCTCATTACATTGATAAATTATAGTTATCTACTACTGTCATTGGTTTTGGCGGTAAGAAAAAGTGTCTTTTCATAGTTAAAACTCAAATGTTTGAAACGACAAGTATAACTGTTTGAATACTACATATTTTGATTGGAAAAGTCCTCGATTATTGAAACAGATAAGATATCCTTAAAATATAAATAAACAATCTTTAGAGCATGGACGCGACTAGTCCTTGCAAAAATACCTGTCTGAGAAAACAAGTGAAAGTTGAAATACATAACAAAAAAAATTGAAGGAATAATAATGAGTAAATATTATACTAAGGTGCAAATACGAGCGAAATTCCCTTATTTTATAAGGAACCTTAATGGATCAGTGAAGTAAAGTATGATAAGACGGGAGCCATATGTATAACTTTTACATATGCTTGTGTCAGTAGTATTTCTTCTATAATGAAGTATGTTAAGTAAGATAATTACTTTTGATTAGATAATCAACTAACCAAAATTATCCATAGAGTTGCATTTTTATTATGAAAAACTATTATAAACCACTAAATCGATTTTATTTTTTAGGGCAGGGTACTGAAGCTTATTTACGTTCAGTGTTTGGGACATTCAGACGCAAAACACATCTTGACCCCCTAAATACCTCTCGTGACAACTTGAAAACTAAGCCTGGAACCATTTGACTCTTTAGCTTTTTTGCATTTTCTTACGCATAGGTACAGATATACTATATGTCTGGCGAGATGTGAAAAAATTGATGAGTTAATTAGGAATGAGATCTTTCCATTATCGATGCTTCGTGCCGTTTGAGTAGCCCTTTATTAACTGTCAGGATTGCATGAACATAACATGCCACATGATTTCACTTGTTGCCCGATCTTAGAATCTCTCTAAATATAATTTTTGAGAAGAGCTCACCAATTTTATTGAAGATTCAACACGCTACGTAAACCATCTTTTGCAGGCAAGAACGTAGGGTGGGCATAAACTACCTCTTCTTAGTAATATACTGCAGTCAAAATATAAATAATATTTCGTAGGCAATACTGAAAACAAACAAGCCCTCATAAAAGCTGAATCAGGAGCAAGTCAATGTTTATCTCGATATATGATATATAGTGTCCTATCTGGGGTCTGCAAAACCGAAATTGGTTAAAAACGTTGATTTTTTTATCAAGCGATACACGTTATTATTAAGTCATAGTCATAACAGAAAGTATGCGGGAATAGTAGGAGAAGACAGCAGCGAAATATATTTCGCGAATAAATATAAGGCAGCTACAGGGTTTTCCTATAAGAGGTGTTATTTAGATGTCAAAAGAAAAATGCTATTTTAGAATATGAACAATCGAATCTTTATTTTATTATAAAGAAAAAGATATGCCGTTCATAGTAAAAAATAATATCAGGCAAATAACCACCACAACTGAGCTTACATAACCAAATCGCAAACTGGCTGCCCTATGTCCTCGATAGCCTCACAAATTCCATCTTTGAGGTCTTAAATCGACGCTGGGCTGTTAGCGTAGACCTTCTCTATCATGGGGCCTCAAAGGAAGAAGTCACAAGGTGTTAAATCACAAGATCTCGGTGGCTAATTGTGATCACCTCTTCGAGAGATAACACGGTCTAGAAACTTTTCCCGTAAAATATCAATGGTTCAGTTGCTTGTGTGGCAGGTAGCACCGTCTTGTTGAAAGTAAACGTTGTTCAGATCACTACCATCCAATTCCGGCCATATAAGATCATTAATCATCTCTCGATAGCGCAATCCATTCACCGTAACTGTTGCTCCAGCCTAATTTTCGAAAAAGTAAGGTCCAATGATTCCGCCGGATAGAGAGGCTTTTTAACAATAATTCTTGGGATTTCCGAGCCCCAGATGCGACAATTTTGGTTGTTGACGAAGCCTTTGAGGTGAAAATGGGCCTCGTCACTCAAGATTTGATTTGATTTTTCGATGGAATTCCGGATCATTTTCATGCGTTTCAAGGACCCAATCAGCAAAGACACGACGTTGTTGATGATCGACTGGCTTGAGTTCTTGTGGTAACTGAACTTTATAAGCCTTGATGCCCAAACCTTTATGCGAAATACGGTGTAATGACGTTTGTGGAATGCCCAATTCCAAAGAACGATGAAGAATGGACAAACCTGGGTTTTCTTCAACACTTTCGGCTACAGCAGCAATATTCTCGGCTGTTCTTGAGTGACGTGCACATCACTAAGTTGTCCCAATAGCTCGAATTTTTCCACCAATTTCTGTATTGTGGTCCGACAAGGTGCTTCACGATGACCCAAAAATGTTGTTCTGCCAAATTTTCACCATATTCATAGTGAATTGTGATAATTTCATTGCATTATTGAAGAGTGTATCGTTCCATTTTTGTACATGGCGTAGTTTTTGCTTGTCAAATGTCAAAAGGACATCTACCGAAACAGCGGGCTATTCAAAATAACACCTCTTATTTGAAAACCCTATATTCGAAATATGCTGAGAAGAGGATGTTGCACACGAAAGTTGTATCAAAAGCGCTCCTCGCTTTTCTTAAAAGTTGAATTTCCTTGAAGCTTGGTGTTCATTCACGCGCAAACGAGACGAAATGAGAAGAAATAGTTTTTGTTGAACGAAGAGCACACGTGCTCACATCTTCAGCAGTTTTTCGGGCGAAATTGGGGTAAAAGCTCGCTACATTTAGATATGTTCCAACTTTCACACCCTATATTGCTGTCAACAAAGTATTTTATTACAGTCTGCTATTTAAGTTTCAGCAGCTAATCTACGAGTACAATATCATCCAGTTCCTACTACAGAGTTGTTGGAGCTTAGAGTTCAATGGTGAGGTGTTGGCTCTTATCACGAATCTTATTCTACTTGAAAGCGTAGTACAATGAATGGTTACGAATTAATCACCCGTTACTTATTTTGAGGCCACCACATCATTAAAGATAAAACAGCGTCCAGCAACAGACAGTATAGTCAGAACGCTCCTTACGGACTTCCTTGCCCTTTACATTCAGCAGCAAGGCGTGCGATCAGCTCCTAGTGATTATTCAGTGAGATCCACACTTGCCAGCATCTGCATACCAGTTTGCCCATAAATATCCAGTGGAACCGCTTTGCACAGGCCAGTTGCTCACTACTGACAGTCACCAGTTAGAAAATTGGAGGAGATACTCCGGGCAAACTCTTGAGCAGTGCTCCATCCAATCACTTGCGGGGAGTACCTAGCCAGGTTGAAGGCACTGTTGGATACCACCGTCCATGAAGTCAAGTCCGAGCGGTGGCGTGAAGGAGACAAGAGCCGACAAGGCAGCAACTTCACTACGTGAGATGGCTCGCCTACATCTCCGTCGCAGCAGCTTTTTTTCCGTAGGCAAATTGTATAGCTGCATCAAGGGATCAAAGTAGAAATCAAGAACCAGTTGCATGCTGATTGCCGGTTTTGGGTTTTACTGGGCATGAGACCTACTTCATCAAACAATCATTATAGAAGCAACTATGATTAAATAAATTAATCACCAATCAGGTATTTTATTTGTACGAATCGGGGAGATTGAGATGAGAAAGAAAGGCAAGCAACACTCTCTTTGGATTTTATGTAATTCCAGGACCAAGCGTGTTTGCTTAAACTGTGGATTGTAGAGACCCTGTTCCCAACATACTTCTCTAAAGCTGACGGATCTTTTTGTAGCCAAGCTAAAACTATTGTTGAATCGCACCACGCAAAGATCGGAATATCGTCAGTTTTGATGGCTGTTTATGTTTGCACCAGTAGTTCGGCTAGTAACAATGCTCAACATAGTTCTAGTCTCGGAAGTGTTAGTTTTGCTTTAAGGGGTGTCACTTTTGTTTTTGCCCAAAGAAGTGTCGTCGTGATTTTTCCAGAAGAGTCTGTAATCTTACAGTATACTACTTTAGTGTAGGCGACTTCAGAAGCATCGCAAAACCCGTGCAATTGTATAACATGCTGACTTGTATAGTGAATCCAGTGTGGAATTCTAGCTTATTCTATAATTGGCAGCTAATTTTGCAGCTGCTTTCATTCAGCTATAATCACATCGAATAAATTTTCATCCCAATCGACCCCAGACTGCCAGACTTTCTGCACCAACATTTTTGCTCTAACTATTACTAGTGCCAACCATTGAAGTGGATCGTATAATGTCGCTATGTTGGAAAGTAACAGCCGCTTAGTGGTTTTTGTGTGTCATCAAAGTCAGGAATATTGAACAAAAACTCGTCCTTAGCTGGATTCCAGTGTATGCCTAGCGTTTTTAACTGTAGAGTCTTCAGTACATTCATAGAGTCTGACTCCTCTGAAGTTTTCGGGAACACCTTAAAGCCGATATTGATTATTGCTGGTCCATTTATGTGAGGTGAATCCACCCTTTTGTAAAAAGTCACTTATATCTTTCTGGAGAGTATTTGCCTCACTCAGAGTATCAGCTCCACTTAGCACGTCGTTAATATAAAAATCTTCCTTCAGTTTTCGCGAGGTAAGTAGAAAATTGCTTCTTTCATCCGCGGCTAACTGAAAAAGAGTCCTTACTGCCAGAAATGTCACTGGAACAGTGCCGTATGTAATGGTTTTCAAGTGATACTCTTCTATAGGACCAGATCTTCTAGATCTCCATAAGATTCTTTGATAGTCTCTACAGCCTTTTGCGTTATTCACTTGGCAAAACATCTTTTCAATATCAGCTGTGTATACATATCTATGCTTCTTCCATCCAAGCATGATTTGTGCTAGGTCTTGCTGTAGTTTAGGACCGATGTATAGTTTTTCATTCAAACTTGGACCACACAGTGTTTTTGCGGAAGCATCAAAAACCACTTGAACTTTTGTTGTGGTGCTGCTTTTCTTTATAACTGGATGATGTGGAAAGTAGTAAACGAGTTGTTCATCACCAATGTAAGGAGTCACCTTCTCCATAAATAAAGCCTATGTCCAGATATTCCTGAAGAAATTCGTGGTATGCCTTTCTCAAGTCTTCGTTTCTACTCAAACGCTTCTCGACTTATTTAAAACAAATGAGCGCTCTGTTCCGCGATTCCCCAAGTGCTTGAATTGGAGCTTCGTTTTTGAAGGGAAACGTGACGGTGTATCTACCACTGGCATCCCTTGTGGTTGGGGTTTCATAGATGATTTCACAATTCTCCTGTGATATAGAGTTTTCACCACTTTCGACATACATTTCGAAGAAATTTTGCATGGACCTGCCAGCCATACAGTTATTAGATGATATTCATATGTCTAGTGGATTTGACTGCTCGCTGAGAAATTTGCCAGATAAAATCCATCCCAGTTTGGATTTTTCGCTCAAAAAGGGATTTCCTTTCTTTATTTTACCTTCGATTATTTCTTCAAACACATCTGCACCAAGTATCATGTCTATAGTGTTTGATATATTGAATTGCGGATCTGCGAGCTGCAGACCTCGCGTCCACTTTGGCTTAACAGCATGTGTTAGTTCGTCTGGCATCATGGTGTGAAGTGAGGGCATGATAAATGCCTCTATCGAAAGTTTAAAGGGGGATGCGAATCTTGGTGATATATTGAAGGTAATTTTTTCTTTCGGATTCTCGCAGCTTTCACATCACCAATATCTGTTATGGTAGCAAGAACGTTTTCGAAGGGTATACATAGCTTCTTTGCCGCCTTGGCTGAGATAAATGATTTTTGAGAACCTGGATCTATTAATGCTCGCAAGGATATATATTCTCCAGAATATGTTGTTGCATTTGTTGATACTGTGGCTAACATCACATGTGGGCTGCATAAAATGTGCGTTGTTTCGTTTTTAGTAGCCAAGTTGACTTTTATTGTGTTATCCATGTGCAAGAGTGTTTGGTGCTCCTGTTTGCATTCAAAGCATCGTAGTTTACTTTTGAATTTAGTTCCACTGCTGAGGGCCAGACAATTTTTGTACAATTTATTGTCTATGACAAATTAGAGTCGATCTGCAGGTGATGATCTTTTAAATTCTTCGCAATGATATAGAATGTGAGTTCCTCGACAATATGCACAACTTGATTTTGTAGTCACTAGTGCTTTCTTTTTCAACTGAATTTGGCTGGGTCTTAATGGTAGATAGGAGCTGATATCGTCGCATCAGAGATTTGTAGAGCTTCTGAATGGATTGAAATTCTTTGCCGGTATCTAGTTCCTCAAACATACGCGTTTCATGGTCAAATTTTCTGATCGCAATTCGTACGATGATCGGGTCTCATAGCTCATGTTTTTGAGCCCGGCCATAAAATTTCGAATTGTGTTGTATAAATCGATTACATCTGTAGCAACTCGATACTCCATCTTCTTGAATCAAGACTTGAATCAATTTATATGTTTTCTATTGTTGCAAAATCTATCTTTCAACATACAAAGCGCGATTTCGTAATTATTGGCATCTAATTACAAATAACTCACTGCCTCTTTCGCTTCTCCTTGAAGATAACTCAGCAAATATTGCATCTTTTGACTAGATCCCAATGTGGAGTTGCAGTTGTTAATCCTTACTATCTCCATTGAAAGTTGGTATTTGGATTGGTGGAAGCTTTGGCAGCTCGAAGTGCAGTCCGCTGTTTAATGGCTGCATATTATGTTTTACAACTGGATTGAATATTTGTACGCCAGTGTTTGTTAGTTGAGATGCTTGAGTCACAAGTTCGGATCTTATTTGCTCCTTTCCTTGTTGGAAAAGTGACTTCATTGCATCAAGTTTAAACTTTGCAGCTCCAAACAGGCCGCTTGTAAAATATGGCTCTTCTGAAGATAAATTCTCCATAAGTGGCTTGTGGTTTGCTAGCAAGTTCCGAAATATTTCGTCCAAGTTAAATATCTTCTTTTCAAAGTATTCTGTTGTTTTCTTTGTTGCGCTATCTTTCCTAAAGTTCCGCTCCATAGTCTCCATTTGCGTGACTAACACTCGCTGGTCTTCTTTTTAAGCACACTTATGTAAAAAGTATAGACTTTGGAGATTGGGAATCACTTCGATAGGAAAATGATTTGAACAACAAAAAAACTTGATGGACCAATGAAAAATATCTAAAGAGCACCCAGTTTTATTTTTCATTCAATTTTAATGATGCAAAATATAAGAACATAGTACAGGGACCCATAATCTCAAGTTTCATCAATATCTACTGGAAAACGTGACCACTAGAGGGCCACAAAAACCTGAAAATAACGCATCTTTAAACCACCGCCATTTTGCAATTTCTACATGTATGTTCACCAAAATACCATAAACTCTAGATCTAAGTAATGTCTATCTTGAAACTAAGTTTCATTTCTGTCGAATTAAAATTGCGACTTTTAGAAGTCTTTGAAGCAAAAACTGACAGTTTAAGAACTGTTTTGAAAAGATCCCATGAAAACTGTCATTTCATACTCATATCGGCTACATTTCATGATTTTTTTTTCAGGGGCCACTCTCCTGCACTGTTATCAACGATTGATGGCCAATTTTTTTGAATCCTAGAATGGTTACAAAGCCCTTTTGCTAGGAGCTCTCTCCCGCCTCCTTGACTTGTTCCACTTATGAGTATTAATTGTAGGTACTCATCTTCACTCATTCATTACATTGAATCAAGTGTTCAAAGCATGCACCTTAAACGTTGAAGTTGGGAAAAAATAACTCAAAATTATTCAATCTTCGCATTTAAAACACCCACTATTTTGTTTTATGATTACTGATACCACTAGCTGAACCGATTCTCAAAGATATACATAAGACCTATCATTCCTGAAATTTTCATGCAAATCCTAGCAAAACTGTAGTGTCTAAGCCGGTAAAAAGCTCATGTTGTTCCATAGCCATATGTTGCCATAGTAATACATGCAGCGCATATTGTTCCATAGTAATACAGGAAAATTCAAACCGCTATAACTTCGCTAAGTATAATTCAATCTCTATAAATTAATCTCATAATTAGCCATCTACGTATTTAATTTCATTGAATTTAAGGGCACCGTTAAGATTTTATTCAAGAAAACATAAAATCGATAAATCATACTATAACTAACAAAGTTGACTGAATTACGACTTCTCACGTATTTGTTGTTATTGTACTCACCAAGACCTATATTCCTGATTTTTTTTCAGATTTTCCGGATCACAGGTGTCCAACCGCGAGGGGGGGACACAAATTTCTCGTGTATTTCCCCTCCCTGTGCGCCCCTCGAAGCAAACTTTGCCAAACTAAGATCTGTTTTGAAAAGTTCTCATCAAGACCTTTCATTTTAAACCCATATTGGCTACCTTCAATGAAAATTTTTTTTTCGGGGAGACCCTCCCTAAAATACCTTATAAATTTTTTTTGTAGTTGAACTTTGAAGAGAGCACCACTTTACACCTACATACAAAATTTGATGTTTCTAGCTTACGTAGTTTCCGAGAAAAACTGCTGTGACACACGGACGGACGGACAGACAGGACGCGATTTTAGTAGGGTTTTGTAAAATTATTTTACAAAACCCTAAAAAAACAAAGGCAAAAACATTTCATAACAAACTTAAGGAGATAATCATTAAAAACATAAAAAAATGAATGGACAAAATCTACGACATCCAGTACTGGCTGACTTGTACACAAACTATTTTCAACTAAGCGTATTGGACTTTTAAAAAACTTTTTGCTGGCTTGATATTTGGTTGGGCCCCCTCTCGTATCAATTACTGCTTGCAGTCTTTGGGGCATAGAGGGAACTAAATTACCAGTTTCTGCAGATGCGATTTTCTCCCATTCTGTAACAAGCGGTTCCTTCAACAAATTTTTATTTTTAATGCAACGTTTTCAAATTGTTCGTCCCAAAAGCTCCCATACATGCTCTATTGGGTTTAAATCTGGACTTTGTTGAGGCGTATTAAGTTGCGTGGGAGCGTAGTACAACAACCAGTTCTTGACGAAAAGTGCAGTATGTTTTGGACCATTGTCTTGTTGGAAAATATATTTCTCTCCAAGATCCAACTTCTCCACTGATTGCTTCAAATGTTGCTGTAACAGGTTCTTGTAAACATAACGGTCCATCTTAGTTTCTACAAAAGCCAATCGGCCATACCCAGATGCAGCAATGGCTCCCTAAACTATCACATTACCTCCACAGAGCTTCACAGTAGGAACCAAATTGTTGGTCTCTAAAGCCGTGTAATTTTTCTTCCATACTTTACTGCCACCATCACTTCAGTTTGGACTCATCGGTGAAAAGGACGCGATTCCAAAAATCATTGTCCTTGCCAACATGGGCCTTGGCAAACTGTAGACGCAGAAGTCGGTTTTTGGTGGATATTAATGCCTTTTAACGTGGAATTTTACTTTGAAACCCATTAATATTTAATGCTCTCGTGATGGCTCTTGTATGGACATCCTTTTTCTTTTCCGTAGCCACTTGTTTCGCCAAATCTGGAGCACTTATTTCAGGACTACAGTTCACTTCTTTTAGAATGAAACTAATGTCTCTGCGTGACATCTTTTTTGGTCGGCCAGTTCGCGGCTTATTTTCAATGGAACCACAGTTTTCAAAGTTTTTGATGATTGTAAACATAGAAGTTTTTTTTTTTTTGTGGTAGGGAGGTGAAGGCATTTACGCCCGCCAAGTCTGGCAGTGTGGGACTCCCATGGAGGATACCCTTGGACCACCCACTAAACACCTCCCCTGTCAATCTGAGAACCTAGCCTGGAACCGTTTGACACATTACTTCGGGTCAGGCCTGGTTTTGTTACGCCGTGGGGCGCCTTCAAGCTGGGGAGTCCCTTTCCTAGCGGGAGGGGAGAAGGGAAGAGGAAATTCCAGAAGAGCGATCCCCCAGCCCCAGCACCTCTGGCTGCTGTGAGTCCCTTTTATCTTTAAGGGCTGCCCGAGCATAATGTGCCACCTAGTTCCATTTTTCAACCGATTTGAGCATCATCGCAACTATATTATCCGGGGTGAGCTCTCCCGTCTCCCTGTAGAGTTCCCTTCGCAGCCTGGCCCATTTGGTACACGCAAATAATGTGTGACAGGCATTGTCCTCCTCTCCTGGGCAAAACCGACAATCGGGAGACCGTGACTTACCGATCTTGTACAGGTAAGACTGAAAACACCCGTGCCCGCTCAAAAGCTGGGTCAGATAGAAGTCAGTCTCACCATGCCTTCGATTTAGCCACGGTCTTTCATCCGGGATGAGGCACGCAGTCCACCTTCCCTTCGCGCAATTCACCCAAGACTGCTGCCAATCGTTGAGCGAGCGTTGTCTCTCCTCGCGGACAACCATCTCCCTCGCATCCTCGTTTCGGCGCAGGTAAATAGCGCGGCACTCCCTAGCAAGGAGGGCGACAGGTATCACGCCTGCAATCACTCTCACCGCCGAGTCGGAGACTGTTGGATACGAAGATGCAATTCTCAGTGCTCCTCTTCTCTGTACCTGTGCCAATCGTTTTCGGTATACCTCCTTGCTGAGAGCGTCGCCCCATACCTCTGCTCCGTACAGTAGCACTGACCCTACAGCACTCATCAAGAGGCGTTTTCTTGATGGGCTGGGTCCCCCTACGTTGGCCATAAGTCGACTCAGGGCCGATATTCCCGAAGCAGCCTTCTCAGCCGTTGCCCTGATTTGCTCAGAGAACCTCATCTTCGAGTCGATCAGTAGCCCCAGGTACTTCACCGCTGGCTTCGATTCGACCTGTATATCTCCAATACTGATCATCCTTACTCTAGGGATTCTCTTTTTTGTCAAGATGACCACTTCGGTTTTCTCCAGTGCTAAACTGAGCCCGCGAGCAGTCATCCAGTCCCTCACTCGGCGCATAAGCATACCTAGCCTAAGTTGCGCTTGTTCAACGGTGCGTCCGGCGACCAGAGCCACAACATCATCCGCATAGCCGACCAATCGCGACTCATCTGGCATCTCAAGTCTCAGTAGCCCGTCGTAAGACACGTTCCACAGGTCCGGACCAAGGATAGATCCCTGGGCAACACCCGATGTAATTTCCATCCTTCGTTGGCCCTGTGTCATGTCGTAGAGCAGGCTTCGGTCCTTTAGGTAGTTCCTCAAAAGCCGCATTAGATATTCTGGAACTTGAAAAGAGTTTTCCAGCGTGTCCAGAATATCCACCCATCTAGCGGAGTTGAAGGCATTCCTGACGTCGAGTGTCACCAACAGGACGATTCGTCGCTTGGAGCGACTACATGCCTCTGCCTTTTGGACCGCGTTCACCACCTCTGCAATCGCATCAATGGTAGAACGTCCTGCTCTCAAGCCGTACTGCCGAGGAGATAGGTCCCCAGCAGCACGAATCGCGTCAGTGAGTCTTCCCTTGATGAGTTTCTCTAGCACTTTCCCAGCCGTGTCTAGCATGCATAACGGGCAGTATGCAGACGGCGATTCGGGATTTCCCTTCCCTCTGCTGATCAGTACGAGCCTCGCCACCTTCCATCTTACCGGGAAAACCCTGTCCCGTAGGCAAGCGTTGAATGTGCTGAGCACAATGGTGATAGACGAGCTGCAAAACCTCAGCTGGAACACCATCTGGACCTGGAGCCTTCCTCGCTTTCAGGGAGAGGACTGCCTCCTCCAGTTCAAGCTGTGTGAAGAGTGGGCACTCGACTGCTGTTTCACCATGGACAGCGTCAACACGGACGGGATGGGTGGGGAAGAGTCCCCGCACTATCGCTCCATCTTTTCCGCGTCATGTATACAAGGCTTCCGTAGGGCACCAAGTTTCCCCATGACCAGCTTGTAGCCAAGGCCCCACGGATCCCTGTGTACATCGTCCACGAGGTCTTGCCAGCATCGGGCCTTGCTCTTGTTAATAAGCCTGCGAAGATATTTCCTGCCGGACCTGTAAGCTGCTAGCCTAGTGTCTGCCTCCTCCCGTGTTCGCGCCCGCTGGGCCTCTCGCCGAAGTTTGTGACACTCGCTTCTTTGTTCGGCGACCTCGTTTGACCACCAGTATACTGGAGGTTTACCGTGTCGGGGTCTCCGACGGGGCATGGAAGACTCGCAAGCAGCTATGATGGTACTCACAGCTGAGTTCACCAAGTCCTTGGCTGTGGGCCCTCCACTCCCTGGCGGAGCTCCCAGCAACGGTGTGCCTGCCGTCAGCGCGTCAGCGAACCTCTCCACGTCCATCCTCCCAGTCCTCCATCCGAGGATTGAAGTTTGGGCATATGCACGCAGAGTGGCACTGTCGTGAATCTCAACCGCTATATACTGGTGATCACTAGCCGAGTAGTCCTCTAGTACTCGCCAGTTGTGTACTCTAGGTACCAGGGACTCCGAAGCGAGTGTCACATCGGGTATGGTTCCTACGCAACCCCAGCGTCGGAAAGTAGGGGTGTTACCAGTATTTAGGACAAAAAGCGCTGTTCTGGCCGCCATGTCCAAGATTTGCTTTCCCCTTGGGTCGGATTGTGGCATACCCCATTCAATGGCTCTAGCGTTGAAGTCTCCCCCGACCAGCATGTGGCCCTCTGTGTTCGAGACAGCGTCCTCCAGGGCATCGAATTTGGTTCGAAAAGATCGCATTGCCTCGTTAGGCGTCAGATAAACACTGAAATATGTTATCCCTGAACACCGCACCCATACAAAACCATCCCCGCGTCCATGGCCCTGCACCTGAAGGCGGGCGCTGTCTCGAACCCAGATGGCCGAGGTACCAAATTTGTCAGGGTACCACGCTTGCGAATGCTTGTTATGATGTTTGCTCGCTCAGCAACAGGAGGTCAGCTTTCTTATCCCTTGCAAACTGCTCAAGTAGGTCCTGGGCGTTTGTGCTTCGGTGCAAATTGACCTGCAGGATACGGATCATTTGAGTATCGATTTGGCTTTAGTTAGGGCCTCCTTGAAAACCCAGCATCTCCCTGTCCCCGGCTCATGTTTGAGGTCGCCGGGTGCTAGCTTAGCATCCTTGCAGAGAATGCATTTTGCCTTGTTCGTGCACTCCTTCCTTTTGTGCCCCGTTTCACCACATTTGTAGCACAGAGATCTCCTGTCGGGTCCCCTACAGCCAAACGCGGTGTGTCCGTATTCGAAGCATCTGAAGCAGCGGATAGGGATTGCTCTTCTCCGTATCCTGCAGATCACCCAACCTATCTTAATTTTGCCCTTCGCCAGGATTTGCTGGGCGTCTTTATCAGCTAGTTCGACAATAGCCATGCGTTGCCCCCTTGTGTTTTCACGTGTCAATTTTGCCTTGACTTCACTTAAGCTGGGGAACTCCCTCCTAATGGCATCTTCTACTTCAGCTTTGTCCGTGACGCAGTCGAGGTCCCTGATTTCCAGGGTGGCCATTGGTTCGAGCGAGGCAACCGTTGCCGCATCTCCAAGAACCTTTTGAACCGCGTGACGGAATGCATTTTTGTTTGTGGCCTCTGGCCCGAATTCCACCAGCAGGCCACCGGTCCAGGTTGGTCGAACTGCTTTGATGGCAGTTTTGGTGTCGTCTGGCTTGACCGCTCCTTTAATTTCACGGAGGACATCTGCGTAGGTTCGGCCCTTAGTGGGTTTAATAAGCAGTGCCTCTCGCAAGGGTTTGCGCCGCGGTTTGCTTTTTGTTTTCTGCGGTATATCGGGGGGTTCTTTGTTATTTTCGTGGTTGAGCTCTTTGTCTGTTTTTTCTAGGAGTAGCTTTTTGGCCGCTTTTTTCGCTGCCTTGTTTCGCACCAAATGAAACTCCTCGCCTGGAGTGTCAACTTTGTTTATGGTCTCGTCCTTCCTCCTTTTCTCACGGTTGCTTTCAATTGGGCTACCAGCCATTCTTTTGCTGCTGCTAGGACCCACTGATGCCTCGAGGGAGAGCGTGTCTTTTTGGTGCTTTTCGGTTGCAAGCCACCTCCGCCTGTAGTGCGTTATGCGGTCAAAAAGCTCCTCCAGTTCAAGAATGCCATTCTTGACACTCTTGCCTATGTTTTTCTGCACTTCGCAGGCAGCCCTCAGTTGTTTGACGATAGTCCCCGCTTTCCGAGTAAGCCGCTCCTCTTCGGCGCGGTCAAGGGCGATTGTGTTATTTGGCGCCACCTCTTGGGAGAGGCCCCCGTTTCTTAGCCCTTTTGCTTCTATCGCTTGGGTCGCGTTTGAAGTGGCGTCGGCCAACGGCAAAACTTCTCCCTCCCCCAGTCTTACACTGGCCTCTGTTGGTGTCGCAGCTTGATCTTGATTGTGTACGTCTTGCACTAGACGCTCCGGGGTGCGCATAGTCCTTCTACTGCGCCCAAAGGCCGCAATGATGCCAGGTTGCACAACGCACTCTGCCTTCTTTCGTTCGTTAGTCCGTCTGTGGTCTGTCTCCGGTGATTTAACCTTTGATGTTGACTTTGACAGTGTTTCTGGGGTTTGCTGCCTCCCCCCGCAATCGGTGACTTGTTTTATCGGTGTTCTTGCCAACAGCGGTTTTTGCCTGAAAGGGTTCTCCGTGCTAGCGTCCTGTTTGCTTGTAGTTATATCTGTTACAGAAGCCAAGTTCACCACTTCTATAACATTGCAGTCGCTGGATGACGACGGCCGAGAGCCTGCTCGCTCACTACCCTCTGCCGCCGGTACTGGGGATCCGACCCCCTGCACCGTAATTTGGTTCCCCTTGTGGACCTGCATGATTTGGTTTTCTGTCTGGGTTTCCGTTCCCATAGCATTTTACCTACTGCCAGGATATATGGATAATTGATGACGCCATATATTTCGTCATGTCACAGTGAAGATCATTGACACTCAGGTATTTGTCCTGAGACTCTCCCTTCACTGCCGACCATTGTCCGCGGCTGCTTATTGGTTATTCGCGGCGAACCTTTCGAGAAAGGTCTTCCCCTATCCGCAACCCTGGGGACGCGTTTGATTCCCCGGTCTGAGGGCACTATCGATAAATCGATAACCAAAACATAGAAGTTTAAGTTTCAGTAATTTTGCGATTTCCGGGCACGATTTACTGTGTTTTTTATACTGTACGATCACATTTCGGATATCACTAGAAATTTTTTTCGCGATGACATTTTGCGGTCCCTACAGTTAGAAACTAGAAATAGAACTTAAACAGAATTGCAGCAGCACATATACTGAAGGACAATAAGAGCAAATAAACAAATACTGATGACATTCCGAGACGTTTAGTTGGAAATTTTTTGTGTATAACTGAGTCAGCGCTGACTGTCGTAGACTTTTGTCCATTCAATTTTTTATGTTTTTATGAATTTCTCCTTAATTCTGGAAAAGTTTTTCCCCTTATTTTTTTATGAATATATTTACGTTACTGGAAAATGTACATCAATGGATTTTGATTAAAGCTTCCAACTAACCGGTATCTCAATATAAGGAAGCGTCGTAGACATTTGTCCGTCACCATATATATATATATATATATATATATATATATATATATATATATATATATATATATACATATATATATATATATATATATATATATATATATATATATATATATATATACATAAATGTGTGTGTATGTCTGTGCATATATACATAAAGGACAGAGAGAGATTTGTGCCTGTTGTGTGAATATTCTTGCTAGTACTGTTAATCATTCAAACTGACCAGGTGAAAACAAAATCGTAGCTGTTCCAAATGAAAATCCGTGATTTCTGTTCCCAGCAAAGTATACTTCCGATTTACACCAATATTTTTACAAAGGTTCATTCAAGTGTTTGATCAAGCTCACAATAAAAAAATTCAGTGTCAAACCATCCGAAACATAATGGCGGGCGTCCAAAGGTTGAAAAACGTGAAAAATTTTGTTACTGTAGTTTTGAACAAACCTTTGAACCAATATTGATGAAACTAGGGAATGTGGTAGAAACTGTGAACGTCTAGTGAACACTAAAAGGGTCAGGTCAGAATATTAAAATGGTGGCTAGGCAAAATTTGAATTCCGAAAGCTTCTGAAAGCTGCAAATACGATTTTTATGAAACATAAAATCAAGATAGACATTGATTAGGTTGGACTAAAATATATCAGAACGAAATTCGATTCCTCAAGACGCTGCAGAATTCAGCAGTAGTAAGCTTTGCATTGCTGTCAAGAAATTATATTCTAATATACATTGTACAATGTAGTCAAGAAATTGAATTTTATAATAATCTGACATTAAAAAGGGTGAGATAAAAAAAAACTTAAAAAAAAGAATGCTGACCTCAAAATGCCCTAAAAAGGATTAAATAAATACTTTGGAAGCAGTGCCAAATCAATTTTTCCATTTCTACATAAGAACTTGCAACATGTGGTGCACATAAGAAACAGGGAAAAAGTGATATGGCACCGCTTCCATAGAATTTATTTCATCCTTTTTAGGACATTTTAAGTTGGTTTTCTTTTTTTTCCAAAAACTGTTTTTTTTACATATTTTGTGTTACAAAAATTAAAACATTTTCGCTTAGCAAAGTTTACTCGTCTATTCATTTAAAAAGTATTCTAGTGATCTGCAACTTCCTTTTCTAAGCTTTTCCTTTACATTCATCCAGTCTTTCTAAACATCATAATCATTTGAAACCATCCTCATCGTATTTATCCTAGCACCTGTAAGTCAATGTTTTAATTGAAAGTTTAGAACCCGGGAACGTCAAACTTTTCCTGAGGAAAAACTCAATTTTGTAATTGAGACTTATAAGGGGTTCAAAAGCATGCATTGCGTCGTCAAAGATAATCATTCTGGGAAAAAATGTAAAAAGCGTTGCCCTATTCAAGTATCCAGTACAGCAAGGAAGGTAACGTTTGGTATTTAATACTTACAAAAACTTTCTATTTCATCGTCTTTATATTAAAGCAAAAGTTTCTCGATGATTTTTCCTTATTGCAGAATTCAAAGGTTCTACCCGTGCACGGTAAAGATTATTACTATAATGACGGCGAAGCCAGGATGGTTGCAAGTATGGTTAATAGTGAAGGGATAAGGATAACAGTGATTATACTCGTATAGTTAGGGTTTATGAAAGCTTAAAACAGGTGTTTGAGTAAAATTAAATTAGGGGAATTATCACGTCCAAGAGTAGAAAGTTTGTTTAGAAGAAACTTACTTTTTACCAAGAATATAACTTGATTGCTGTTTAATAATATCCAAAGTTCGCGGGGTTGTGTGCCTGAGAAAACAGGTGTGATTTGATGATGTTAATAGAATTTTAATTTCAAAGGTTTGAGGAAAAGGCTTTCAATGTTTCATGGTTTGCCAACTCTATAGTACTATCAATTCAAACGAAAAGTCATTACTTCTTACATACTTTACGATTTAGTTAGAGGTCCAATGTTTGATTATATACATATATTTCAAATATGAACTTTTGAATATTTTAAAACGTTCTGTTTTTGAAGCTATAAATGATCAATGCAATAAAAAGCATATCGAATTGGTTATGTGGATACTCAACTTATCAGATTTTGAAAGTAGTACCGTAAGAATGTTGCATAACGAAACATTTCTATCCCTTAAAATTTATTTTTTCTCCCGTAAATATAGCAATTTGGCTTTCCCATGTACGAGTATATTTTGTGCTGTCGAAATATCTGTGCATACAATAGCTACACGTAATAATTTGTTACTGTGAGAGAAATGCAAGAGCAAAATTTCAAGCGAGGAATATGAATAAGAGACTCTTACTACCAGCCAGTGTAAATTATAATTTACATTTGGAGAGCCTTGTTATCTGCTGATATGTAGCATTCAGGGAAAAAAATTTTAAATTGACTTCAAAATGCCTTAAATAAATTTCACGGAATCAGTTTTTCCCGTTTATTCATTTTGTTAAAAATACTACAAATTATCGCATCCAAACAAAAAAGCTGATTTTCTACCAATTCCATGGAATTTATTTCACCCTTTGATGGCATTTTAATGGTAGTTTTCATTTTATTTTGGGTAGGGTTTCTATTTCAGGTCTTTTTGAGACAAACTTTATATCTATAATGCTGAGTGTCCCTTTGAGATCAAAGTAGTCTCGAGAGTAGTCCCAAGACTAGAGCCTCAAATGTTTACAAGCCTGAGAGCTCTCTCCGTTACTAGACGGTGCTGGTATCAGAGAGTGCCCGTGTCACAAGTCGACATGTTCAATGAGTCACACCAATGTTTTTTGTTGTCAGCAGATCTAAAAAAAAAGGTATCTCCAGGAAAAAGAATCTGTTTTTATTTTTTTTTCTATCTTCAAAAAACACTGAGATATTAAATGTTAAAGTACGTCCTCCGCGGCAAAAGCCGATAAAGCGACCGCGCTAAGTGTGACGTCACACTGCGAGTCGGCGCTTGCTTATATTTACATGTATGTATTTTTTCTCGTCGCGCTCTTGTGGTTTTGCTTTAAACTTAATTGTTTTTCATATTGTGGATCGCTAAAATGGTGAAGAAATATTGTATTGTGCCTATGTGTAGCAACTCCAGTGAAAAAAAAACACCCCAAAAATTGTACAACTTTACAACGTTGTAACATTGGAAATCCTGGCCCGATTCCAATGAAACAAAAATTATTATTGTTTTCACGATTACGCGCATTAAACGCATTAACTTTTAAAGTAATATTTCGATGTGTTGGTGTTCTCCATTGGCTCTCGAGATCTAGTCTCCAGTCTTCCGTCGATGTTGGAAGAGCTGAGACTTTGTTCTGAGGCTTAGCGTTTTCAGTTTAGTGCGTTTGAAAAATCAGGAAGTGGAAAGATGAAGAAACTTTCAGTTTGGTAAATATGTATGAAGAAAAAGAGTTTCTATGGAACGTTAAGGATAAATTATACAGGAATCGGGAAAAAGGACAAAGTGTTTATAATGAATTTGCATCGAAATTCGACGATTGTGACGCAGAAGAGATCCAAAGGAAAATCCCCAATTTGAGGAATCAGATAATGTATATTTTGATAAATATTAATAGGAACCATGGCCCCCTACTGCTAGCTAAGCAATAATTCACACTGCAACTCAATTTTCAGGTTTCACATGTACTCCAAAAAATTAAGAAATAAGGAAAGAATAGTGAATGCTCAGAAGACCGATTGGAAAGCAAGTGGAAGTTCTTCAGTGCACTAAAATTTATGATCCCTTGTTTTATGCCAACACCAACAATATCAAATATGGTATATGAATCAATTTTAATTACAATAATCAAAAGGTGAGGCCTTAACATGATATGAATCCATGATCACATCAAAAACAAAAGTTTTATACGATTCACACTAATTCTAACTAAGCACACACGACAGCTGTTTCGATACTTTGTACCTTCCTCAAGGGTAAAAAACAAACATTAATTTTTTTTATTTATTATGCTTGAGAAAGAAACGAAGTATCGAATAAGCTATCGTTCCTGTTTAGTTATTAAAATTAGTGTGAATCGTACAAGACTTTTTTTTTTTAATTCTAAAGTGATTTATTTACAATGCTTTGTATCAATACAGTTTTATTTGCGATTCTGAATTGCAGGTAAAATTTTAGGCTTTTTAGATTCAAGCTTATCCTTATCACTTAAATCATTCGATATTGCCAAAAAACATCTCCATTAGTTGTGAAGAAATATTCTTTAAATTCATAATTTTTTTTTTTTAATATCGTGAGACAGGTCGGACGTGTTTTTCTCGCTGCTGCTAAATCAGTCTAGATTTTTATAGTTTATTTTTCGGTATATATTTGATCCCGTGATAAAGTGTAATATTATGTCGAAAGTGATTTTATTTTCTGTTTGCAAAAAGTGGTAATTAAAAACAAAGCCCCGTTAGTCGGGGAGTGCTTATTCTTTCGTGATGGTTTCGCGAAGTAAAGATCCCCCTGATATTAATAGTGAGGTCAATTTTAAATGTCATCCTAAACAAAGAGTAACAACTGTTATATGTATTTTCTGCGACAATAACTATCACTTAAGTGATTTCAAACTGTTGAATGATCCAACATTCTTAACACCTACATTAGTGATATGCCCTGAACATTCACATTTAAATATAACATCTAAAATCAATGATATAAATTTGAATGATGAAACAAGAGTGCTTTTAGCACAAATAAAAAGTGAAAAACGGGAAAGCATAAAGCGCGAAATTCCTAATGAAACGCAATTACCACATAACAATACAATCATCGATGAGGAACCTGATTTGGATAATATGAAGAAAGAAATAGTTCTTCTTAGGGAATTGAATGCAGAACTCATGGATAAAAATGCACTATTAAAAGAATTACTAAGCAATGAAAAGATTTCCAACAATAAAGATCCGAGATCATATGCTGAAACTGTGAGTATTCCAAAGCCTAAGCCCAAGAGGGTCCCAGAAATTATTATAAAGAAGAAGAATCTGAATGATGATACAAACCTTAAAGAAACTTTTGGCAAATGTCTAATCAAGGAAAAGTCTATTAAAACTAAAAATATCTTCTTAACCAAAAGTAACAATCTTATAATAAATTGTCTTGATAGTGATAGCTTATATCATGCTGAGAAATTATTGCATAATAATTTATCTAAAAATCTTGAAATAGAAAAAGAATCACTGCTTAAACTGTAATGATTTTCTACATTTCAAGTTTGAACGCGGAACCGACCTCTCATCGGTTCTAGACGTTAAGTCTGAGTAGTGCCAACGGATGGTACCAACAGGTCAACCAATCCGTGCACCGTAACCCATTCACGCGGTGGCTGCTTGTCGGCCAGCTAGTTCGGAGAGGATTTCGGTCGCGGGTCTCCGAATGGGTTACGCTCAATTACAACATTTTCAGCCACCTGAACATGCCCGTTTTCAAAACGCGTTATCAAAACCAAACCAAACGGAGAAGAACCCTACTTTACGTTACTCCGTATTTCTTCATTCATCCAGTTAAGAATACAAAATCTAATTTTCATTTCGCGTTTCCGAAGTCTCGACGCGGTACCGAAAAATATGCTACTCGAAATTAACCCGACGAAAACTACTCTAACAAAATGTCAAACCTACAAAGGTACCGCGTACCGCGCGGGACGCGAAACCGACCTCCGCGGATTTGTCGAAACCCTACCCTCGCGACGGCATACCTACCCTGCACTCTCTCTTCCCACTGAAAAGGAAAAACCGCTGAAAAGGAAAGTCGTGATTATCTTTAGCAATTCATGGTTTTATTTATTATTTTACGTTTTACAATATAGTGAGAAGATATTAATCGGTTACACCTATAGCCTTTTATATTTGTACAAAACATCAAATATTCCAGCTCCAGCGCGTACAACTTTTACTCATTTTATGCATTGTGTAAATTAGTAGAAACGTTTGATATTATAACATTGGTAGGTTTCTTTAATTTTTTTGTATCTTCATAAAATAGGTGCACCATTGCATTTTTGCTCTTGCCTATAAGTTATTTAGCGCTGTCTTATTATTGATAATTCTTATAAATGAAAGGAACTCAGGAATTTCTAATTGTATGGAAGGTACAGTTCAGTCAAAAGTATTGGAATCTACTCAGGCAAAGATTAGATGTTATAGGTATGTACTCATGAGTCCATTATTATACATACAATTCCTTTTTCTTTATCAACTATACACTTTTCAAACCCGTTATTCCCGAAAAATTATGATTAATACTTTGTTTAATATAACGATTTATTCGATAATAATTATTAAGAAAAAAAAGTAAACGAATCCCGACTACATTAACAGATTATTTGTCATAATTACATTTAATCATTGGTTTTGGTTTCTCAACGCAATTTTCGCTAATGCAAATGTGTTGAATAAATTAATTATGTTAAACGATTTAAATGGTGTAAATTATAGTTAGGGTAAAGTCAAAGTCAAAGTCAAAAGCGCTTTATTTAATACTCATCGTTATAAATTTTAAAAGAATATAAAGCAAATTCCAAATAATAACAATCAAAAAACTTAATGGCCCAAATGGCTCTCTAAATTTGTACGTTATCATAAACTCATTTCATCAAAAAAAAAAACTATAGCAAATGCAATTAATTACGATTATTACATATTTTTACAATTCAATTGGAAAAAGGAGAAAAAACCAACCAACACTATCCAAAAATTATTTATAAATAATACACAACAGTGAAACTTTGATCCTACACCTAATATGTTGTAACTTATTTCTAATAAAATACAATCAAAAAAACTTTATCTTATACTAAAAATAATATAACAATGTTCCCAACCTAAGTGTTTAATCTTATCTCTAACGGAATATAGTAAACATTACATATACCTAACCTATACCTGATTTTAACAAAAATATATAACAATACTAAATGTAGCAATAACGAGCTGAAACTCAAAAACTAAATAACGAAAAACACCAAAACTGAAAACAAACACGAAAAATTTAGACATTGTCATTCAGCCACCAATACCTGGATTGCGCCGTCTCAACTCGATCAGCTTCAACGAATCTAGCAAATGAGTATCTCCATTGAAATCGTTGGTCTCGTGAACTCAAATTCGGAGGATATTTTATCTTCTTATCGGTGGCCCGTCGATATATGTGATATATGACTGGGACGCCGTCAGAATCAAAAACATATCCATTCATGTCCAAATACACGAATGCTTCTGGAGGAATGAAGCCAGTAGTGAGGCAAGTCGCTATATACCCGTCTGTAGGGTGGAACGGCTGTGAAATCCAAGGGTTTTCACTCACAGTCACAGATCTTGCGATATGATTCCGAAGAAGCTTCAATATGAAGATATCGACTCTAGTCACTTCAGCAGTTTGATAAATTCTTCTATTCGATATATAATGTTTCCAATTCGTCTCAGGCTTTCTGTACAAACCAGTACATGCACGAAGACATTTCCTTTCGAAAACTCTTAATTTTTCCATAGTACTAGCACTCTGGTTGTACCAGATCTGACATCCATAGGTCAAAAACTGGTCTAATCAGTGTCTTGTAACAGATAATTTTGACCTTTTGATCAATGTATCTGGAATGAAAGAGTTTTCGAAGGGCCATGACTACTTTAAGTGCTTTACTGAGCATGATTTTCACATGTTCAGTATAGTACAGATACTGATCGAGATAAACACCGAGGTATCGAACACAGGATTTATGTGGAATTCGTTCTGAACTACCCTCGCCAGCCATGATGTGGAAATCTTTCCAATTACGTTTCAGGTCTTGACTGACCCCCTGCAGCGTTGTCCGAAACAAGATTGTTTCACACTTCTGCGCATTGATTTTCATTCGCCAATTGTCAGTGTACAGCTGTACATCTTTGAACATTTTTTGGAGATTGCTCTGAACTATTGTAGCTTTTCGGTCAGCCGTGCAGATGATCAGATCATCAGCAAACGCTACCAATGATCGCTTTGGCGAGACGTTAAAATCAAAGCTGTTCAATAGCTTGCGAATAAAGATTGAGAAGAGCAGAGGCGCAGTAACTGTTCCCTGCTGTAGACCATTCAAGACCTTGAACTCGCGCATTGTTGTCAGATTTCCATCGGTTACAACAAACGATTTCCCGTATAACATATTACACATCATGGCGACAAGGTGTCTGGGGAACTTGTCCTGAAGAAGTTTAAAAATAAGTCCATCTAACCATACCGTATCAAAGGCTTTCTCCATATCAATGAGACATGCTCCAACACATTGTCTATCATTTAGTTTCCAACAGATGTCTGAGGTTACTTTCGTTATTGCATGTGTGGTCGAATGCCTGGCACGAAAACCAAATTGGCAATTCGGCATCAACTCATTTTCCTCAATGTGGGCGTTTAATGCTCTGTTGAGTATCACTTCAAACACCTTGCTGATGTTAGGCAGCAAGCTGATTGGGCGATAGCTTTTCGGGCATGAAGATTCTTTTCCTTTCTTCAAGATCGGAAATACCTTAGCCTTTTTCCACTCATTTGGGAAATATGAATTGCTCAACATGTTGTTAAACAATATGCAATAGTTCCTAATAGCAACCTCAGGCAAATGTCGGAGAACTACATTTGGAATACCATCATTACCACATGATTTCTTGTTGTTTATCTTGCGAAATATGAAACACAAGTCTTCATAGCTGACAAAATAATCAATTAGATTCAAGCTCGGTATGAGGTCAGATGTTAATGTTTCATTGAAATGAAGAATTGATTGGCCGTTCAGGCTTGATTTGAAGTCGGAAACTTTTGCTTCAACGACCTCTGAAAAAATTTCGTTCCCTCTCTCAGGGTTTGGTAGATGAACCAATTCAAAATGTGTTCCAATCAGGGCAAGTTTATCCAATCCTTCACAAATAATCCTGTTTCCTTTTCTATCCGGAGTCGTACTATCAATTTCGATACCAGCCCTATCGAGAAGATTTATCTCATCACTAGTGACTTCAAGATTCGATACCTTCACTCGAGACTTCTTGCGGAATATGCTATTCACTTTCGCGAACACGCCGTCTGGGTCCTGTGGGCTAATACCCCTCAATTTTTCCGCCCATTGATTGCTGACCTCACTCCTGAAGTATGACCGGATTAAGTTCCGGACATTCTTCAGATGTAATTTCAACAAAGACAACGAGGGATGGTTGTAGTCCAAAAATCGTCGATAAATATTGTTGACGCGTGTGAGAAGAAGGCTTTTCAATCTTTTCAACCTTGCGATGGTTGGTGTTTCATATCCTTCCATATTGTTTCGATGTTTAACCTTGGGAACTACTTTCTCAATCGTTTCCAACGTCAGCTTCTCTAACTTCGACAAATAGACATCTATTTCATCGTTAGTTAGATTTCTGTCATTAGGAACCATTGAGCAAGAGTTGCCGCCATCAGAAGGGGGACATTGCTTCTGGTACTCCCGATTAAACTTCTTTTGAAACTTTCCCCAGTCTGTTTTTTTGAAATTCAACCGATGATTTTCATGTTGAACTGGAATGAGGAAGAAATCATCCCTGTGATGATTGATTTCCATTACGATTGCGTTATGGTCGCTATCATAAGGAAGCACCTGCAGTTTCCGTTGAGGACTATTAAAGTTGAATTCGAGTCTTGCGTCAGCAATGCAAAGGTCCAAATATGAATTTGTCCTAGGGTATGTTGGGAACTCCGACCCATATAAATTGCACCTGTATTCAATTTTGTTCTCTGTTATCCACGATTTCAGGAATACACCTCTTGGATTATTGGTGGCGTTCAGCCATGATGTATGCTTGGCGTTCAGGTCACCAGCAAGAATATAATAGTTATGCAGCCTGTTCAATTCGAGTATTTCGAACAAGGAATTGAGTTCCTCCTTGAGCTTGAGAACAGTTCCACCAGTTGCATAGGCAGAGATAACGAAGAGGTTATCCCCACCTGGCAGTGAGATTTTGATAACGGACACTTCAAGAGATTCAAAGCTTTTGAATTCGACTTTTTCAATATTTTGGAAACAGTAGGGTCTTCGTACCAATATCCCGGTGCCACCTCCCCCATCACCTATTACCCTATCGTTTCTTACGAATTCAAAATCCTTGAATGTCATGGAGTACCATGAATTGAGGTGGGTTTCGGTTAGAAGCAGGATGTCAGGCTTTTGTCTGGCAATGAATTCAAGGAGATAATCACGCCGATGTAAAGTAACAATGGAGTTGACGTTGATCGAGATGAGACGAATCCTATCCGTGGGAATGTGGCTGGATGACAACTTATTTTGAGCCATTTGAAAGTCCTAAACGCTGAAAAACAATGTTAATTTTTGAATCTTGTTTATCGATTCGCTCTGATAAGGAATTTAATTGTTGATAAATTTTGAGAAGCAGCTCATTATTGCCACTTACATTATTTACCCTATTTTCCGCATTTTCTGCTGGTCCTCTAGCGGCGAGTGCAAATGATACTCCGGGCTTGACGAAGTTCGGAGCTAAGACACTGCGGTGTATTTGTGTTTGTTTTGGGGCAGATTTCAATCTTGCATCCTGATATCGGGAGCATCCTCGATATGATGCCGGGTGACCAAAAACACCGCAGTTCACACAATATAACATCTCTTTTGGCCACGTCTGAGCCAATTTGCACTCACCGGGAGCATGCACGTCTTTGCATTTAACGCATCGGTAATGCATGGCGCAGTTGGCAGCCAAATTCCCAAATCGTTGGCAGCGATAGCACTGGTTGATTTCTCGTTTCTGGAGGCGTTCCCACCTCACCACTCGAAAATTTAAATACCTGATTTGCTGAAGAGCGCTTGGACTGCTCTTATTTGTTATTTGTACCAAATAAAGTGGTAAGTTTTTTTTTTCTACCGTCGACCTTCTTGTCGCGAATGTTTTCACTGAGATAAACGCGATTTGTGGCGCTGTTTCCTTGAGAACCTGAAGAAGATCGACGGTATCTTCTCCGCAGTCCAAGCCCTTCAGCAAAAACGTCTGGTTCTTCTCGCTCTTGGGGGTATAGGTGAAGTGCGGAACCTCCCCAGAATTCAAAGCATCTTTGGCTGATTTGAAATCAACCAGTGATTTCGTTCTAATTGACAGCTTCTCAGAATTTACTCGTTTGATTTCGAAATTTGTCAATTTGTTTTCGGCTGCCAACAGCCGAACCATGTCTTTTCCGCTTTGCCCGAAGACATTAATCGGCGGAACTTTCTCGGTATTCTTGGCTACTTTTTGAGGAGGACCAGCAGAACTACGGGCTGGTTTCTTCTCCCTATTTCTACTTTCATTATTTTTATTTTTTAAATATAAGATAAAATTATCGTCTTTGTTACCTTCGTCTACCTCCATGTCCTGCTGGAGTCCATTCAGCGCCGCAAAGTAGTTCTGGCTTTCATTCGTGCCACCAGCACTGAATACCTCTTCAGTTATTATTGGAGTTGCAGCTTTCTTCTGTTTTTCGATTTTTCGTATCGGACCACTCTCTTGAACTTGTTTTGCCGTCTTGAACATTTCTTCGTACGTTTGAATTCTTGCCTTTAGCTCTTCGATTTCACTTCGAAGGCGACTTACTTCCTGTCTATCTTCGAGCACTTGCGTTTTGCGACCGGCATCCGCGGTATCCTGGGTGCTCGTGTGTCTCCGCTTGTTGACACTTGCCAATTTCACACCGTCACTCTCCCCGGGGCCCCCCAACGGAGGGAAGCCGTCGGGCTCCTCCATACAGCAGTCCCGAGTTGTCTTTGGTTTGTTGCTTTTCTTGATTTATTGGTATGGTTGGTAGATGCCTTCGACGATTAATTCTTCCCCAATAAAATCAAAACTTGCTTTTGACTGACTCGTACAAAATTAATTCAATTATTTGAAACTGACTTTTGTGAAAAATTAATTAATTTTTAAAATTAATGACAGGAGCGATTAAAAACACGTCTACACGCAACGAGTGCTAGACGTAGAATTATAGTTAGGGTAAGAACCGATTCCATTCGTATCAATATTTGTATTGTTTTGCCACTCGTATGTTAGAATATCATCAAAAATTATTTTTATCGTAATAGAGTAAACTTATGTAATCTTTTAAGGAGGCAAAAATCGAAAATCAGTCGACTGATATTGAAAATTACTAGGAAGCGATTAAAATAACTGGAATTTTCGTTCCTATGGCAATCAGAAAAAAAATAGTCTGCTCCTGGACACTATTGAAAATATACGAGTATTATACATACATGCTCACTCCATGTAAGTTGGTTGAGGTAAAAACAGTTGTCATGGAACTAAAAATAACTAATTATCAACCTCCGAGAACCGCCCATCGTAATATCTTATCTTTGTCTAAACAATAATAGGTAATTCAATTGTGTACTAGGAGCCGAGTTGACAGAGGTTGTCTGCCCGTCGTTTAGTCTCCGATAATGAAAAATACATTAATTACCGTCAGTCAAGTTTCTACGAAATAACAAATAAATGTTTTTGGAATCCACTTTAAGAGTTCCCGGAGGTGTACATTGTTTTTATGGCATGTGCAAAGTAATTATACGTTACATATGCCTCGTTCTAGGGCTCTTACAATAATTTGCTATATACTGCATTCTCTTCTTTTTGAAAGTAGAAATAACATACCTCCTCTTGCTTCAATTTTGATAGCAAACACTGCTCACACTCCCAATAAAAATTTGTACACTGTTCACAGCAAATCCGATTACTATTGTGGGAATGCTAGCAAGCAATCTTTTTAATGGCTGCACAGGCGGATGGGCATCCAACGATGTCTTCTGGAGAACTTCACCTGCTCCCCATACGGTTCGCCCCTCGAGGGTCGACGGTATGTCCTCATTCGAGCCCTTCTTTCGTTGGCATCGCCTTGTGGGCCATCCAGATGATCTTCCGTTGGAGCAGACTCCTGCACCGGCGACTCAGGAGTGAGGAGTGGCTCTGTAATGGTTGTTGCAGGCTCGACTAGGTCCTCTTGATCAGCTTCCACTGACGTCGGTGGCGATTCCGGCCCCTGACAGCCACTCAAAATTTTTACATTGCCATGATCTAGCTGAACTGGCGAATTCGATTCGCTCCCATGCATCTCATTCAAATTTATGGAGCGAATAACTGCAAGCAAACACGGTAATGCATTCGTCGATGTAAGCCGAACGAAAAATTACCTCTTAATCAGATTCAATCCAATCAGCACCGCACCAACATCCTATGCACAAGACCCGATGATGGCAAACACCAAACCGAACGAGAAAGAATTTCTCCTTCAAATTTTATCGTCGCCGTGATATTCTTATGAAACTCGCGGCGATAGCGCAGATCGAGAAAACCTTGCCAACTTTCCAGGATTTGCAATTTTCTCCAACCGATCTAACTATTCACAAGAACACTTTTTCTTTGACCACTAAAAATCCCAGTTATTTCCCCCGTTCCTTTTTCTCGTGGCGCCGGACTGTCAATCCGACAACCACCGACAAAACAGATGTGTGTGGAATGGCACGCCACATGGCGGCAATGTGCATCTCCATTTGTCGCCAGTGGCATAGTTTTTCGATGGCCACGGTGGAGGGGGCATTGCCAAATGGATATGTCTCGAAATGCGTCGGGGTTTTGATTAATATTCTGTTTCAAATATTTAAATCCACAGATCCAAATATTTGGAGAAGAAAAAAAAAAATATTTTCTGCGCAAAAATATTTTCTGCGCAACGATATCCGCACGAAAGATGAAGTCCGCTGGCATTTCGAGGTCATACCCATCTGGCCGAGTGCAAGGGTTCGGGATCGGAATCACTTCGATTCCCGGGCGTAGGCGTCACATTACAAAACCTGTTATCAAAGTAGTGGGTATAGATAAAAGTGCAAATTTGGATAACGTTGCTTTGGAAGCTGATATTAATCAGAGAAATTTTCGCAATTCAGAAGAAAAATGTAAAGTTCTAAAGTTATACACTAACAACAAAGGATGGCAAAGTGCAATTCTCGAGGTTACCGCAAGTCTATATAAGATTATAAGAGATAATGGTGGAAAGGTTTTTGTTGGCTACCAATGTTGTAAGATTTACGACATAATTGGAGCTAAACCGTGTTATAATTATGGACGAACGGGACATAGCAGTGCGAAATGTAAAAATGATACTGTTTGTCTGAAATGTGCAGGTAATCACAGTACAAAAGATTGTAATCAATCAGTCAGCCAATGTGTGAATTGTATTCATCACAATAAATTATCGAAAATGAAATACAATACAGCACATGTTGCGACAGATAGTTCGCTATGTCAATATCTTAAGTTTAAAATTAACAAAAGAATTGAAATGACTGACTACCCTGTAATGCCTGAAATAACAAGATATTTGGGTACGATTAATTACCAAAATCAGATTGGACCTACTTTATATAATAATGCAGCAACTACTTCAACCGATGGTGAAGCAAACAACAGTAATTTTCATCGTAACAAAACAAGCAGACATAGAGATGGCACATAACTTCGAGATTTTCGATAAAATGGTAAACGATACATTAGTGATCGAAAACATATGTGTTGATGTAGAGACTCTGAATGAACATTTAATTAAACATGATAATTTGATACTATATTTAAATATTAGAAGTATTAATGCCAATTTTGCAAACTTAGAAATATTTGTTGCGAGTTTAGTTTCAAAACCTCTATATATTTGCTGTGCTGAAGCGTGGACTGTTACAAATACTAATTTTTTCCAACTATAAGGATATAATATGTACTATAATGGTAGTGAACTAAATAAAGCGGATGGGGTTATAGTGTATGTCAAAAACTGTCTGATTGAAGAGACTGAAATCATTCAGGTTGACCAATTAAGAATTATTAATACTATCATAAAAATGGACAACGGCAGCGTCACAGAATTGTCCGCTATATAAAGATCACATAGTATTAAGAAAATTTAATTTATTAAAAGCCTCCAGAAGTACCTGATGGATAAGAAAAATTGTAAAAATTATTTGGTTGTTGGAGACTTCAATATTGACTTGTTGGTATGCGATATCATAACTCAGGAATTCATAAATAATTTCTTAGAACTGGGTTTCCTACCATCTTTTCAAAAAGTAACCCGACCGTCAGACAGCAATATAAATAGGGGTACCTGCATTGATAACATATTTTATAATTTTGATAAAGCAGAAATTCAATCTTTTACTGTTCAAAATTCTATAAGTGATCATTACACTTTAATAGTCAAACTTACTAAATTCAAACCGGATAAATTGATAGCTAATAATTATATTTACACTGACAATGGAATTTTTTTGCGTAATGCTAGTTTGATAAATTGGTCTCTAATATATTGTTTTTCTGATCCAGATGAAGCTACGGACTGGTTTATAATAAATATGAAAAGTTGTTTAGAAAAGTCCAAAGTAACTAAAAAAACTAAAAATAAACATAGAAAAACATGGATAACAAAAGCAATAGTTAAGTCTTGCGAGGAAAGAGAAAAACTTTATCATATTTACAAAAAAAAAACAAAGTTCTGATGAAATATAAAAACTATCTGAAAATTTTAGGTAATATTATTTATAAAGCGAAACTTATGTATGTCAAAGCTCAGATTGAAAAAAATTGTGAAGCTCCTAGAAAATTATGGAATTATATTGGTCACAAAGTTAATATAAGTCAAAAAAATAATAGAAAATCTACTATTAATTACATAATTGATGATAATATGCATAAAATTGTAAATGAATTTGAAATATCTAACTCCATGAATAACTATTTTAGTACAATTGGTAAAAAACTCAGTAACAAAATTGTAAATAATGAGACTTGAACAATTGAATTACCGCAGCAAAACCCTAAATCCTTTTTTATACATTCTACAGATACGCAAGAGATAAAAAATATTATTTCAAAATTTAAGTTTAAGATTCCGGAGCTCCTTAATTTTATCCTTAATTGCTAGAGTGAGGATATTAGCTCCAATTTTGAGAGACCTAATGCGGGTTTTTTGCCATTTACGCCGCAAAGAATTACGCTTCCTTATTAGCTTGTATGTTTCTTCATCAAATTCTATTAAATTATAGGAAGCTTTTGATCGCTTTGGAACGCTAGACTCGATAGCTTGCCAGATGGTGTTTGTGAATTCTACAATTTGCTCCTTACATACTGAGGGAGTATTGAGCGGTTCTATCGTTCTTGGTGCTAAAGTCACTCTTTCATCAATAAAACTCCGGAATCCAGACCATTTTGCTTTTTTGAAGCAGTAGTATGTATTTGGTGCATTGTGATTACTTCTCGTCGTTTCTAAAGAAAACAACATGCTATCAAATCTAGACTACAACTCGCGGAAAGTCTGGTATTTAAATAGAATTTTTAAGCGAAAGTATCATGCGTTACCGTATTCGATTACAAATAACAACGAAGAGCATATTTACTCTAATCAAGGAAAAGCAGATATACTTGCAGATAAGTTTAAGCAGTTCCATAATATCTCCAATAGGTTCTGCAACAACCTAGCAGAAATGATGGTGGCCAGAGCTTTAGAACATGAGCCTAAACAAACATCTTTACCTCCTGGTGCATTAATAAAAACCAGGGAGTTAATAAGTTTACTTAAAAAAGTTAAAAACGGTAAAGCACCTGGTATCGGTGGCCTACCGAATATAGTACTTAAAAATTTACCCAAAAAAGGAATAGTATTCCTATGCCACCTATTCAACGCATGCCTTAGGCTTTCTCTCTTTCCATCCATCTGGAAACAAGCTCTAGTCATACCTATCCCGAAGCCTGGAAAAGATCCGCACTCTCCTGATAACTACAGGCCCATTAGCTTACTACCAGGATTAGGTAAGCTCTTTGAAAGAATAGTCCTGAAAAGATTAAATAATTTAATGGCTAACAATAATATCTTACCGGATTTCCAATTCGGCTTCAGAAACAGACATTCGACTGAGCATCAGCTCCTCCGTGTTACGAAGGACGTCAAAGCAGCGATGTACAATAAATTGTCTGTAGGTTTAGTGACACTGGACATAGAAAAAGCCTTTGATACTGTCTGGCATGATGCTCTGGTCTACAAACTTCAGAAATACAATACACCCCCATACTTGTTGAACCTTTTACAATCATTTTTAACTGATAGGAAGTTCCAGGTCAAAGTCGGGGAAAGCATTTCCTCACTAAAAAGTATATCTGCCGGTGTTCCGCAAGGCTCCTGCCTAAGCCCATCTCTATATAACATCTATACGTCTGACTTCCCTTCTTTACCAAACTGCCAAGTTGCAGCTTTCGCAGACGACATTTGCATATACAGCATAGGCGCAGATCCAACTACCATTATTTCTAGCCTTGAAACGGCGTTAGAACTTACTTATCAATACTACCATAGATGGAAAATTAAAATAAATGTTGCAAAAACGAAGTCAATATACTTCACCAGGAAGCGTAAGCCTGCTCACTCACCCAAGCGACCAATAAATTTTTTAGGGCAAACTATTCCTTGGAGCGAGGATCTTAAATATCTTGGACTTATATTCGATACAAAACTTACTTTCAGAAAACATATTGAGCATATTAGCTCCAAAGCGTTTAAGGCCGTGCTTTCGCTTTATCCCCTTCTTAATCGTAATTCACGTCTCAACACCAGAAACAAAATCCTCATCGTCAAAATGGCAATCCAACCGATCATCCTATACGGCTCGCCTACCTGGATCCAATGTGCTAAATATCTAGTAACAAAGCTTCAGATCACCCAAAATAGATACCTGAAAATGGTCCTTAACAAACCATTTTACTTCTCTTCTGAAAAGCTACACAGACTGGCTGGCGTTAGTCCAATTCGTAAGCTCGCTGCATTGCGCCGTGACAAATTAATCGCGAAAGCAAAAGATTCGCCCAATCCGCTAATACATGCCCTGGCGAATTGAAAATCAGCAGTTGCTATCACCTATCTTTTGGCCGTAACCTAGCCTCATAGATTTTAGCTAGTTATAAGTAGAAAGTTAAGTTAAGTTAAGCTAATATAAGTTCAGTAGAGGTTTTTGCCTAAATTTTCCTCTAGCTAATTGTAATAATCTCATAGAAATACGATAATATGCATAGTTTTAAGTAATGTTCAAACGATGGTGAGATGACTTTGTCGGAACACCTACTATATTATAAGGCCTCTGTACCGCATACATTCCAATAAAGAAAATTATATATATATATAAGTTTAAGAACGGCGGTGTTGATATGATTAACACTAAAGCTCTCAAAGTTGCAATCGATTATATAATGTGATCCACTATGTTACATTATTAATCTCTGTATTGAAAAATCGATCTAGCCTAAATCGCTTAAAATCGCTGAAATAGTACCTATTCATAAGTCAGGAAGTAGAAGCAGTGTCTCAAATTATAGGCCAATATCTCTCATATCGAATGTTGCTAAAATTTTCGAAAAAATTTTACATGCAAGGATATATAAGTTTATGAAGGTAAATAAAACCTTTTCTTGCAAGCAATATGGGTTTATAAAAAAACTAGGCACCAAAGATGCATTAAATCACCTTGCAAATATGATTTATAATAATTTAGATAAGAGTGCTCCTATTATTGTAGTGTTTTTAGATTTGGCCAAAGCTTTTGACACGGTAGATCACGAGATTTTGTTAAAAAAAATATATTGCTTGGGTATAAGAGGACATGCTTATTTACTTTTAAATAATTAATTAAATAATAGAAAACAGAGGGCGAGAATTGGCGATAAATTGAGTGAAAACAAGATAGTTGATACTGGTGTTCCACTGGGAACGATACTTGGTCCACTTTTTTTCATACTCTATGTTAATGATTTGCTTGAGAGCCTTCCAAATGATTCTATCTTATCGTATGCAGATGATACTGCTGCTATTTCCACAAATGACACATGGATGGGTGCACAGATTAAGATCAATTCTTCGCTAGAAAAAATATCAATTTGGCTAAAGCTAAATTAACACTTAACGTTGAAAAAAGTGTATTCATGACATTTGGAAATTATTATGATAGCGTGCCCGAGAAGATGGACATATTTATTGATAAAAAAAACAATTAACAGGGTTGAGCACTGTAAATACCTGGGTATAATATTTGATTATAAGGTTAGATGGAACAAGCATATTGAATATTTACATCAAAAAACAAAGTATATAGTCTATGTTTTTCATAAGCTATCCAAATGCATGATTACCGATATGTTAAGAATTATATACTATGCTTATGTCCACAGTATTATAAGCTTTGGAATCCTTGCATGGGGTGGGGCATATAATAATAACTTGAAATATATTATATCATTGTAAAACAGGATACTTGGCACAGTTAACAAAAAAAAATTTACTGTTGTTAGAAATCCAATAAAAGTGAATCACATATACTCAATTGAAGCAGTAACATATTATTATGAAATACATGGAAATAATTATATAGACCAAATGCATGATTACCGATATGTTAAGAATTATATACTATGCTTATGTCCACAGTATTATAAGCTATGGAATCCTTGCATGGGGTGGGGCATATAATAATAACTTGAAAAATATTATATCATTGCAAAACAGGATACTTGGCACAGTTAACAAAAAACTTACTGTTGTTAGAAATCCAATAAAAGTGAATCACATATACTCAATTGAAGCAGTAACATATTATTATGTAATACATGGAAATAATTATATAGACTCACAAAGTATCACTAGACATAAGTCAATTTTGCTACCCAAAAACTCCAAAAAAATAAGCGAAAGAAATAGTTATATTGTTTCGATTAAACTTTTTAATCGTTTACCAAAAGAACTTAAAAATTTACATGGTTGTAAGATAAATATTAAAAATAAATTGTTATCTTGGATTATAATATTATAAAACTAGGAATTTTATAGTTTTCAGCGCGAATTCTAAAAATTCTAAAACCTTATTTGAAATGCTTACATAATATTGGCAAATGTATGTTTCTTTTAGTTATAAGATATTAGTTTTTAAGCACACCAGTTTGCGTACAGGGATAAAGTTCCCTCTGCAGTTTACTGTTTTATATTTATATACATATTTATGCATATGTATTTTGCATGTAAATTTTACTGGTAAATAAATAATAATAATAAATCTCTCACATCTTTTTGAGAAATTGAATAATTTTGCTGCTGCCCCCTTTCTAGGGGAAGCAACGCTCTTTCCTGTGGGGACTCATTCCGCCATTCTCCATTCACAATTTCATGTGTTTTAGGACCTTCGAAATCAATTGAACCACAGCATAAAGAATTATTTTCAGTAGCAATCAAAATATTGTGTAGTACGCATGTTGCCATTGATACAATTCTTACTTTATCGGGTCCAAAATTCATTGGCTTCCGCAAAACTTTGAATTTACTAGACATAATTCCAAATACATTTTCTATGATACGACGGGCCCTATTTAATCGGTAATTAAAAATACGGATCGGTGCAGGATGATTTCGATACCCATTGGGCTTCAAAATGTATGATGTCATAGCAAAGGCGTTCGTCTGCTACCATTATGTATGGGACTGGCAAACATCTTTCAGGTAATGTTTCTGATTCAGGAAGAACCTTACTTGCTTTCCGAAGCATCATGTAGGGAAATATCAAAAATCCTACCATTGGAACCAACATTAACATAAATGAATCTATAATTGACATCTGCGACTCTCATCAAAATAATGCTGTGCGTGTTCTTATAGTTATAGTAAAGGCTTCCACTGTTCTGAGGTGTCACCATACTAATATGCTTGTCGCTCCAAAAGCATGTAGGAATCGCCATTTCAATTCAAATTGATCTGCATATTTCTTCAATTCTTTCACACCTGAAAGACACTGAAATAAAACCAAAAAAAAAAATTGGGAACTACGGCATACATGATAAAGCATATTATTTTTTATTTCAGATTAACTTAAGATATAGCATAGTATTTTTCATTACACATTATTAATTTTATTGCCTATTTCTGGATATTTCAGAATATTATCCCGAAAAACTCTAACAAAAGGCAGTCACAAACTCAAGATGACGATATTCTGGTGGAAGTAATTAATATTATGAAAAAACCGAAAGACCATTTTGATCGATTTGGAGACTACGTTGCGTTGGACCTGAAAACGTTGAAGTCGGAATATATCAGAGGACTATTAAAAAGCGAAATTCGAAAAGCAGTAGCTCATATTGCAGATATGGATGAAAGGCAGCACTGATCGAAATCTATACCATCCCCATTGCTGTCATCTTCGAGTACTTCAGCCTCCCGAATTCCTTCACCAATAGCCCCTGGTTTTCCTTCTCTGCCCAGTTACCAGACTCTCACTCAGACAACACCAGATTGTTATAACTCATTCGCTGGAATAAATTATAATCACAATCCTACTGATAGTAATTAGATTGGTATATTTTTTTACTCTTAACTACTTTAAACTTCATATAAGTAGCATTTTATTTAGATTTATGATAAAGTCCTTTATACCCTATAGTTCTATTTTTGCTCAAAAAGTTTTTTATTACACATACCTTTGAATATTGTTCCTTGAAACTGTTAATAATGGCTTGATATACTTCGGGAACATTCTTCCAATTGTACAAGGTAGAATGCGAAAAAGGTATTGCAGACTACAGTACGAATTTCCTGAAAATAAAGAGAAATATGTTAAATAGCCTAAACTAGTAATTATATTTGAATTATATGCGAACCTGAAGCCAAAAATCGAAGTGTAACCATTAATCGATCTTGAACGAAAATCGCGGCACGAATTTTTGTATCTCGTTTTGCAATCTAATGCTGTACTGACTTTAAAAGCTCTTGAAATTACACTGCAGACATCAAAATCGAATTTCGGAACTGCTGTGCATCCTCCAACCGCAACTCATTTATAAGTGTTTAACAAGCGACTCATCACGCTGTTCCAACCATTTTCTAATCCAACACTCCTTTTTTTTCACTTTCCGTTTTTGAATAATTCGATGCACAGTTAAAAAAGCGAGGGCCTATCGCGAATCCATAATAATCTAATATTTAAACTCAAAAACAGGCGAACACAAGTCAAGCAGACATCAGACTGCGTGTTTCACTGAGTGCTTTTGGCTCTCAAATGGACACATGATTTGCTGGTTTTGAGACTAAAGTCTCAGCCTAGTCTCCAGCAGCTGTGTCGAGATCCCAAGTGACCTCAAATGGACACCACAATCAGACTAGTCTCGAAACTTTGTCTCAAGTGGACACTTAGCATAAGAAGGTTTCTCAGTCCAAATAAATACTATCTATTCTCAAAAGATGTGAACAAAAATATAAATTTAAAACAACCTGCCAAAGATTATTTTTATCATTTTAAAATTCATCTATATAAACGAGTATTAAGCTGTAAAAATCATGAACATCTCCTTTTTCCTAAGAAATGGACTATAATAACAATAATAATAATCTTTATTCAATATTTCATGCCATAATTGTAAAGAGTAACTATTGCATCATTCAATGAGAATACGGCTTCTGAAATTAGGCAAATTAGACTGGCAAAACTAAGCTCATGTCAGAAGGGTTTTGCATTCCACTTACAATACCCAGACACCAACAATCAATAAACACAAATAAAATTTAACGACATCTACAACAAATACATACTTGCATTCAAAGAAAAATTATTATCGACATTTTGTTGCAATATTCATCTTCTTCTTCATAACACTACTGTCCTTTTTGGCCCTACGCTTCTTGCAACAAGTGCCTCCAACTATCTCAGTCCATTAAATGCATCCCCCAACTTCAAAATCCAAGCAGCAATCAACTGTCTTTGTCGACGTTTCTTCAGTTCCCTGCTGGTCTCCGCTCTTGAGTTCACCCAATAATTACCTTTTTGAGTATCCATCCGATTCACGCGGGCAGCGCATTGAAGCTTTCGTTGTCTAACAATCGTTGAGACCTCTGGATTGTCGAAAATTATGTACACCCTATGGTTGTATCGAATTCACCATAGGTTCCCGTTTAACTTCGCTTCAATTATTTGCCTCAGGACCCGTCTTTTGAAAGCGTCCAATATACGAGTATTTGCAGATGCTTAGGCTAGTGTACATGTTCACGGCGATTGCATAGCACACAGATTTGTATACTTGAAGCTTTATTTCTGGTCTTCAAGATCATTAAAACTGCAAAAAATATTTAATTTTGTAAGTTGTATTCTTTGGCCTATTTCGTCTCTTCCGTTATCGGCTCACATTATTTTGATTCTTCGATATACAAATCCACCCACATTGTTGATACTGTATTCGCCAAGTGTGATTTTTTGTGTATTTGAGGTATTTTTCCTTAGATGCGTCAGGAGCTATCTTTTATTCTCATAGATTTGTACCCTTACAAGTTTTGTTTCGCTGTAAACAACTATGACAAAATATTGATGCTATCCTCATAAGCTAGCACTTGGCTTGATTAATATATTTAGTAACGTACTAATTGATGATTCGAACACCAGAACATCATAAAATGTAAGAACGGGAAACTCTGCAGGACATACTAGATGTTCGAGTGGTGGGAGAAAATATAAACAAAATTGAACGTTCTATATTTACTGCTGCAACCACTATCGAAGCAACTAAAGCCAAGTTTTACATTTCGAAATAATAACGAAATATCATGAAGTCCACAAAGTTATCACGGTCGGACAAGAGAGGAGTGATCAGGCGGTAGCGGAAGTACTGTACTCAGAAGTGGAAGCCGAGAACCTCTCTCAAGAAAGAAGGATGGAAAGTACAATTGCCGTCCAGCAACATCACGAAAAAAGGCTGGTGTATAAAGTGAGAGATGTTTTAAAAAGAATCAAATCTGCATGCGACTTGCCAAAAATCAGCAAAGGTGTAAAGAATGAGTTCCTTGAACTAGATGAACTCCTACACCACATTGAGCGTTACTAGAGGAGTTGATTTAAGGCCAAGGAAGAGTGAAAGGTCAAAGAAGCACTAAGGGCTAAGCGTAAAGGGCACGCGTAGATAGCTCCACCATCAAACATCAATAAAAAATGAGATCCAGCCTGATTGGTGGAAATTGAGATAAAAGAGGGAAGGAAGAGGCACTTGATGGACGTGGGATGCTAGACCCAGGGTTGTAAACAGTGCTGACAAAATAAGCGAAGAAAGCCGCAAAGAAACTCCCAAAACTACCAAAAAGCAAAGTTCATATCGGCGCTCAAGAAGAAAAAAATCCCCGTTGGCAGCACCAGCCGGAAACGTAAATTTTTTTGAAAAAGAATTTGGCTTGCCTGGTACTAAAGTTCTTATTGTAATTTTTTGTATGACACTTTGTAGAGGTGCAAATATTTTGCTAATGAAATTGAGTTGTACACTTATGGATTACTAATTGAAAATTTGCGGATAATAAATAGTTGTAAACGTATAAATACAGGTTTCGTCCTTCTCGCATTTGCTGTTTGCGCATTACTCATGGGTTACCACACAAAGGTGATAACTTGTTGGCTTAAATAGCTTAAATGTTAATTTTAAAAGATTTACATTGAAATTTAATTAGTACTTGCGTTGCCATTAATATAAACGCTTTTAATTCTTTTTGAAACCATCAGGGGCTGCCTTGTCGAATTTGAGCGTTTGCTTTTTGATTATTTTCACAGAGATAAATTGTTTAGTCTCACCTGATGGGCTGACTCTAATTCAAATTGAATTTTTACTCTGAACAGTACCGAAATTTCCGGTTTTTATTAAAACGACTGTTAAATATATTAAGCTGTAAATTTTCGTCCTTTTTTATTAGGCATCCGATTTGCATAATTTTTTGCAGTTTAAATTAACGTGCCTTAATAACTTATAATTTTACTTTGGCTATTAAAGGGCTACAGAAATAAAAATAAATTTATGTCACCCTCCTGTATAGGGAGACCGCCCTTGAACACCTTCAAATATTTTCTTGCACTGCAAATTTTGAGAGGCACCACTTTCGACATAAGTAGAAAATTTCATCATTCTAGCTGTGGTTTGCGAGAAAATCCACGAACGGACGGACAGACAGATCGTGATTTCATTATTTTTCAGGGTATTGTTAAAAATATTTACCAATATCCTGAAAATGGTCTGCTTCATAAAAACTGCCAAGTTAAGCAATTTAAAAGGTTTCAATGAAAAATATTCATTATTTCAGTTGCTACTAAAATAGCGAAGTGTGCTGACCTTTGGGGCCCGCCATTTTGAGTGCATGCATCTAATTTTGGATTATTTTAAATCTTTGTGTACTAGAATCTCACCAATCAATGTGCCAGATTTCGTTCAAATCGGGATTTCATTCTAGACAGAGCAAAAGTATTCAATTTTTAGTGAAAATGGCAGCTAAAAATATTAGATTTGAAATTTTCGACTTTTTTATTTTTCATTGGATTTTGATATGAACCTAGTACATACATCCATAATCTAAAGTTTAATCAAAATCCGTTGGAAAAAGTGGCCGCTAGAGGGCCAGAAAAATCTGAAAAAATCGCATATTTAAACCACCGCCATTTTGAAACTCACACATCCCTGATCACTAAAATAACAAAGACTTTAGATCTGGTTAATTTCTTCCTCTAAACAAAATTCTTTTTACGTCGGATCAAAATTGCGACGTTTACAAGACTTTGAAGTTTTGAACTTCAACTAGCAGCCATTTTGTTTTTTGCCGCCCGAGCTGCAGTTTTTTACACAGTTCTTTAGATACCTATAGTTTTTATTAAACTACAAAGTTTCACAACATCGGCTGAAAGGTTGACAACAGGATTTTGTAAGGTTTTCGACTTTTGAGCGGCCGCCATTTTGATTCAGACGAACCGACTTCGGATTTTCATTAAGAGATTCATCACACACATCTATGAATCTTTGTACCAAATTTCATCCAAAGCGGAGGTATACTTGAGAACTGAAATCATGACTTTTCGTCGAAAATAGCCGCCATATTGTTTTCTCCTGGCTGATATAGCTGGTTCACAGACTTAACTGAGATATTTACTCAATACACAAATCGGAGCGAAATTGCAACCTCTAGCGTGGTCACATATTTCAGTATATCCCATACGAGTACATATACATATATATATTTATTATTTATTTATTTTTGCCAAACAGGACATTTCCTTATAATATAAAATCACTACAGAAAAAAAAAGCCTTGTAAACAATACATTTTCATGATACATTAATTTTTACGTACAATCATACAAATTATATTGAGGAATGAAAGGATTTTAGGATACTATTTTTATATGAGGTTTTGGAAATGGACGGGGAGTAATATTTACTAAACTTGTTGAATGCCTTATAACATCTGTTTATTGGCTCACTGTCCGCATAAGTAGTGTGATGGTGACCTACGGTAAGCATTGGTGAAAGTCTTGTGATTCTTAGGGGTTCATTCAGAGTAATTTTTTTGTTATATACTGAACCTTAATATTGTCTCTGAGGACATCGAATGCTAAACATGCAGACATCATCATTCTCCTAGAATCTAGTGATGCCATATTTAGCACATCGAGCCGATAGTTATATGATGGTAGGCTGTTGAAGTTCCTAGGGTCGTAAAGGAATCTGAGGGCAAAAAGAAGAAATTGTTTCTGGACCAATTCTAACCTGTCAGCGTGAATATCAAAAACAGGGCTCCAAATCAGGCTGGCATATTCAAGAATAGGGCGTACTTATGAGACGTATAGTGATTTAGTAACCCAAATATTTTTGAATTCTTTAGCTCTTCGTTTGATGAATCCTAGCATTTTATTAGCCCTGGATATACTACTCCATCATACTGAAGTTTAAAATGAAGCTTTTGGTTCAGAACAACACCAAGGTCCGCAATGTTATCGACTCTATTAAGTGGTGTGTTGTTGATGTGATAATCAAACAGAAGAAGGCTCCGTTTTCTTGAAAAACTTATCACCTGGC
>OZ017740.1:265295120-265350120 GCA_963969285.1 Odontomyia ornata | reverse complement strand
TGACGCGAATAATCGGAGCGAAGCTTAACGGGGTTCAATGGCGTATTCGATACAAACATGAGTTGTATGAAATTTTTGACGAACTGGAGGCCTCAAAGATTGTAAGACTACGGAAGCTGCAATGGGCTGGACACATGAATTGCATGTATGAACAACACATACCCAAGAAGGTATTCGTTGGGAGAACTGAATCCCGGAGGCCAGTGGAGAAACCGAGGAAACGCTGGTCTGATGACTCAGTTGACGAAGACAGTTCATCGCTGCTCGGATTTTGGAATTGGAAGAGGCGGTCAACGGACCGAGACAGGTGGAAGCGCTGTTTACAGGAAGCGAAGGTCCTAAAGGAGCTGTAGTGTCAAGAAGAAGATAAATATTGTTACATGTACAAATAATTACATGTACAAATAATTCTGCGAGCTACTGTCGCAATTGTTTTCATCATCATTAAGAACGTCAACAAATGAATTTACTCGAACCCACGAGTAAATTCAACAAGCATAATCAACATCTGCAAGCGACGTCACTCCATTCATTAATTTGCTCGAACCTACCAGGTACCTCTCGGTAGAACGTTCGCCAATATGCGAGAAATGGGTGAATACTTAGAGACCCTATATAAAGGCGAGCTGAATGAATGGGGAGATCATTCATTCGACCGCGATAAGAAAACTGCGATATAGTGGAACGCGAAGTAAAGACAATTGATTGTTTGAGTGCAAAGTGTGTTTCGTAATAGTGAAGTAATTTAGAAGACAATTGCGATAAAAAATTTATGGACAAGTGTTAGATTTTTTTTCTAATAGTGAAAATTAAAATTAGTAAAAGTGTTAACGGATTATTGTGCATTTTAGTTAATTAAATAAACTCTTTTAACTTAAATTAAAAGACATTGCGTTTTCACTTTCCCGGAACATCAAAACTATAGGCCGCGAACCAATAACACGCGACAGTGGTGTCAAGAAGTGCGAAAGAAAAATTTTGAAAGTGAAAATTTGAACATTTTTATAGTGCACAATAGTAAAATTTAAAGAAACATTAAAAATGCCACGAAGCTTAAACTTAAAAATTAATGAATTGACCATATCGGAGCTCAAGGAGGAGTTGGAACAGCGGAATCTGGCCACACAAGGTACAAAGGCCATACTGATTGCACGTTTGCGTGACGCGATCGAGTCGGAAGGCGTGAATCTGGATTCGGGTGAGCTCTCGGATGCGGAAAAAGGCGCAGAAGGTGGAGAAGTAGAAACACCCAAATCAAAGGAGCCAGAAAATGCGCTGATGCAAATGTTAATGATGATGTCATCCAGTCTGACTGCGAAGCTAGATGAACAGTCATCCAATTTAACTACGAAGCTTGATGAACAATCAGCGAAGTTAAATGAACAATCAGCGAAGCTAGACCAACAAGCGATCAAAATCAAGGCAGATTTTCAAAAACAGTCCACCGAAATAAAAGCGGAGCTCGGCAGCCTGAACAAACAAATTAAAGGCGTCGAGGAAAAGGTTTACCAGGTCGAGGAAAAGGTCAGCCAGGTCGAAGAGAGAATGAACCATGAGATGGAAAAAGTGAAAAAAGAATTGGAAGCAGCGAAGGCAGTAGTAACTACTTCACCAGCCCCGCTTATAACCGCAGCGCAAAGCACATCCAGAAATGTGCAAGCACCAATATTCGATGGGCAAACGGTCTGGAGTATTTACAAGACCCAGTTTAAAGCTGCCGCAACGGCAAATCACTGGCATGAGCAGGAACGAGCAACTGCATTAATTCTTGCTCTAAGAGGCCCAGCTGCTGAGCTTTTGCAGACGATTCCCGATGAATTGCACTCAAACCCGAATGCTATAATGAATGCGCTCGACATGCGTTATGGAGACGATCATCTAAAGCAGATTTATCGGTCACAGCTAAGGCATCGGATGCAGAAGTCTGGTGAAACCCTACAGCAGCTAGCCCAAGACATTGAGCGACTAGCACTTTTAGCTTACCCAGCCTACGACCCAGAACATCGAGATGATGCAGCAACAGAAGCATTCATCAGCGCACTAAAAGACCCAGAATTGCAACAAGCCGTGCGTTTAGCTCAAAAGCAAACGGTTAAGGACGCATTGGCTTACAGTCTGAACTTTGAGGCAGCGAAAAACGTGACTCGTACCACTGCCCGGGTTCGTGAGGTAGTGACAGACGAGTGCAGGTGTGAGCGCGTCGAAATTGAGCGAGACCCGCATGTAAATGGTGCGCCTAGATGCTGGAATTGCGGAGAGAAGGGGCACCTACAAAGAGACTGCAAGAAGCGAAGAAAACCGAGCTATTGTCCAGGGTGTGCAGCTAGAAGGAGATCCAGACCGAGTCAGGAGCCCAAAATGGAAGCCCTTCAAACAGAGGGGTCGGAAAACATGTAAGAGCCAACTTCGTGGGGCAGAGGTTGGCTAGGAGGATCGACTTCCCCAGCACCACCATCACCGTGTCAAGACTACATCGTGGAGAAGCGGACTTATGCCTTCCGGGTCAAGTTGACGGAGAACACTGCACCATAACAATCGACACTGGTGCAACCCGATCGATTATCCGACCAGACCTAGTTAGACAGCAACAACTTCACAAGGGCAGAATTTTCTCACTACGGACAGCTACGGGAGAAACTGCACCTGTTCATGGAGAGGTCAACCTCCAGATACAGTTGGGAGACCTTGTGTTCTGACATAATTTTCTGGTCGCGAACATTATGGATGACTGCATTCTCGGAATGGATTTTCTGCGACCACATGGAATCACGTTGGACTTGGGAAAACGTGTCTTGAAATGGCAGAATGTCGAAGTACTGATGGAGGATCCCAGCGTCCAAATCCCCAAGATGAATGTAGTGGTATGTACTGACACTGATGTACCGAATTCTTCCGAAAGCATTGCATGGGCCAAGCTTGATGGTGATTCTGGAGACCACTGATCTTACCTGATAGAGCCAACGAAGACGTCCGCATTGCGCAGTTTGATTGTAGGACGAAGCCTTGTAAGATCTTTAAGGAACGGATATGTGCCGGTTAGAGTCCTTAACACCGCAGATTCAACCACGAGCATCAAAGCGGGAGAAGTCATCGGCAGCTGCCAGCCTGTTTCCACCATCACCTCTTTGGAAGCTACTCACGACCATCATTGGAAAAGGAGGCAAGACACAGAAAAAGCCAGGGAATCCACGTCTGCAATATTGAAGCAAGTCAAATTGCCGGTGCAGCTATTCAAACGAGCCTCTGATCTGGTCACCGAGTACAGTGACATCTTCTCAACAAGCCCGGATGACCAAGGCCGAACGAGTATGGTAACTCACGTCATAGATACACAGGGAGCCAAGCCGATTCGACAAGCACCGAGACGTCTCCCTATAGCCAAACAAGGAGAAGTGAGCGCGCTGATCTCGGACATGGAAAAACAAGGCGTTATTGAACCTTCTGTCAGTCCATGGGCCGCGCCTGTAGTTCTAGTCAAGAAAAAGGATGGTAGCACTCGCTTTTGTGTCGACTATAGGCAGCTTAACGACGTCACTAAGAAAGATAGTTACCCACTCCCACGCATCGATGACATCATGGACACTTTAGCCGACGCAAAATGGTTTTCTACACTCGATCTCAAGAGTGGCTACTGGCAGGTAGAAATTGACAAGAAGGACCGAGAGAAGACCGCATTTTCAGTTGGGACCGGATTGTGGCAATTTGTTGGGATGCCGTTTGGGCTTTGCAATGCCTCAGACACTTTCGAACGCTTGATGAAATATGTGCTACGTGGTCTAACCTGGAAAACCTGCTTGGTATACCTAGATGACATCATCGTCATCGGTAGAACGTTTGAAGAGCATGTGCGGAACTTAGACGAGGTTTTCTCCCGACTGCGACTGGCAAATTTGAAACTTAGTCCCGACAAGTGTACTCTTTTCGCAGATGAAGTAAAATACCTGGGACACGTCGTATCAGCAGAAGGGGTCAAAACAGACCCTGAGAAAATTGAAGCCGTGAAAAGCTGGCCAACACCAAACAACAAGCGCCAACTACGAAGTTTTCTGGGTCTGGCGACCTACTATCGAAGATTCGTCAAAGACTTTGCCAAAATAGCTAAGTGTCTCCATCAGCTAACCGAGAAAAATCGTCCGTATGTCTGGAATGAACAATGCCAGACAGCCTTTGAGACCCTGAAGGAAAAGCTGTGTGAATCACCCGTGCTGGCGTATCCGAAACCCGGAAAAATGTTTGTAGTTGACACCGATGCAAGCAACGGCGGTATTGGAGCTGTACTCTCCCAGCAGATCAATGGCGAAGAAAGAGTCCTCTCTTATTACAGTCGAGTTCTCTCAAAAAGTGAGAGGAATTACTGCGTGACCAGGAAGGAGCTATTGGCTATAATAGAGGCCACCAAGCAGTTCCACAAGTATCTATATGGCCAGAAATTTGTTCTTCGAACGGACCATGCATCACTGAGATGGTTGCTCAACTTCAAAAACCCCGAGGGACAAGTTGCGAGATGGATCGAAAGATTGCAGTCATACGACTACGAAATTGTTCATCGGAAGGGAGGAGTTCATGGAAACGCTGACGCCCTATCCCGCCGTCTATGTCCAGCTAACTGCAAGCATTGCCGACGGATTGAGGAAAAGGAACCGCTCGTTGATCTGCGATTGATAACGGCGGGATTCGATGAAGGTTGGTCATCGGAGGAGATTCGAAACGCCCATTTAGCCGATGAAGACATCGGGCCATTGCTCGTATGGAAGGAGACGACTGGGCGACCTGAGTGGAAAGACGTTTCAATGCATGGCGCAACCCTGAAAAGCTATTGGGCACAATGGAACTCCCTTCAGGTGGAGGGTGGCGAACTCAAGCGGAAATGGGAAACGGCGGATGGTAGCTCCTATAGGATGCAAACTATACTTCCCAAAAGCCGAATCCACGATGTGGTTAAGGAAATGCATGAAGGATCCTCGGGAGGCCACCTTGGTGTTAACAAGACCTTAGCGAAATTGCGGGAACGGTTCTACTGGCTCCACGCTCGAGAAGACGTAGACAACTGGTGTCGCAGATGCACAATTTGCGCTTCCGTCAAAGGCCCAAAGCGACGACTGAGAGGACAAATGCAAACCTATAACGTAGGCGTGCCATTCGAAAGGATTGCTGTTGACATCGCAGGACCCTTTCCTGAATCCGATTGGGGAAATCGATATACGCTGGTTGTAGCCGATTATTTCAGCAAGTGGCCCGAGGTCTACCCCATTCCCAACCAGGAAGCAACTACCGTAGCTGAGCAGCTAGTGGTAAATTGGGTCAGTAGGTACGGCGTACCTTGCGAATTACATTCGGATCAAGGCCGAAACTTTGAGTCACTAGTTTTTGGCGAAATGTGCGAGCTGCTCGGAATACGGAAAACGAGGACAACACCGCTGCATCACCAATCCGATGGAATGGTCGAACGTTTCAACGGCACGCTCAATAAACACCTTGCCAAGATGGTTGACGAGAACCAAAGGGAGTGGGACCGACATATCCCACTATTTTTGATGGCGTACAGAGCTGCCGAACATGCATCGACGGGCCAAGCCCCAGCCAAAGTCATTTTTGGAAAGACTATTCGGCTGCCAGCCGATATAAAGTTCGGAACACCCCCTGAGGAACCCCAAACGGTCTCGGAGTACGCAAGTGATCTAAGACAATGGTTGAACCAGATACATCGGACAGTGCGGAAACACCTCGAATCGGCTACTGACCGCATGAAGACCAGGTATGATCTCAAGGCTAATTCTACTGGCTTCCAGCAAGACGACTTGGTGTGGCTTTATAACCCGCAACGGCGAAAGGGTAGGTCTCCAAAGTTGCAGCATAATTGGGAGGGACCATACCGAGTTACAAAGCGAATCAACGACGTCGTATACCGAATACAGGAACATCGTAAGCCGAGAGCTAAAATGAAAATCGTGCATCTGGACCGTCTTGCCCCATATTACACCCAGGGAGAATTGACTACAAATAGCGACACATCTTTTCGGGGCGAAAAGAACTGAGATGGGGGCAGTGTTACATGTACAAATAATTACATGTACAAATAATTCTGCGAGCTACTGTCGCAATTGTTTTCATCATCATTAAGAACGTCAACAAATGAATTTACTCGAACCCACGAGTAAATTCAACAAGCATAATCAACATCTGCAAGCGACGTCACTCCATTCATTAATTTGCTCGAACCTACCAGGTACCTCTCGGTAGAACGTTCGCCAATATGCGAGAAATGGGTGAATACTTAGAGACCCTATATAAAGGCGAGCTGAATGAATGGGGGGATCATTCATTCGACCGCGATAAGAAAACTGCGATATAGTGGAACGCGAAGTAAAGACAATTGATTGTTTGAGTGCAAAGTGTGTTTCGTAATAGTGAAGTAATTTAGAAGACAATTGCGATAAAAAATTTATGGACAAGTGTTAGATTTTAATTTTAATAGTGAAAATTAAAATTAGTGAAAGTGTTAACGGATTATTGTGCATTTTAGTTAATTAAATAAACTCTTTTAACTTAAATTAAAAGACATTGCGTTTTCACTTTCCCGGAACATCAAAACTATAGGCCGCGAACCAATAACACGCGACAATATATATATATATATATATATATATATATATATATATATATATATATATATATATATATATATATATATATATATATATATGTTTATATATTTATAGATATTTACATATTTATAAATATACACACACACTAACACACACACACACACACACACACACACACACACATATATATATATATATATATATATATATATATATATATATATATATGTATGTATATATATATATATATAGATATATATATATATATATGTATATATATATATATATATATATATATATATATATATATATATATATATATATATATATATATATAGGGTGATTCATAACAAGTGTACATATTTTTGTCGAAAAATAATATAGTTTTTGTAAAGATTGAGCTGTAATATTTATCTATTATAAAAATTTGGTCCCTTACAATTAAATATGAAACATTCCTTCGGGCATATATGCCCTTCTGCTGCTTTACAGACTATCAAACGATGATTGTAATTTTCGAGGACATTTTCGCACATTTCCGGCGCTACTAGGCGTATGTTGGCTCGAATATTGTTTTTTAATGCTTCAGTAGTCTGGGGAGCATCAGCGTAAACACGATCTTTTAGAAGTCCACAAAGGAAGAAGTCACAAGGAGTCAAATCACATGATCTCGCCGGCCAATTTATGGGTCCATCTCGTGAAATTATTCGAATTCACGTAGAGCGCGAAATGTTTGCACAGGCGATTCAGTATTTTTTGTTAAAAAGTTTTAACAATAATAAAACGTTTGGCTGATGTGTATGACACCATGGTTAAAATTGTAAAAGACCAAACTGTCATAATCTGTCAATATATGGACCTGAAATTGGTGATAAATAAGAGATAAGGCCCATTCACATGTGTACACTTGTTATGAATCAGCCTTTATACATATATATATATATATATATATATATATATATATATATATATATATATATATATATATATATATATATATATATATATGTATATATATATATATATATATATATATATATATATATATATATATATATATATATATGTATATATATATATATCTATATATATAAATATATATATATATATATATATATATATATATATATATTATCTATATATATATATATATATATATATATATATATATATATGTCTATATATATATGTATATATATATATATATATATATATATATATATATATATATATATATATGTATATATATATATATATGCATATATATATATGTCTATATATATATATATATATGTATATATATATATATATATATAAATATATATATATATATATATATATATATATATATATATATATATATATATATATATATATATATATATATATTTTGGATATTCTAAAAAGGATTAAGCCTTTCTTGTCACTAGATGGTATTCGTTGTCATATATCGGGCAATACTAATCAGATTGAGCATTTGAAAGGTGACATTCTAGTCTACAATTTCCATATGGACAGCGTTTTATTTCGTCATACGTTACATTTTTCAATATCACTGTGATCAAGGTGAGAATGTATCGCAGGCTCGTGAAAAAAATTTGCGGTGTCTACGATCAAAATACTTTACCAAAAGCCACAGCCAAGAGATGGTTCGCTCGCTTTCGTTCTGGGAATTTCGATGTTAAAGATGCACCTCGCTCAGGTCAACCAATCACTGAAAAAGTTGATGAAATCTTACAAAAAATTTAAGAAGACATTTCATTGCCGCGCTTGTGGTAGACCTGCGACCTTGAAATTCCCTTCCCCTTTTTCGGCATCCTTCTCCTCTCTTTTGATTTATTTAATATTTTGTGTCAGATTGGGCTTTGGAAACGTACGCTAAAAGTGTAAAAGTGCATGATGAAAGTGCTCTTAGTGCCCAGGCATTTTGATGGCATAAAGAGTTTAAAGAGGGGCGTGAAAGCGTGGAAGACGAGGTGCGGAGCGGGAGACCAGTCGAGGTGCGGACTAACGCAAATGTATAGCGTGTGCGTGCCCTCATCCGCGAAGATCGGCGTTTAACAGTTCGAATGTTGGCCTCAGAATAGGATATGAGCCGTGAAACAGTCAGACAAATTTTAACCGACGATTTTAGAATGAAAAATTCGTGCGCGAAGATGGTTCCAAAGAACCTTTGTGAGGAGCCCTCAGTGTGTCCCAGTATTTGGCCGTGTTGCAACGGCCGCCTTTATTCACCAGATATGTCAGCCCGTGACTTTGTTTTGTTCCATGGAACAAAATGGGTGGTCAGAGGGACCCATTTTGAGTCGATTACGGACATCTAGGCGGCCGTGACGAGGGTACTCGTGGGCATCCTTGACGAAGCGTTCCAGAAATGTTACGAAGTATGAAAAACGCGCTGGAATTGTTGTATAGCTGCCCAGGGGGACTACCTAGAAGGGGATGGCAGAGTTGTAGAATAATTTTTAAATATACGGTTTTCATGGAATTAATCTCATTACTTAATTGTCACACCTAATATATATATATATATATATATATATATATATATATATATATATATATATATATATATATATATATATATATATATATAAGCTACTCTCCACAATAGATAGATAGATTACAAACAGAATTATTTTAAGCCTGGCAAGATCCAAGAAAAGGGGATGACGATTAGCGAAGCGTTTAAAAATTAATAAGAAAAATGTTTTCAATTTGATGAGATCAAAGTATTTCCATAGATGTTGCATGAACTGTATAAGGCTTACGATGACAGATTCTTTTGTTATTGTAAAAGGGGGATGTTGGACAAACCTTACAAGGCTTAGATGCAATTGTTTTTAAACTTACTAAGATTGAAGTAACGTATTGAATGCTAAAGAATCACACAAATTAATTCATACGCTTATCCTTGACTCATCTCTACATAAAAGGATAATTAAGGTGACTTATAGCCACAATAATTCTAAATTTTGCTTCCAGCCCACTATTTGCTATATGACGGGTAATTAAACTAGTACTATGTAAGTTTCAAGAAAGTTATAGCCATTTAAATTTTCTGTAATGACAAAAACAACATGACACGGTGCTGCTAGTCTTTCGACTTTCCACCAAATTAGACACTCAGCTTTAATTTGGTCTTCTTAAGACTATCAGACAAAATGAATCAAGTGAATTGTAGCATCCGCCGTATTCACGGCAGTTTCGGACATTCGAAATACTTGTAGGTTGAGTAATTCTTGACCCTGGCTGGCATACTGAAGTTGGCTAGTGATCAGTCGTATCGTGGGTCGTTTTGGGGTATCCTCTACTTGTGCCGGGCCACCTTACACAAATAGACGAATCACACAAGGAGAGGATAAGAGAAAGAATATCATACTTAGAAACGAAAAAAATCTCCATTTCTAAATCACGGCCGATTTTATTATAAAATTATCAAACAAATAATAAAATTGAATGAATAAAAATTAAGAATGTGGAGCATAAGAGACTAAACTCCCTCATTGATTAAAGGGAAGAAAGTATAATGAATTATTTACAAACTAAAAAAATTAAGGTTCAAATTAAGTGAGTTCAGAAATGTCTTCAAAGTAACAAAATTAAATCGATTTAAGCAGAATTAAAAAAAATTAAAAATATACTAATAATATACTTTCACCCACTCTAATTCTAGAGCGCTCTGCAAAAGAGGGCGTGCTCACGAAGAGCAAGGCTCTGAAAATTATACACTTTTAAAAGATAGTTTTTGCTGCAAAATCTCAACAGCCCCCTCTATACATTGTGACAACGAGGTGCCCGAAAATTATTATTTAAACTTCCCGGGTAAATGACATTTCAAAAATGTATTTTGTTGAGTTGATAGGTCTGTCCATAATTACTATGCCAAATATGAGCACGATTTGTCTACCAGTTTGTTTACAGCAGTCAGTACACCTCAGGAATGTATTGCAATTTTTTTGATTATGTGATTTTTTTTTATTGTGACCGAATTCAAAGCCAAAAACGCAATAAATATCATCGATCAATCACCGTATTCACCAGATTTAGCTCCGTGTGATTTTGATGAAGAATCAAATATTTTGCGTGTTATTTGCACTTTCCGGGTACTTTTTTTGTCACATTGTAAAACAAAACTTGCTGGAGGAGCTGAAGGCCATCCCAAAAAGTGCTTATGAAAAGTGTTTCGAGGACTAGAAAAATCGTTGACGTAAGTGTAGTGCATCTGTAGGGATTGTTATGAAGGCAACAAAATAGATATTGACGAATAATTCAATATTTTGCGTTTTATTTGCGATTTCCGGGTACTTTTTTGTCACAATGTATTTTTAAACAAACCCGATTCTCGCAAATGTTCCTACTTTCACCGTCAAAGATTGACTTTTTAAGGTGAATAATCAAATAGGTAGATACGTAAAATTAATCTTTGAATCTGACAAATTCGAACACTTTTATCATATCTATGGGTTTATTTTGGCCAAACAGTCATGTTGTTCTCTTTGTTGAACATAATCCTCATTCACTGTTAGTCATAGGTCTCTTCCTCTGGGGGATGATTGCAACTGTTTATTTTTCGACAGGTTCATAGTATATCGTATTTCACAGTTGCATGAGTCTGCGATAAGAACGACTAAATTGACTGCACCGTATCTCTTATACTCATTATTTCTGTGAGAAGAGCAGCGCGTCTTCACTGCTTTAAATGCTATGGTTACACCACACAAGTATGCAAAGGACCTGAACGAAGTTTTCAATGCCAAAAATGTAGTGATATGAGACTTAAAAGAAAAGAGTGTACGAAAGAGGCACACTGTATCCTTTGCAACGATGCTGATCCGTAGCCGGATCTTGAACACATCTTGGGAACAGAAATAAGCCGGCATTTCCAGGAAGCCCTAGCCAAGGAAAAATCAGGACTTTGATGACCCATATCCGGGAGGTAAACCTATACCGCAGTTCAAGTGCCCAAAACCTGTTTGAGCAGTTTGCGACGGACATGAAAGCCAATGTTTTGCTGCAGAGTGAGCAACACAATGATAAAAGATCTGCATAATGGCATACTCATAAAACTGGTACTGCCTGAAACTGGGTTCGGAACATTGATTTCTAGGCAGATAGCAATAGTGGAGGGATAGTTTCTTGTGGTTTTGGTGCTCAAGAAGCACCTTTTTCAATGTGAACCTGAGGCCAAACGAACGGATATCATCTTTCCAAGCCAAGTTGAATGCTTTCGAGGGCACTGTCTCGTATGCAGATGGTAACGTCCTCATTGGGGGAGACTTCAATGCTTAAGAAATCCAATGGGGTATTCTTTTAACAGATCCGTGGAGTGAATAGTGGCCAAAATAGTACTCGTTGTTCTTAAAACCGACAAAATTGGAGAGTATTTGAGGACTACGCAGCCAAGGGTCATCAGTATATTCTGCTTGAGATCTGCGATGTTTGCTCTTGACATTCTACAATCGGGTGTAACTTCAGATAGATGGACGTCAAGAGTTTCATCGATGTGCTCACTGCAGGTGTTACACTACAGGAGGACTCATAGGGGTCCAAAAAACTAGCAGCTAGAGGAGTGGTGAACTCAACTATGAGCATCATCATGACTGCTAGCAGCGCTTCAATTTTCCATCAAAAACCTGGCACAGCAAGCCTTCAGTGTATTGGTGATCAACTGAAATCAATGTAAAGCAAAGGAAGTATCACAAGCTTTGGCATGAGGCATGGAACTATGATGGCACGCTATCAGATATCAGCATAAAAGTTAGCCAGGAAATGCCGTCACAAACTTATTAGCAACAGCAAGGCTTGCTGCTGGCAAGAAATAGTTGACTATGTGAACAAGGATCCGTAAGACCTTGACTACAAGCTTATTATGTGGAAGTTTAGTGGCCTATGGACACCTTACATACATCAAGTAGGAAAGATGGACGAGATAGTGCAGGTATCCTCATCCATCCCATCCATGTTGACACTCTCCATGGTGTAATAGCTATTAAGTGCCCATTTTTTACACAGTTAGAGCTAGAAGAGGTAGTGTTTTAATTGAAAAGAAGTGAAAACAAGTGCCCATTTTTTACACAGTTAGAGCTAGAAGAGGTAGTGTTTTAATTGAAAACAAGTAAGGCTACAGGCCCAGATAGTATTCCAGCTGAAGTGCTGTAGCTTGTCTTTCACCATTGTCCTTACTTGCTGCTTATTCAACGCCTACTTATGGGATGGAGTTTCCCCGGTACGATGGAAGGTGGCAAGGCTCGTGCTGATCACCGTGTGCATACCACCGTTATACATGCTAGATTAGGCTGACAAAGTTCTACAAAAACTCACCAAGTGAAGGTTCACCGACGCAATTCGTGCTGTTGAAGACCTATCTCTTCAGCTGTATGTTATGTCCTTAGAGCTGATCGCTCAGAGATTGATGTGATTGCAGAGGTAGTGAGAACGGTCTAAAAACTAGAGGCATATAACCACAGTAAGAAACGCATCGTTTTGTTGATGACAGTTGACGTTAGGAACGCCTACAACTTTGCAAAAAAGCTAGATGTTTAGTATATGCTGGAAAACCTCCTTTTGACTTCCAGAGTATCTTATGTGGCTTTTTGGTGACGACCTGCAGGGCCAAAGTCTGCTTTATGACACAATGCAGGGCCAGTGAAGGATAGAAGGATACATTCGATCTTGTCCCGAAATCTATCCTTGGTCCAAAACTCTTGGTCCTGAAATCGATTCTTGGTTCCAAAATAGACCGATATCCTTTTGTTCAAGCGTTGTTCTTCCCACAATCTCAGAATCACCAGCAGTTAATATCGGACGTTTATAAGTGCTAACGTATTTAAATCTTATTTCTTCTAGTAATCTTTTCAAATTTTTACCAAATGCAACATTTCTTATTTATTGTATGTTGATTTGCATGCAACTATAATGACACAAAGTATCATCATTCACCCACAAATGTGATCACTTGATGACTACTAAAAAGACTTTGCCCCTGATAAAACTTTTACCCATGGTCCCAGAATTGTATCAGTGCTAACATTCTCTGTGGCCATTATATATGTCGGAGAATCAAGTTCTAATTGTTGCAATGCGCTAAAGGGCTTGCAGCAAAAATATTGCAAGTTTGTACACTTAAACGAGTAAGATTGTTTCCATTAGGGACATAACAATTTCGTATCTTTATATGAACGCACCCTTAAACTGTTTCAATAAACTGTCAGTATCGAAACGTTAGGTAAAGTCTATATTTTCATCATGAAAAAGCTCTCGAACCAGCAACGTTAGAAAATTGTTAAAAATTACTATTATCGAAAAATCATCTTCAGCGATGAAGCTCATTTCTGGCTCAATGGCTTTCCTAGTAAGCAAAATATGCATTATTGGTCAGAAATAAACCCACATGTGCTTCTTAGGACACCGTTGTATCCACAAAAAATTAATGTTTGGTTTTCATGGCGGAGGTGTGATTGGGCAGCATTTTTTCGTGGATGAAAACGACCGTCATGTTACCGTCAATAGAGAGCGCTATGGCGTTATGTTGAAAGATTATTTGTGGCCAGAATTGGATGAGCTTGACATCAACGATATGTGGTTTCAACAAAACGGTGCCACTATCCACATAGTACGCCTCATAATCGATTTATTGAAATTTATTTATTTATTGTTATGTCCCTAATGGAAAACCCTTTATTACTTATATAATTACTTTGTAATTGTTGTCCCATTGCAATAAATAGATGGGGAAAAAATTAAATTAACTAATGGAGATGGAACGTTAAAATTTTTTGTTAATAGCAATAAAATACAATGAAAGAAAATTTGTAATTTATTTAATGGAGACGGGAAGCAACGACTTTTTCTTTTTAGAAATAATGAGGGAAATTTGCGAGTAGTGATAATAGCAGATTAAGGAAGAGAAAATAATAAAATATCTCAAGAGTGCTAGAATGCTTTAAAATGCGGAGAACCGAAACACGTCTTCTTCAGTTAATTGTTAACCAGCAACTGACTGACATACAGTTTATTTATTCATTTCACTTGTGTATAAAATGACATAACTGTTTAAGAGTTCATTTAGAATGTAGTATATAAAGAAATAATTAGAAAGTAGAATGAAATCTAGAAAGTAGAATGAAATCGACTTTGTATTTAGTGTTGAAGCTGCAGCTTCACAGGATACCTGAAAGAAAAAGAACCACAAAGCATCAAGTATTTTTTTTACAAAAAAGACAAAATACTTATCTGACAGTGTTGAAGGTCGCTGCAGCACACGTAAACGCCCAAAACACGATGCAAACGTGGGAAAATGTTTGCGATTTCACTCGCAACACTACATGTCTACGTCGAATTGTAAACAGACATTGTGTATCCGAGTGATAGAAATTAGTAAATCAACGGAGTGTGTGAAAGTTTTATGTAGCGTATGGAAAAAAGCTGGTTTAAAGTGTTTAATATAATTCGGGACGCGCGGAATTATAACTGTGAGAGAGAGAAAATAACCGTTCAAGGTCCGGTGAGTCCATTTTTTATTCCTTTGTATTTATATATCCTTAATCAAATTTAATCGCCAAACAAAGGGCAGTGGCACGTTGCGCAGTGGGTGAAGTATATTTAGAAAATATACAGTGCGTGAATTTTTCGGTGGTGGATTGTAGTATAAATGCATTGGGGTGAAATATTGCATACAAGTATTTCACATTTCATATTGATTGATTTGAACTACAGCAGTCACCAATAATTCCGAAAACTTTCTAGATTGGCTTTGAGGTCAAAAGACAATTGGAGCAAATAGAAAGCCAAAATTTGAGGTGTATAACGGGAGATAAAATACCAAAATAAACACCGCTCACTGTGCCATTGTTCTGCTACCGCAAAATAATGGAGTGTTTAATAACGCAGCAAAATTTGTTGAACGAACAATTAAACAGAATGTTTTCCAATTTCCACAAAGACCCCAAAACGCGAAAAACCTTATCATACGCCAACAAATTACTGCAGCGTGTGCAAGAAGAGCGACAATTGTTCATGCAAATGCATGATAAAATAATAAGTTTGCTGGAAGGTGAAGAGGAGTTTTCCTTAGAATATTTCACTAAGGAGTTGTATTTAACTTTCGAAGAAATGAGTTTGGACTTCGAAACGGAGTTGGTCGAACAGCAAGCAGAACAAGGAGCACAGGGCTCACAAGGAATCAAAGAGGCACAAAATCAGTCGTCTGTAATAGTGTATGATGCCGACGTTCGACTTCCACGGATCAACTTACCGAAATTTAGCGGAAGTTATAGTGAGTGGACATCATTCAAAGATTTATTTACATCTTTAATTCACAAAAAAGCAAATTTATCGATGGTACAAAAATTGCACTACCTGAAGTGCAGTTTATCGGGTGAGGCTGAGCAGCTTCTCAAACATTGTTCTATCACCGAAGCTAACTACGAATCACCATGGAAACTGCTCGTAGAACGTTATGACGACAAATATGTACTGATAAACGTCCAATTCAGAAAGCTGTTAGCAACTAATAATGTCACTGAATCAGCATCTTCCATAAAGGCGTTATTGGATAAAACACTCGATTATACCCAGGCAATTGATCACTTGGAGATAGAAAATAAATGGGAGGCATTGTTAGTACACTTGAAAATGCAACGATTACCATCGGACACGCGTCAAATGTGGGAGCAACAACATGCAGTCAAGTCTGGGATAGCAACATTTGCAAAATTAAAGGAATTTTTGCAGTCACGTTTTAGAGCATAAGATGCTGCTGGCTTCGATAAACAAAGGTCCAATAAGGTGTCGCAAAGAGTTACATGTGTTTTGTGTAAAGGACCACATCATTTGAGAAGGTGCAACGAATTCCTGCAGTTTGGTCATGCGGAGAAATTAAATGTGGTCAAAAGAAATGGCTTATGTCTCAACTGTTTGAGTAAAGGACATTTGGTTGGAAAATGTCCCAGTACTTCGAGATGCTTTCATTGCAAAAAGGCTCATCATACACTTCTGCACAAATCTGCCGTATCGTCTGATGGGAAAAATATGCATCAATCGCAGCTGTTGTCTAAGTATAAAGAACAATCAGTGGTCCCAGTATCACAAAAGAATCAATTCGCATCAACAGCGCTAGGTCAGCCGTCCTCCTCGAGGTTTTCGCATACTGGACAAACATCTAGTGGGTTTCCTTTGCAATCTAGGGCATCAACGACATCGTCCATCAAGACCAACTCTGTGAACAGTAACACTGCACAATCGGTATTGCTAGCAACAGCACTAGTAAAGGTCGAAGCTTTAAGTGGATGTATAACACTTCGTGCTTTGTTGGATCAAGGTTCGCAGACATCAATAATTACTGAACACGCAGCCCAAAGACTGGGGATTAAAAGACAATTTACTAACATTACAATAGCTGGCATTGGGAAATCGAAAGGAATTTCAACCAATGGAAATATGGAAATTAGATTACGCACAAAAACAAATGAATGTTTATCAATCGAGGCTCTCATATTGAATACGCTCACCGATTTCATCCCATCCCAAACGATCTCTACATTGGTGCGAAAGCACATTGGAAATTTGGACCTGGCTGATCCTCAATTTGATCAGCCAAATAAAATCGATCTTCTTTTAGGAGCAGACGTGGACGCTCAAGTTATACTCGGGGAAATTCGAAAATTGACACTAGGTCCAGTTTTGAAACGAACCAAATTAGGCTGGATAATTTCAGGAAGAGTTGACGTTGATGGTGCACAAACAATGCATAGCTTCAAAGTAGAAATAGATAGAAACGTGGAGATAAGCGAACAATTAAAACGATTTTGAGAGCTGGAGGAAATTGATTCTCGTAACGATATGACGCAAGAGGATGAAGCCTGCGAACAACATTACAAAGCAAACGTTCAAAGAGAACTGAATGGGCGGTACCAAGTTCGATTGCCGTTCAAGGATACTGATAGCTGACACTCACTAGGTTGTTCCAGGGCAAGCGCAGTGGCAAGCTTACTCCATTTAGAAAGGCGATTTGCTGGAAACAGGAAATTGCGAGAAGAATATTCGGCAGTAATTCAAAAGTATCTAGAATTAGGTCACATGAAGGAGGTTCCTTATTGCAATGAAGTGATGTATGACAAGGGAAGAAAGATTAGTACGGCCAATTTTCTGCCACATCATGCCATATTCAAGGAGAGTACATCAACAAAACTACGGGTGGTGTTTGATGCCTCACGGAAGACAAGTTCTGGACTGTCACTTAATGACACACTATTGACTGGACCGACCATCCAGAATAGCATGACATCAATTATTATCAATTGGAGGTTAAAGCAATTCGCAATGATGGCCAACATTGCTAAGATATACCGCCAAGTGAACATGCATCCTGAAGACGCGAACTACCAAATGATTGTCTGGAGGTCACAACCAGAAACAACAATTAAGGATTATTGTCTATGCACCGTCACATTTGGAACATGCTCAGCCCCATTTCTTGCGATAAGGACGTTGCACCAGTTATCAATGGATGAGATGAAGAAGTATCCTGCTGCGAGCAAGTCACTGTTAAAGGAATTTTATGTCGATGATGTGTTATCAGGGGGACACAACATAGAAGAAACTGTGCAGAAACGAGATGAATTGATTCAAGTTTTGAAAGCTGGTGGCTTTCAATTAAGAAAATGGATCACAAATGATGAACGATTACTGCAAAATCTCCCAATCGAAGGCATCGAAATGAAAGACTCAATCGATTTTAAAATGGATGGCGGATACAAATCTCTGGGAGTTATGTGGTTTCCGATGAAGGATTATTTCACGTATCGGTTGAAAAGACGGGAACAATCAACAACATTTACCAAACGCTCTGTCCGTTTGGAAGTGGCACGGCTAGACGACCCATTAGGATGGATAGCACCTATTATGGTAACAGCAAAAATTTTGCTTCAAAGCCTTTGGTTACATGGACAAGAATGGGATCAGCCAATACCGAGTGTGTTAAACAAAGAATGGATTAACCTGTTGGAAGAATTGCACAATATTGAAGACATTAGAATCCCAAGATGGGTAACATACCAAAAGAATTCAGCAGTATCACTCAATGGTTTTTGTGATGCGTCTCAACGGGCATACGCAGCAGCAATTTATATAGTGGTGCAATCTGGATCATCGACCAACAGTCACTTACTAATAGCGAAGACCAAAGTAGCACCAGTAAAACCAATTAGTATACCTCGACTAGAACTATGCGGTGCAGTATTGCTTTCGCGATTATTAAAAGAGGTCACAGGTTCAGTAGAAATCGAAAAAATACTTACCTGGTTGTGGACTGATGCCGAAGTTGTCTTAGCATGGCTGAAAGGGCATCCAACTCGATGGACGGTTTTCGTTAGTAATAGGACAGCGTAAATTCTAGAAACCACTGGGAATATTTCATGGCGTTACGTCCCGTCAAAACACAATCCAGCTGATATAGCATCAAGGGGAATAAAACCCAAGAATCTAATCACTAACAAACTTTGGTGGAACGGACCAAATTGGCTGGTTGAGCACAGCGATGAATGGCCTAAAATTCAAGAAATTCAATCAATTGATATCGAAAAGCGAAAACAAGTAATGGTTAATGTTGGCGTGCGCACTGAACATTTTTTGAACGATCTATTGGGAAAATATTCAACATTGACAAAGTTGATAAGAATCACGGCGTATTGTGTCCGTTTCACCAAACCAAAACCGAAGGATAGAGGTGAACGTGCATAATTGACCAGTCAAGAGTTAAGACAATCATTTGAATTCTGGATCAAATGCGCTTAGCGAACAGAATAGACACAAGACATCACGCGTCTTTAGAAATCAGAACCATTTGGAAGCAAAAGCAAATTGGCTAACTTGAGTCCATTCCTGGACGAAAAAGGAATATTGCGAGTTGAACGACGTTTAAAAAATGCCGAGTCACCTTACGATGAAAAGCATCAAATTATTCTATCACGAAACGGGAAACTGACTGATTTATTACTACACCAAATTCATCAATCAACGTTACATGGACAAACGCAGCTAATGCTTAATACACTTAGGAGAAAATTCTGGCTAATAGATGGTCGCATTCGTATCAAACAATTTATACATAGGTGTGTTCATTGTTTCCGGGCCAAAGCAAACACCTCAACGCAACTGATGGGCGATTTGCAAGAAGCTCGAGTGACCGTATCCCGTCCTTTTACGCACACGGGTCTTGATTTCTGTGGACCCTTTGATATGAAGAACAAGCGAGGAAGAGGTCGCAAGATTACAAAGGGGTATGTAGCTATTTTTATTTGTCTGGCAGTAAAAGCCATACACATAGAAGTCGTCAGTGACCTGTCCACACCGGCTTTCATCGCAGCGTTACGAAGGTTCATGAGTAGACGCGGTTATAGCTCACACATGTATTCTGACTGTGGTACAAATTTTGTTGGTGCGGCTGCTGAACTAAAGAGGATGAAGGAAATAAATGCTGGAGCAGCTGAAGCTCTGGCACAGGATAGAATAACTTGGCATTTCAATCCACTGCATCACCTCATTTTGGAGGGCTTTGGGAAGCCGGAGTCAAGTCTATAAATGCGCATCTACGTTGAGTGGTAGGCAACGTTCCATTGACCTATGAAGAATTTTCTACAGTGCTAGTACAGATAGAAGCCTGCCTTAACTCTCGTCCCCTGTGTCCCCTTAATGATGATCCAATGGATACCGCAGCATTAACTCCTGCTCATTTTTAATTGGTGACATTCTGATAACTCTACCGGATTGTACATTGGAAATGTTAATATCAACTGCCTCGACCGATAGTAACTGACGCAAAAAATTGCACAAGATTTTTGGAGACGTTGGCAATGTGAGTACTTAAGCCGTTTACAATGCCGACCGAAGAGGCTCAAGAGTGGAATCAACCTCAAAGTAGGCGATTTATGCATTCTAAAAGAAGAAAGAACTCCGTCCTACAGATGGCCTCTAGCGAGGATCACCCAGGTTCATCCAGGACATGATGCGGTGGTGCGAGTCGTAACAGTATTTTCAAACCCAAAGTACTATAAGAGAGCGATCACGAAAACCGCACTTTTACCCGTGCAAACAAATGCAGAATAACGCTCGGAATATTTTTTCATTACTTCACCAATACAAATATCTTTTCTCAACAGACCTAGATCCTAAAGAGAAACCATGCTCAATTTTGAGACCAATTCCTATCAGTTTCCATTCATTTCCCAGCGGACCTTTATACCAGCAAATATGAACTTTAATAACACAATAGAAACTTGAATAGTTACAAGGTGTAGGTGGACGCCCAGCATAAGGTGGGACAACTTCACCATACCTACGTGACGATACAAGCCATTGCAAACAAGTGGTATCATCCATGACTCAAAGGATTTCCATGCGCACCACGAATGGGACCGGACAATCAAAACGATATACGAAATATAATAAACCAAAAATAAAAATTAATCAGTATACTTACAGGACAGTTATTTCCAATTCTGAGGTATTTACAATCCCTCATCCGGGGGAGTATGTTGCAGCTGCAGCTTCACAAGATACCTGAAAGAAAAAGAACCACAAAGCATAGGGTATTTTTTTACAAAAAACACAAAATACTTATCTAACAGTGTTGAAGGTCTCTGCAGCACACGAAAACGCCCAAAACACGATGCAAACGTGGGAAAATGTTTGCGATTCCACTCGCGACACTACATGTTTACGTCGAATTGTAGACAGACATATGACAATTGTCAAATACATGACAATTGTCAAACATCAATTAAAAATGTGCAAAGATCAAGGCTGCAAAGATAAAATGTTAAGTAGTTTACCGATTTTAAAAATGGTCGAATTTGAATCAAGAAATGTTCGAAATGGGGAATAATTCTAAGAAGCGGTAATTCTCCGAAGCGGAATACCGCAATTTTTGTTAACAAAAGAAAAGGCTAGTTAGTTGTTAAAGTAGAGTCCATCGAGCAACATCGAAGTAAATTAAATCGTTTTTAGGGATTCGTAAAATAATTTTACAAAACCCTTCTAAAATAGCGTCCTGTCTGTCCGTCTGTCTGTCCGTCCGTCCGTCCGTGTGTCACAGCAGTTTTTTTCGGAAACTACTTTAGCTAGAAGCATCAAATTTTGTATGTAGGTGTAAAAGGGTGCTCTCTTCAAACTTCAACTACAAAAAAATTTTATAAGGTATTTAAGGGGGGTCTCTCCATATAGGGGAGTGACCCCCCGAAAAAAAAATTTAATTTAAGGTAGCCGATATGGGTATCAAATGAAAGGTCTTGATGAGAACTTTTCAAAACAGGTCTTAGTTTGGCAAAGTTTGCGTCGAGGGGTGCACAGGGAGGGGAAATACACGAGAAATTTGTGTCCCCCTCCTCGCGATTGGACACCTGTGATCCGAAAAATCTGAAAAAAATCACGAATGTAGGCCTTGATGAGTACAACAACAAAAAATACGTGAGAAGTCGCAATTCACTCAACTTTGTTAGTAATAGTATGATATATCGATTTTATGTTTTCTTGAATAAAATCTTACTGGTACCCTTAAATTCAATGAAATTCAGCACAGAGATGACTATTTATAAGATTGATTAACCCTGATTGAATAATATTTAGCGAAGTTATAGCGGTTTGAGTTTTCCTGTATTACTATGGAACAATATGCGCTGCATGTATTACTATGGCAACATATGGCTATGGAACAAGATGCGCTTTTTACCGACTCAGACACTACAGTTTTGCTAGGATTTGCATGAAAAAATCAGGAAGGGTAGGTGTCATGAATATCTTTGAGAATCGGCTCAGCTAGTGGTATCAGTAATCGTAAAACAAAAAAGTGGCTGTTTTAAATGCGAAGATTGAATAATTTTGAGTTATTTTTTCCCAACTTCAACGTTTAAGGTGCATGCTTTGAACACTTGATTTAATTTAATGAATGACTGAAGATGAGTACCTTCAAATAATACTCATAAATGAAACAAGTCAAGGAGGCGGGAGAGAGCTCCTAGCAAAAGGGCTTTGTAACAACTCTAGGATTCGAAAAAATTAGCCATTAATCGATGATAACAGTACAGGAGAGTGGCTCCTGAAAAAAATTCATCAAACGTAGCCGATATGAGTATGAAATGAAAGTTTCCATGGGAGCTTTTCAAAACAGTTCTTAAACTGTCAGTTTTTGCTTCAGTGGGGGCACAGGGGGGAAATACATGAAAAATGTGTTTCCTCCCTTGCGAATGGACATCTGAAATAATTATTTAGGGAGATATTTATGAGTATAAAAATATCAAAAACCTCAGAAGTCGAAATTCATTCGACTTTGTTAATAATAGTATGATCTTCGAATTTCATAGTTTCTCCAATGAAATCGTCATTGACATGCTTCTTGACTTTATTCAATCTGGTGACTGGATTTTGAAAATTGAATACAAAACCCTTCTGACATGAGCGTAGGTCTGTTTACCCAACTTGTTTTTCTTAAAATCATAATTTTAATTTTGAATTGTCATTAAAGTTTTTTCCATACACAAAATAAGTTTGTTTTTCATTGCAAACATTTAGTATTTCAACAGAAAGAAATGTGTGTCCAAGAAATCCAGAACTTGATTTTAATGAAGCTCATTTTAGTCACCCAGAAAATGCCGGCAATGACCACAATTTGAAAAAAAATTTTTTAAGGGGTCATGATGTCAATGATTTTTGTAATAACTCAACAACATGGGGCCAGTGAAAATAGAGTATCAGTAGTTTGTCTTTTAACATTATATATCTTATTGAAATGTTTCCTCAGTTTATTCACTGTTGATGTCTAGTTATCGTGGATAGGCTAGAGAACTCTTCTGACAGGAGCATGCTTCTATCTACCCTACATATTTATACAATTACCACTTTGTTCGCATCACTAAAACGCTTTTGCGAAACTTATTACACCCCAACACATAAGAGGCTTTAGAAAATTATAATACAGTTTAGACTGTTGAATGAGATTACCAATCACAAAACTATCTTATTTAGTGTTGTTTTTTATCATTTAAACACTGAAGAGTAAATTTTAAATATTCTTCATGATTTAAATAACCAACCCATACATAATTTACCGCTTCAAGTTTGGAATTTAATCAAACGTAAAGCAATAATTTAGTGGCTTTAAAGCAGTCACATTTGCAAAGTTTTCCAGCCATGCTTGTCCACCTTCCCTTACGTATTTGCATACATCAATTATCCTGCTAACGCAATCACTCCCAGCTTCACACTGTCCCACCAATGATCCCTCATTCGAACTGAAACTTGACTTGGTATGTTGTACAATTTATAAAAGAACATAAAACGCATTACCATAATTGTTTTGCAATGAGTTTATGCATGAAAATTTGTTCAAAAACTAATTTCCATATTAATGTTGTTCTTTCATCCTTCTGCAGGCTGTGAAATATTTCAATACGATTTGATGTTCGTAGACATAAGTTATTAAAAAATCAAGAAATGTTTTTTTAAAAAATACAATTGAGGGCTGCTGCCCGAATGTTTATTAATCAAAGTCTAATTGCAAAGTGAAATCTAACATTAAGTGCATTAAGGTAAAATGAATATTCGCGATTCCGGGAAACTGCATACGTTCGCTGTTCTCACGATACTTGTGTTGGAAAGTCAGACATGTAGTCAGCATTTTAATTTTAATGTTATCTCAGATAACTCATCCGGGCTGAAATGCAATTGTCCTCGATTGCTAGAAAAACGGTCCATCGTAGAATTTAGATGCACGTTGATTGAGATGAATTTGATTCGGAATGACTGGAGGTAATGGTTGTACTGGCTGTAATTGTTGCACTGGCTGTAATGCTTGCACTGGCACGGTAGGTGTTGGTGAATTGCTTTTTGATCGATTTATTTCAGGATCTTGTAACTGATGATTCATTACGATCTTGTGACTGTTATTTCGTTTGAATCTGAGAAGTATAATTATTAGTGAAATGATTATGGCTATTGTTATTGAGGAATGTGTCCATGTTGTTATTTTGTTTCCTGCTTCCAGGAGTTTAATGTGGTGAGTATTGTTGAGGTGCATTTCTTGCATCATTTCGAGCGACAGGATTTTATGGTAACGTTTTGCTTGAGGGGTTGGTTGAAGGACTGGTGGAGGTGCCTGTTATTTAGAGATTTCGTTGGCCGAAAAAATTAGTTCTCCAATGTTGACGGTGGCGTTATTGAAGTTTATCAAAAATGTTCCATCGAGATCATGGGGAACGTCATTTTCCTGGATTGTTCCATTGAATCTGTTTAGTAGCAGCATCTCTGAAGTTATTTCCTCTATGACGGGTATTTGCTTTCGATTGATGAGGTTGCATTTTGAATCGCGGCTCTTAAGGATATTAGGTATGCAGATTGAGGTACTTAGGTCTAACAAATCTTTCTGATCACAAATAGTTAAATTTCCAAAATTCAAACAATTACTTTTGATGGCATAAATTTTTTCATGATTTATAATGATGTGCTCGTATGGAATTTCTACAATGGTATTTTTTCGATTTACAAGTCTTACAATCAGGTATTCGTATGTCTCTAAAGAAGTGACTGGGATGTTTACAATGTATAGTAGTGTCATGTCGTTCATTAATATTTTTACATTTGAAAATTCTAATGCTTCCTCTGGTGTTTGGTATGGGAGTCTTTCTTTTGTCAAATATGTTGGTGACTATTTAAAATTCTTTACTTGAAAGTAGAAAACAATTAACAATGTTGTCCTTTGCCATCTGTACAGTGTATTTTATGTTAAACAGTTCCTCTTTTATTAGTTTTATTTTATATTGGATACTAAGAATATATTCATTTTTAAAATCATGATTATTTTGTGCCAAAGATATGATTTTGTTAGTTGCCAATGTTACATTTTTTATACGATCCATAATCGATTTATTGATTACTACTTGCCTTTTGTTGTTTCCTAAAACATTGTTTATTTTTCAGGTAAATTTCTCGAGAGAAATTTACCTATTGCGGAGAGCATCATATATATATATATATATATATATATATATATATATATATATATATATATATATATATATATATATATAGATATATATATATATATATTTATATATATATATATATATATATATATATATATATAGATATATATATATATATTTATATATATATATATATATATATATATATATATATATATATATATATATATATATATATGTATATATATATATGTATATGGGATATAACGAAATTTGTGACCACGCTAGAGATTGCAATTTTGCTTCGATTTTCACCAAATTTTCAGGAAATGTGTACTGGGTAATTATCTCGGTTAAATTTGTGAACCAGCTATATCGGCCGGGCAAAAACAAAATGGCGGCCATTTTAGACGAAAAATCGTGATTTCTGTTCTGACCAAAGTATAGCTCCGATTTGGATGAAATTTGGCACAAAGGTTCATTAATGTATGTGATGAATTTCACAATAAAAAATCCAAAGTCGGTACTGCAGAAACGAAATGGCGGCCGCTCAAAGGTCGAAAAACGTGCAAAATTTTGTTGTTGTAATAGTGGTCAAAGCTTTCAACAGATTTTCATGAAACTCGGTAGTTTGATAGAAATTATAAGTATCTAAAGAATTACGTAAAAAAACTGGAGGTCAGGTTGCAAAAAACAAAATGGCGGCCAGTTGAATGTCAAAATTGATTTGATCCGACATATATGAAACTTGGTTTCGAGATAGACATTACTTAGGCCTACAGCCTTTGATATTTTGGTGATCATGCATGAGCAAATTTCAAAATGGCGGCCGTTTAAATATGCGTTTTTTTCATGTTTTTGTGGCCCTCTAGCCGTCACATTTTCCAACGGATTTTGATGAAACTTGAGATTATGAATTGCTGTACTATGTTCTTGTATTTTGCAGGAAATTATTAAAATTGAATGAAAAATAAAAAAGTCGAAAATTTAAAGCCACATATTTTTAGCTGCCATTTTCTGCAAAAATTGAATTGAACTCCTATTTGAACGAGATAGTACATTGATTGATGAGGTCCTAGCATACAAAGATTTAAAATAATCCAAAATCAAATGCATGCATTCAAAATGGGGGCCCCAAAGGTCTGAAGGCAAGCGCAATTCGCTATTTTAGTGCCAACTGAAATAATGAATATTTTTCATGGTAACGTTTTAAATGACTTTACTTGAAAGAATTTATAAACCAGATCATTTTTAAGATATTGTAAAATATTTTTAACAATACCCTGAAAATTATAAAATCGCGACTTGTCTGTCTGTCCGTCCCTCCGCCCGTTTGTTCGTGCGTCATAACAAGTTTTCTCGCAAACCACATGAGCTAGAATGAGGAAATTTTCTACGTAGGTCAAAATTGGTGCCTCTTGAAATTTGCAGTGCAAGAAAATATTTTAAGGTATTTAAGGGGGGTCTCCTCATACAGGCGGGTCTCCCCATACAGGGGGGTGGCATACAATTTTTTTTATTTCTGTAGCCCTCTAGCAGCCAAGATTCTCAACAGATTCCGTTGAAACTTGAAATTATAAGTTATTAAGGCAAGTTAATTTAATTTAATTATGCAATTCGAATGACAAATAAAACAGTCGAAAATTTACAGCTTAATATTTTTAGCAGTCAATTTCAATAAAAATCGAAATGACGGCCCTCATAGTTCAGGAAAAAATTGAAAATGTATATATTAATGGCAACGCAAGTGCTGATTAAACTTTTATGGAAATCTTTTGAAATTAACTATTCGAGCTATTTAAGCCTTTGTGTGGTTACCACTGTGAACTGTGTAAACTGCAAATGCGAGAAGGGCGAAACCGGTATTTGTATGTTTACAACAACTCATTATCCGCCGATTTTCAATTTGTAATCCACACGTGTGGAACTCAATTTAATTAGCAAAATTTTTGCGCCCCGATAAAAGGTCTCTTAAAACGAACGTGGCCAGATTTTTTTTATGTTAATAAATACCCATGTGGTACTACAAAAATTGCAGAAAGAAGTTTAGTAGTAGGCAGGCCAAATTATTTTTCGAAACGTTATGCTGCATGAGAGAAATTTACCTTTCCGGCTGGTGCTGCCAACGTTCGTGCGTCATAACAAGTTTTCTCGCAAACCACATGAGCTAGAATGAGGAAATTTTCTACGTAGGTCAAAAGTGGTGCCTCTTGAAATTTGCAGTGCAAGAAAATATTTTAAGGTATTTAAGGGGGGTCTCCTCATACAGGCGGGTCTCCCCATACAGGGGGGTGGCATACAATTTTTTTTATTTCTGTAGCCCTCTAGCAGCCAAGATTCTCAACAGATTCCGTTGAAACTTGAAATTATAAGTTATTAAGGCAAGTTAATTTAATTTGATTATGCAATTCGAATGACAAATAAAACAGTCGAAAATTTACAGCTTAATATTTTTAGCAGTCAATTTCAATAAAAATCGAAATGACGGCCCTCATAGTTCAGAAAAAAATTGAAAATGTATATATTAATGGCAACGCAAGTGCTGATTAAACTTTTATGGAAATCTTTTGAAATTAACTATTCGAGCTATTTAAGCCTTTGTGTGGTTACCACTGTGAACTGTGTAAACTGCAAATGCGAGAAGGGCGAAACCGGTATTTGTATGTTTACAACAATTTATTATCCGCCGATTTTCAATTTGTAATCCACACGTGTGGAACTCAATTTAATTAGCAAAATGTTTGCGCCCCGATAAAAGGTCTCTTAAAACGAACGTGGCCAGATTTTTTTTATGTTAATAAATACCCATGTGGTACTACAAAAATTGCAGAAAGAAGTTTAGTAGGCCAAATTATTTTTCGAAACTTTATGCTGCATACGAGAAATTTACCTTTCCGGCTGGTGCTGCCAACGGGGATTTTTTTTATTGCAAGATCCGATGTCACCTGTTAGATGTTAATGTCGTGTATGATTTTGAACGTCCCGGTTTTTATTTTGGCGTATCCTAAGTTGAATGTAATGATCTGTGAGTTGGTATATTCCAAGATTTGTACTCCGCATGAACCCATGGGAATAATGCCGTAATAAAGGGACAATTAGCTTTTAATGTTGCTCTTGTAGACGGTTTTGCCTGACATGGTTATAACAGTAGTGTTTTTATCTTCTTTGACAACTTGCTGCCGATATCTCGGGGTTAGCTTAGAACCTACTCTCTTATGTATTTGAACGTAAATGACCTCTCCAACTAGGTAATTTTTCAAAGGTTTACGACTTTTGTTGTGAATTTTAAGGTCTACTTCTTGTTTACGTTTTATTTTTGCAATATTATTTTGGCGGGATTTTTCGAGTTCTTCTGGGCTTAATCTAGGACTGCGTCCATGGTAAAGTTCGACAGGCTTTTTCCCTGTGGTGGAGTGCACAGTGAAGTTATACTCCTTTACTGCTCTTTCGAGAAGCTCTTCGAAGGGGCAGGGGGAATTTCCTTTTCGAGACAACGCATTATCTCCACGAGTGTGGAATGGAGTCTCTCTATTTGCCCATTTACGTTGCTTTTGTAGGGTGGTGTCGTGTAGAGTTTAATCATTAATTCGTCCTCCATCATGGATCTTAGGGATAAAGACTTTAGGGCTCCTTCGTTGTCCAGGACTACGTGCTCTGGAACACAGAAAAAGAAGAGTATATCCCGTAGTGGTCTTTTAAGGTCCTCGACTGATTTGAAGGGTACAATTTTTGCAACTAAAAATTTAGTAAACTTGTCGATTGCAGTTGGAACGAGCTTTTTTTCTGTTGAGAAGATGTCAATGTGGACTATATGTCCTGGATAGCTGGATATAGGAGTTTCGTTGATGAATGGTTTGTTTGGATGGCGGTCGTACTTGTTTTCTTTGCAGGTAACACAAATTTTCTAGAAGTTGAAGTCGATTTTCTTGCGCATTTCTATGAGCTCTCCTATGCGTTTGGAGAATTTTCTCCTCTTGTTCGACTTCACTTGTAATATCTTCCACCATTTGCTGGGTAAATCTAATTTTGTAATCCCTAAAGTGTCGAACATAAATATCTTGGATTTTGCCTACATTTTCTTCGTTGGTAAGCAAGCCATTAATCGTATGAGGATTGAGATATCTCTTGAAAATACCGATCAAGTTGGCTTCGGAGTATTCGGGGTTTGTGAAAACATACCTAGTATACTCTTCGAAAGGATTTATAATTTGGCAACTATTTTCTTCACCGATTTTCAATATTAATTGTGTTCGGAAGACATTCACGGGGAATTCTGGGGTAGGAATTAGATCATGAGCTGAGCTTTCATGGCTGTGTTGTGTTGGTGTTAAAGAGTTAGCAGCAGTATTTTGAGGAGGTCGTGATGATGTGTCGGCTACAATGTTGGCTTTTCCGGGCTTATACCTTAACTCGTAATTATACTCTTCGAGTATTGCTTTCCACCTCTTCATTTTGGCGTTGGTATTTTTGTTGAAAAGCGCATAGGTCAGTGGCTGGTGATCTGTAAATATTTTTCCTTTACGCGAACCGTATATGTACCCTCGAAGGCTACAGAGTGCCCATATTATAGCCATCATCTCCTTTACGTTTGCGGAATAACATTCCTCGGTTTTTGTTAGTGTTCTTGAACGGAATGTGATGGGCTTTTCATTTTGTGACAGAACGGCTCCTATCGCAAATTCGGAAGCATCTGTCGTCAGCTTGAATTCTTTTTCGAAGTCAGGGTGGACTAGTAGGACCTCCTTGGAGATCAACGTGTTTTTGATTTTATCAAATGCCTCGAGTAGTTCTCGGCTTAAGGTAATTGCCTTATGCGTTGAGGCGTTTTTGGACACACGTCTATCTTCCCTTCTTAAGAGCAATGTCAAAGGCTTTGCAAGCTTCGCATAGTCTTTAATGAAGCGCCGATAGTAGCCCAACATTCCTAAAAATGACCGTAGGTTTTTTAGGGTCTTAGGCGGTGGAAAATTTACAATTGCCTTGACCTTGTCTGGGTTAGTGCGGATACCGTCTTTTCCCACAATATAGCCCAAAAAACAATATTTTGTTGGAAAAACTCACACTTGTCTAATTGGATTTTCATATTTGCCGCTCAAGGGTGTGGAATACTTTCTCAAGGTTCGTTAAATGTTCAGCCTCATTTTTCCCGGAAATGATGATATCGTCTATATAGACGTAGCATCTTTTACCAATGCGATCCCTCAAGATGTCGTCAAGAGCCCTTCGAAAAATAGATGGTGCGTTTTTGAGCCCAAATGGGAGCCAAGTGAACTCGAATTTGCCATTATTCACTGAAAAGGCTGTCTTCTCAATGTCGGCTTCCTTCAGCGGTATTTGATGGAATCCACTTTTTAAATCAGCTTTCGTTAAAATATTGGTTTTCACCTGAATTGGCCAAGACTTCATTGATTTCGGGTATTGGGTATCTATCGGGAATGGTTATCGAGTTAAGTTTTCGATAATCGACCACCATCCGATACTTTTTCTCTTTGGAGGCATCCAACTTTTTGGGCACTATCCACACACACAAAAATAGACGTCATCTAGGTATTTTGTAGTGTCGTACGAGTTATCTTCAGGAGGATCAATATATTCCTATAGTGCTTCGTCATATTGTTGGTCCTCATTAGAAATGATCTGTTCGTATTCCTCCTGCTCTGTTTCGTCAGTCGGTGATTCTTCCAAATGATAAGTGCGCTGCAGTTTGTTTGGTGGATAATTTGTTGGGTGATTTACTGCTGGTTGTAAACGCTTTTGGGCAAAGTGTTGATTATTTTTGGGTCGGTTTTGGTAATTTAGGGCTCTTGATTGAATCGTTTGATCAACATCCATTAGCTCCGGCCGGGGTAAAGGCTTGGGTGGTAATGGTCTAGGATTTGGGAATGGTTGGTTAAAGAACATTGGCCGCTGTGGTTGCGGGGGGTTATGTAACAGATCGGGGAAAAACTTTGTTTTAGGAGCCAGTGAAGGCGCAACTTGATGCGGTTGCGATTGAATTCTTCTTGGGTGGATAGGAGGTGCTCTCAGGATATTATTATGCAAACTGTTCGCATGTTGCGTGCGGTAGTCAACGTTTTGCATCTTCAGGCAGAGATGCAGGGCCTGGGGTAGGTCCACCGGTTCTTTGATACTCAATATTCGTGGGAGGCCCGCACAAAGGCCTCTGACAAACGTATCGAGAGCTTTATCTCGATATGCTTGACTCATGGCGTTGAGTGTTTCCTGGCTCTAATCCATGCACGAAAGCTTGCTAAGGATGAGAGAAAGGTGGTGATAAACTATTTGGTAGAGCTCGGGGATCGTTGCATGACCCTGTACCAAGGTGGTCATTAGATATTCCAAAGTTCCCAAATCGCGTTCGTCCGCGTAACGAAGCGTTAAACATCTCGAGATTTTAGCCCAGTTTAATGGGGTGTTGTATGATTCCAACGCGATATCTGCATGACGCGTGATTTTGTTTCTTATCACTGAGAGAATAGCATAATATTTTGGTGTGCCCCTTATTTGCTCATAAATTTTAAGAATCCTGTCAACGCTTTTTTTCCAGGAAGAGAATTCTCCTGGATATCCAGAAAATTCCCTCAAGGATTTGACAACGTCAGGCACCCGATCCATGTCCATCAAATGCACATCACTACCGGCGGCAATAGGTTCGTCGATATCATTGTTTATGTCAGAACCAGGATTCAGAATGGAATTTAGAATCTCCCGACATTGAATTCTGAGATTTTGTGTGAGATATCGTGAGATATAATCGGTTATTTCTGCCGTATTTATATGGTTTAGGTTTGGATTTACGTGAGGAACAGGGGCCGGAGGCGCAGGAGGATTCACTGCATCATTCATCAAATCACCCCCTAATCTCGCTGGCGAATTAAATTATTCGGATTCGACATGGCAATGCATAGCCGACACTAGTTAACGAGTCGGCAAATCGAAAACCTAGATATTCGTTCAAGTGCAAATATTTCAATAATTTTCAAAAACCAGTACACGTCAAATTAACGTAACATCCAGAAGCTTTTAATGCGAATTTCCAACACTTTTTCCACTATTCACACTTTCCTTTACACTAATATGGATTTTCACCAGAGGATTTTTGTTATTAAAATTTAGAATCAAATATACTTTATGTTTGTATTTAAATAAATTTCAAAGTGGAAACTACTAAATAAGAGAAAATGTTTGTTCTAAAAGAATCAATCAAATCGTTTTATCAATTGAATCTTTCAAATAACTTTGAATCTGCTAAATATTTAATTGATATCACTTGGTTTTCATGATATGCAGAGTTTTTATCAGGAATAATTTTTAAATTTTCATGATACCAAAAAAAACAGTCACCACTTGTAATTTTACTTACAATAAAAGTAACAATGCTGTTTCCATGGGTGTTGAGGCTACTTCTAAGTCCAGGCTGGTATAAATCCTTTTTGGCGTCTGCTTTTACGCACTGCTTACTCGGGGACCTTGCTCCTGGAAAACGTCGCTCCTTCCTTCGGGAATCACAAAATGGTGGTTGCGTTGCACTGCGTGATTGGTTGCACACTCTGGCAAAACGTCCGTTTGTTTTATCGCGTAACGTTATCCCGTTTTAACTTTACTTAGGAGGTCTTCCGTTTCTTATGGATTACCTGCCGGCCTCGGCAAGTTTCTTATGGGACTATTATTGGCTCGTCCTCCACAAGAAGTCGGAAAGAAAAATTGTCACGGCGCTAGAAAGCAGCCCCACGTTGGGCGCCAGTTATTAAAAAATCAAGAAATGTTTTTTAAAAAAAATACAATTGAGGGCTGCTGCCCGAATGTTTATTAATCAAAGTCTAATTGCAAACTGAAATCTAACATTAAGTGCATTAAGGTAAAATGAATATTCGCGATTCCGGGAAACTGCATACGTTCGCTGTTCTCACGATACTTGTGTTGGATAGTCAGACATGTGGTCAGCATTTTAATTTTAATGTTATCTGAGATAACTCATACACTCCTTTATTTAAATGTTTATGTTGAAATTTTAAGTCAGATTGAAATAACTTCATGAAATGTTAGTTGTCGTGTAACTCTACATGACCAGAAAACCTCTCATTATACAATTTTTCATCAGCAATTGGTAAACTTTGTTCAGCTGAAAAATTAAATACTGCAATTAAACAGAAGCTCAAATAATCGAAACTAATTTGGTTTCACACAGAGCTTGCTTCCGTCAATTTAATGTTCTGGCTTAGATTAATTTATTAAAATTCATTATTCATGCAATCGAATCAAATCACCTAATAACCCACCGCATTTTATCCAAAAACGATCAATCCAATTTACAATTTTCCCTCCTCGCCCCAACAATAAACAGAATCTCCTAGCCCGTCCATGTACTCGTACATTTGGCCAAACACAAATCATACATTCACGACAGCATGGTAGCTGACTTTCTGGTCATGACAGGTATCTGTCCTGGCAGTATGGTCTCGTTTACCACGAAAATCAATACGGTGGACAGGATGATGGTCACAATTAAATGTCCATGCCTTAATTTCCGTCTCCATCAACTCCTGCGTGTCGTGCAAACCATCCTGGTCAATCTAGCCTATCTGCTAGTGACAATATAGCTCAAAATCAAGCAGATGCGATGATGATGACGATAGTGATGGCTGCATGGCAAGGACATCAAGCAGTGCAGACTAAGGGGATGCATGGGTCACATCCAACTACCAATTCAACTCAATATTTTCGTTGATGATATTGACGACAATCATGGCCTCTGTTTTAATAGTTTGTCAATATAAAACCCCTTCTGTACTCGCGCCCTCATTCAACTATTCACGTTGAGGCTTTTCAGTGCAAATGTCCAAAACATGGCAGTGTAATTAATTTTCCGCCAAACATTTTGCTAAAATGGTGCTTTCAGGGTTGGAATATGTTTTCATAGGATGGAAAAATCAGAATGGCTTAATGAGTATACATTGAGTGCAATTTTGTTAGTCATTGTTGTGAATGGTGCTGATGTTAGCATTGCGGCTTAAATCTGTTAAATTGGCACCAGCCCACTCAGTAGATCACAACGTATTCAATTATTGATTGGGACTCGTACTTATTATAAGCGGAGTTAATTATAGTGTTCTTGGGTAAATTGCATTGCAAAGTTGTGCCAATTCTTTTTTTAGATTTCGATGGATATATAAATAGAACTTTTTGATGGTTAACAAAAGGGTGATGGTTAAAATTAGAATAAAAAATCTCTTCCGAAATAAAAACGAAATTGACTTGACGAATATACATGAAAATGGTGCCAAATCAGATTTTCCTCGCTTCATTTCTGTCAAAAAAGAAGTTAGTAATTTTTAAGGTCTAAGTGGTTCGATGAATTTAAATTTATTTTATTCTGCTTTTGGTGTCTTTAAGCCAGTTTTCTCTTTTCTTAGAAAAATTACAATATTTTAATTTCTTGATTACAATTCTGCAGCAAATTCAAAAGAAAGCATTAGAAGATTGATGAAATTCACTTTGCACCTTTTTCATAGAATGCAGTGATAAAACAATGCCTTGCAGCAATTTGCCCCAGGGGAGTAAAACAGATACGAGGTGTGACAGTTAAGTACTGAGTCTGATTTTATTGCCGCGTTTATGGTAAACCTGCGACCTTGAAATTCTCTTCCCCCTTCACCGGAATCCTTCCCCTCTCCATTGATATATTTATCATTGCTCTAGCTTGTGTACTTTGCCTGCTGTGTTGTGTTGAGTAGACGTGTGTTGGTGGTACTCATCACAAAAATAGAGAAACGAACACTTCGCGATAAAATTTTCCGTCAGATTGGGCGAAACAGCTTCGGAAGCGTACGCTAAAATTGCATGGTGACAGTGTTCTTAGTCGTGCCCAGGTGTTTTAATGGTATAAAGAGTTTAAGGAGGGGCGTGAAAGCGTGGAAGACGAGGCGCGGAGCGGGAAACCAGTCGAGGTGCGGACTGATGCGAAGGCGCAGTGTGTGCGCACCTTAATTCGTGAAGATCGGCGTTTAACAATTCGAATGTTGGCCTCAGAACTAGGTATTGTCGCGTGTTTCTGGCTCGCGGCCAATAATTTTAATGGTCCGGGAAAATGAAAACGCAATGTCTTTTAATTTAAGTTAAAAGAGTTTATTTAATTACAAAAATGCACAATAAACAATTTAACACTTTCACTAATTTCAATTTTCACTATTAAAAATCTAACACTTGTCCATAAATTTCTTATCGCAATTGTCTTCTAAATTACTTCACTATTACGAAAATCATTTTTTTACTACTCGAACAATATCGCTTCCCAGACACTATCGCAGTCCTTAGCGCGGTTGAATGAATGATTCCCCCCGTTCATTTAGCTTGCCTTTATATAGGGTATCTAATCATTCAACTCAGTTCTCGTACATTTGTGAATTAGCGGGAACATTCCAGCAGCGTAATGAATGGAGCAGTGACTCACTTTCAGATGTTGATCATGCTTGTTGTGTTCTCGTGGTTTCGAGTAAATTCGTTTTGATGTTCTTATTGGTTGTGAAAACAATTGCGACAGTAGCTCGCAGAATTATTTGTACATGTAACAGTATTAATCGTGAAACAGTCAGACAAATTTTAACCGACGATTTTGGGATGAAAAAAATGTGCGCGAAGATGGTCCCAAAGAACCTTTCTGAGGAGCAAAAGCATCATCGACTGACCGTTGCAGAAGACTGTTTGGAACAAGTGGAGAACGATCGCATGCTGCTTGATTGAGTTATTTCAGGTGATGAGCCTTTTTTGTTCCCTAGAACAAAATCGGTGGTCGAAGAAACCTATTTTGAGTCGATTACGGACATCCAGGTGGCCGTGACGAGGGTACTCACCGACATCCTAGCTGAAGCATTCCAGAAATGTTACAAAGCATGGAAAGCACGCTGGAATCGTTGTATGGCTGCCCAAGGGGACTACTTTGAAAGGGATCGCAGATTTGTAGAATAATTTTTAAATATACGGTTTTCATGAAATTAGTCTCATTACTTAATTGTCACACCTCGTATAACCTGTCATATGTAAGTATTTTAGCCGACTGTGGGGCAACAGTCTGGCACGTGAATGTGAGACCGGCAACACCTTAGTAAAAAACTCAGGTCGTTCTCAGATTGAGCTGCATGTTACGAACCAATCGAGAGTAGTAATTTTGGCTGGCGGCAGATCGGTAGGGTGAGCAGTCTGTAAGAGGTGATTTGTTGTTGTATGCCGAATGCATCTGTTGTTTGGTGGTTTGTGCTGAGGTGTTGGGGATGGGTTCCCCAATTGTGGGACTCGTTCCTGAAAAGGAATGTGTTCCTTTCAAAGGGATATATTCACTTCGAAGAGATGTGTTACCTTGTTTGTGGTGTTAATTCTCAAATGAGTAAGGTGATGTGTGGGTGTAAGTGGCTGGGAGCCTACTCACTGAGTATTATTTGCTCATGTTGTCATTTCTTTCCAGATGTGGAGGCAACACGAACGAACCGGTCGGGGCCAGGCTAGAAATCAGCCTTTTGAATAGACTATTCTAATACAATCGAAACAAATACGTATAATAATTCAAGGAGACGTCTCGTGTTTTAATATATTAGCTTCAGAAGTGGGATACTTGGTTGATTGCTGCTCAAGTTGCTTTGTGTCAGCCGTGAGAGTCCATGTCGTTACTCTACGAGTCAGTTGTTATTGAGATGGAAAGTAAATGGAGGGTGAAAAGTGTGCTTTAAGGTCTAAGTCCAACCAATATCAAAGCTGAGTTAGATTCTACTTTAGGGAAGTCTTCAAATATTGGGTAGCTAAGTTTAGGCGAGGTCGTGTGAGCTGCCCAGACGAACATCACAGTGGTCGACCAAGTGAGGTCACAATGTCAAAAAAATATGAAGATAATCCACAAAACGATTTTGGGTGACCGTCGACTATAAGTGCGCAAGATAACTGACATAACAGGCAATTCAAAAAGTGCTGTGCATCGCATTTTGATCAAAAATTTGGACAGGAGAAAGCTGTGTGCAAGATGGGTGCCGCGTTTTCTCACAATGCAGCACAAACAGCAACGTGTGGATGTTTCCATCGGGTGTTTGACAATGCACAAAATTTGGATCCATCATTTTACACCTGAGACCAAGGAGCTGTCAAAGCAGTTGACTGAAAAGGGAGAACCGACTCCAAAGAAAGCAAAGACTTTTCAGTCGGCTGGAAAGGTCATGGCATCCGTTTTCTGGGATGCGCGTGGAATAATATTTATTGATAATCTTGAAAAAGGAAAAACAATCAACGAAGCATATTATACAGCCTTATTGCAGGGTTTGAGGAATGAAATAAAGAAATCAAGTGTTGTTTTATCACGACAACGCACCAGTCCACACGTGCGTCATTGTGATTGCTAAAATCAATGAGTTGAAGTTCAAATTGCTTCTTCACGCACTCTTTTCACCAGATGTGCCTCCTTCAGATTATTTTCTTTTTCTGAATTTGAAAAATGGCTCGATGGCAAAAGATTTGTGATGGAAAAAGATTTGCCAAGAATGAAGAGGTAGAGTCTGCGGTTAATAGCTATTTTGAGGAGTTTGACGTTTGCTACTATAAAGCGGGTATCGAAGCTATTGAACATCGTTGGCAAAAGTGTATTGAACTGAAAGAAGAATATGTTGAAAAACTAAAAACAAATTCGCAATATTTTTATTGTTTACTTTATCGAGTCGGGTACTTTTGGGACTATACTGGTACTCACAAGAACCGTCTACCTCCGCGCGCTTACAACAAGATGTTACGGATGAACATTGAGATTCCATCGTGTTGCTCACAACAAGTAATTTGAATTTTCATTCATAAAATTACTACTTGTTAGATTACGTAAAGAAAGTCACATAATAATTTTTGCTTTGTAAATTTATGTAATTAAACTTAAGCAGCCAGTTCGCTTCCAATTTTCACCTCACATTATGAACATCGCAAACAGTAACAAGCGCCAAAATCATCAAGAACCGACGCGAGCTAAAAACGAAACGAAAATTCACATGAAAGCGGAACTTCCGTCATCCAATCAACATATGCGGCGGCATAAAACATATAACCCCTCGAAGCAATTGGAATTTCATCGCAAACAAAATAACATGCAAAGCTGGGAGGAAATCCGAATTTTGATTGTTGCTCCCGTCATGCGACAAGAGGTATTTGTGTTATGCGGATAGTATCAGTGAGATGGAAATGAATAACATCTGATCCAGGTGGTGATTTTAAAGAGAGCCGCAGTGCTCGACTAAACAGTAGTAAAATTAAACCGGAAACTAAAAATATCGCACAAGATGTCAAAATCTTAAGGCGTTACAAACAGATCCAAATAAAAGGGTTTCTCAATATGGAAAGGACTTAGGCGAATGCCGTTTGTTGAGCTCACAACATGAAGCCAGAATGAAGTCACTATAGCAATCAATGCAAGAGTTCCAGAACAAGAAGCAAACTCTAGAAGAACAAATCGATGGTCTTCGGGAAAAATGTGCGAAACTGAAAACAACTGCGCTTTTTTTAACAATGAATGCTGAAATGTTACGCGCAATATTCGATATCAAATAGTTGAACTACGGGACGTCCACATAAAATAACTAACAGAGCTTCATAGTGAGTTTTCAGCCAAACCAGAGGATTACGCCAAGCCCAAACGAGAGGCAGCTGCTAAATCCACTAAACTACATGTAAGAAACACGGATACAAATGTTGAGTTTCTTACCTCCTCTCCTAACTGACTATCGACATCGTGCCAAAGCGTATTATCCACTTAAACTAACTATATTCCACCACAGAAATCTAAATGAAGAAAATCACGACATTCCCGAGGAGAAATTCGACGGCCAAAATTAGTGAAAACTAGTAGATAAATGTACATACACGACACTCCACACGTTAGCACGGTGATTAAACTACTGGCGGGGACAAACAAACAAACTAAGAAATCTTAGCGCAGGCTCAAGGAAAAGCGGAAAAAAACGAGAATTATTGCGAAATCCGCATCTCGCGTCGCGATGTAAATAAACATTACTGACAGTTCGAACTGTCAGTCAAATGCATTCAGCGCATCCAGCGTATAATACACTTAATTCCCACTAGGATCGCCACCGATTGGAATTTGTTGTGAATGGAATCAAGCGAGGGGAATCACTCGAACCAACGGAAAAAAAGCAACCCAAAACATGATTTTCCCGGTGGATGGCAGGAAAAAACCGTTAACCCGGAGGTTATTTAAGCCCGGGATGATTGGCGCGCTTTCTCTTTTCTTTTGGGGAGTTTATGGAACAACCGACGGAGATATAACAGAACGTTGATCAGCGACAACATTTTTCGACGAGGAATGGAAGACGCACACTCAATTCCGGAACATTAAATTGGAGGCGGACCTTGGATATTTGAACATTAGATTGAGATAAGACAACTGTGTGGTGGCGATAATCACGAAGACGGAAGAAAGGAGCCCCTTACTAGAGTAGCGGATAAATGTAAGTGGCTTTAATTTCAAATTTTTTTAATAAAGTCAAATTTTTTTAATAAAGTAAAGTATAAAGTCGAATAAAGATATTTGTAGATTTTTCTTTCATCGCTACAGTTTGACATATAAACTTTCTTTTTCAGCTGTGAAAGGTTCTTTTCCTAGGAAGTTGACTAGGCAGAAAGACCATAGAGAATAATTGAAGTGGTAGTGTTCGTGAGTGCAGTGAAAGTTAGTGGCGATTTGGGTAATTTTGGTTGCCCTGTTGTGGGAAACTACGAGTTTTGTGTGGTGGCGAAACATCTTAACTCGTTCTGCGTAGCAGAATTTCTTTTGTAGGTGATTTGCGTGGCAAAGTGGCGGCGAATCCCAAAATAATTTCGCTCCGGACAGTCGTCTTCTCGTTTGAACGACCCCTTGAGAGGCTTAAATAATCGAACGAGTGGCGCCCACCCCCGTCTTCGAGTGAGTTAGTTTGGGTCAGTGGAGCCTATGCCGGAGTAGCCCCAATACAGCAGTGGGGCGGCTAGGGAATCGGTAATAAAGATTATAAGCAACATCGAAGAAATCCCAAAATGCGTTTTGGTGGCAAATGCAGGGTAGAGTCATATAGAGATAAGCGTAAATGCAATGAATGCGAAAGCTGCGATGATTTTTTCGACAATGTTCTTGACTGTACAAAACCCAAGGGAAAGACGAAAATTTGAGTGGGCAGACTCAGCCACGGAAGGAAGTACGTGTCATAAACGAAGAGCGGGCAAGGAAAAGAGGTGAGAAACTTTATAAATGTGTTGAACTGAATGGAGTGGAGTTAAAAGCTTTGACCTTGAATTGCGATTTTACAAGATTTTTAGGCATCATTTACTCAAACATGTTGATGAGGGAGTTGATGTGAAAGTTAAGCTTAGCTTAATTTACTCAGTTTTACTATACCCAAAATATTTAAATTTTGTGAAGTGTCGTGCGAATAATCCCAATATACAGATGAGTATTAACGGAGAAATTCAAATGAAGGTGAAAACGATACGGTAATGTCCAGATATGTGGTAGATATTGATGAAGATGGTGAATGTAAAGTTCCAGTTATAAACACTCAAGACAAAGAGATACTGCTGAAGAATAGCCGTTTATTCGTGGGGGCAATACAGATTGATATAGGATGGATAAAGCTAAATACTCAAGAGTCATCAATTTCAGTAAAATATGAAATGGGAGAAGAATTAAATGATAAGCAGAAAGATGACTCGTTGAAGTTGCTGCATAAATATTCCGCAATCTTCTCATCTGAACTCAACCAACTAGGCTGTATAAATAACATGAAAATGGGTATACATTATGTATTTTAAATACATAATGTCCCAGTAGTGTATAGGCCTTATCGTATGAGCCCGTCGAGCCGACAAATTGTGAAGGATATTACAGACGACCTTTTAAGTAATAGAATTATATGTGAGTTGAATTCGCCTTCTGCTTCTCCAGTGTTGCTGGTAAAAAAGAAAAACGGGGATATCAAGTTTAATTAAAATCAATTAAAAAATATAATATATAATACCAATTGAAAATCACCAATCATGGCAGCGCCACCTGGTGCTGACAAATGTGGTAAATGCAGAAAACCAGTGGAACAAGTGGAGGAAAACCATAAAGGCATGGGCTGCGATGGCATTTGCAATAAGCGGTTTCACCTGAAATGCATAAAAATGAGTGAGGAGACATACCGCAAAATCATGGATATATCTAAGGATGTGATTTGGATGTGTTCCTCGTGTAAAAGCTACCATCAAAAAACGAAAGAAGATCGTCTCCTTAACCAAATGAAAGAGGTCGAGAATCACATTCTAGAAATGAAAACCACTATAACCTCATTGGTTGCAAAAGCAGCACCTATGCGTCAAACCTCATATGCTGATATCACAAAAAGTATCTCCACTTCTCCAAGAGAACAGAACTCTAACACAACGTGCCAAAAAGGGATTTTAATCAAGCCAAAAAAACATTCGTCCTCGGAAAAAACACTTGCAGATTTCAAGTCGAAGATAAAGCCGTCCAAATGTAAAATTCCTTTGCAACTACTGCGGCCAATTCGTGATGGCGGTGCCATCATAAAAACATCATCAAACGAAAACACAACCACGCTTTACAACATGGCAAAAGAAATAATGCGGGACGAATATGATATTATGGAGACCAAATCCCGTCAACCAAGACTGGTCATTAATGGCCTAGAAAAAGAGTTTTCTACTGAGGAGTTAACGAATGAAATACGTTCCTTGAACCCTAATATTGGGGAGAATGAAAAAATGGAAGTAGTTCACGCCAGAAAGACAAGAAATGGAAAGTGGTTACATATTCTGCAGGTGAATGGGTGTATGCACCAAAGATTGGTAAACAGATACGTCAATATTGATTATGGGTCTTATTTTATCAAGGAAGACTACAATATTACGAGGTGCTATAAATGCCAAAAGTTTAATCACAAGACGTTAAAGTGCGAAGGGGAGCAAACATGTGCTAAGTGTGCAGGAAAGCACGAAACGAAGGCCTGTAAAAGTGATTTCGAGAAATGCTTCAATTGCGCGGGTAACAGTAAGAATGTTGATTACTCCCACAGATCAGACTCTACTCAGTGCCCAGAATACCAACGTAGGATAATGATTGCCAGGAGGAGCATTGACTACGACTGCAAATGAATTGTAACGATACAAACCGACTAAGTGGCAAGCAACTGACTCTCCTTTATGCAAATATTAGAAGCTTACGGCACAAACTAAGTGACATTCAGATTTATCTGCAGCATAATCCCAACATAGATGTGATCATACTAAATGAAGTCTGGATTTATCCTGAGGAAGCTAAATATTTTAACATTCAGGGTTATCATTCAGTTTTCTCCTGCAGACCCGGAAGAGGTGGCGGCACAGCAATATATATTAAAAACTCAATAAATTTCACCACTAATCGTGTGACGCCTGATAAATATAATATGATAATAATCGAGTTAATCCAAGCTGGTAAAAAAATAAAAATCGGCACTTTCTACAACCCCAGCCGTTTGAACGCGCAAGATCTTTGCTCTGTTCTAGACAACATATACTCAGCAGAAAAAAACTTACTCACAGTAGCTGACACAAACATTGACTTAATCACCGAGTCCTCAGAATCAAGGCTATATAAAGATACTCTCGATACAAATGGTGCTGTTGTTATTAATAACGAAACAATTACTCGTCCTGTTTCGAATACTTGCCTAGATCATATAGTCATAAATGACAAGCTTACTGCGGAAAAAATTAATTTCAAAGTAGAGAACTGGCCAGAGCTAGACCATCAGGTTCTAAAAATAAGCATCCAAAACTTCAACGTTCATAAACAAAAGCCTAGTTACAAATCGTTTCGATATGTAAACAAGGACCTCTTCAAAACACATCTTCAACGGGTATTGGAAACCCAGAAACCTACTAATCTAACAGAACTGACAAATATGATCTCTGAATCCAAACGTCACTCGACCATCGAGAAAAAACTTAGATGTCGCCAGCTAACTTGGATTACGAAACGAGTTATAGAAGCCAGTATAAGAAAGAGGAAGGCGTATACGGATTTCAGACGGAACATGGAAGATCTGACGCTTAAGTACATATATATCCAAGCGAAAAAAGAGTCAAAGCGTCTAGTAAAGGAAGCAAAATTTTCATATTTTTCCAAAAGATTGGAGGCAGCGGCTGATAATAATCGCGAAATATGGAAAATAATAAACGAAGTAAAAGATAACTCTCTTCCCCGGACTTTTTCACCTGATTTGCAGATCATTCCAGTCTCTCTGCCTGATTCTTCGCAACAAAATGAAGCAGCAACAATTCTAAATAACTTCTTCTCAACTATTGGTGAAAAAATTACGAGCGAGCTCGGTGCTCCTCCAACAAGTATAAGGAATGATACAAATACCTCGCCTAGATCCACATTTCACATCCATCCAACCAACAAAGACGAGGTGCATAAAACCATCGAGGCAATGAAGAAGAACACTGCTCCAGGCAGTGATAACATAACAATGGATGAAATTATGCTCGTCAGAGACGAAATAGCAGGTCTCCTTGCTGACTTTTACAATGAGCACATCAAAAACGGGACGTTTCCTGAGGAGGGGAAGCTAGCGAAAATAATTCCTATATTTAAGGGAGGTGATCGTTCGGACCCGAATAACTATCGCCCGATTGCGCTTCTTACAGGATTCAGTAAAATTTTTGAAAAAATAATTAACACCCGTTTAACATCGTTCATTGTGGATAATTCCATCCTAAATTCCCATCAATACGGTTTTCAAAAAACCAAAGGAACACTTGATGCTTTGATCTCAGTAACCCATTTCATCAATGAAAGGCTTGACAATGGAGACTATGCTGTTGCCATTTTTGTGGATCTGAAGAAAGCATTTGATACGGTCGACCATGACCTTCTGCTTCGTAAATTAGAATTATATGGTGTACAAGGCAAAGCGAATCAGTTATTTCACAGTTATCTAAAAGGTAGATTGCAGATAACAGAAGTCAATAATTTTTTGAGTGACCCAGCACCAATGAAATCAGGAGTTCCACAAGGTTCCATACTAGGCCCCACTTTGTTCCTATTATACACAAATAATTTGATTACATGTAGACTAAATGGGCATTACACATTATATGCTGATGATACAGTACTCCTGTACTCAGGATGTAACAAGAATGCCATTGAAGACTCCATCAATGAGGATCTGAAAACATATAGTTTGTGGTTAAACGAAAATAAACTAGCGCTGAATGTAACAAAGACTAAGTTTGTTATTTTTAAACAAAAGAACAAGGAAGACATTGATATTGATATAAAAATTAACGGCGAAAATCTTCAAAGGGTATTTGAATTTAAATATCTTGGCCTAATCATTGACCACCGTTTAACTTGGTTCCCACATATAAACAGCTTAAGAAGGCAATTAGCCCCCATAATCGGCTTATTACGTAGGTACGTAGGGATTCCCGAGGAACATCAAACAACTGGTTCTAAATGCATTCGTATTGTCAAAATTACATTACGGAGTGGTAATCTGGAGTCAGTCATCAAAGATAAACATTAATATCATCTCCAGGATGTTAACTAAGGCATATAAAAATATGCATAATCTCCCAAGGCTCACGTCAACAAAATTAGTGTACCAATCGTGTAACGCGTTAACTTTTAGCCAAATCATTATAATGGAGAAAGCTAAGTTTATCTTCAAATGCTTAAACCTCAACTTGTCCCCACAAGTGCCATTTGTTAGGGTATCACAAAAGAATCAATACAATGCTAGGAACGCAGACCAATTTGTTATACCATTTGCAAGAACAGATCGTCTAAAGAACGATCCTACAAATGATGCCCTTCGTATATACAATGATCTCCCGGAATCAGTAAAAGAAGCGAATTCACTTATGATCTTCAAGAAAAGACTCAGGAACTATTTAATGAATAGCGATTAAATCTCAGCGCAGAAACTTTCAACATAGCATCTTAGGGCAATTTTTTTTATCCTATCATCGAGATGCCTCAAGACACAGCTAGCCTTATGATTTATTATTATCTGTCCAGTAACTTCAAAATAGCATCTTAGGGCATTGTTGACCCTATCGTCGAGATACTTGAAGAAACAGCCATTCTTTTAACTCAGAGTTTTTTTTACTGCGTCGAATTAATATTTTTTTTACCTCTGAGAGCTGTTAACGAATCGGACATGAAAAGATTAACAGGATGACTTCACATATTTTTTGTGTGCCCCCTTATACCGATGTTTTAAACATTGTCTGGGTGGCACACCTGTAGAAACGACGAAATGTGAAGTGCAGATCGCACGAGCGTTGTGCGACGAAGAAAGTGTGATGGAGAGAGTGGAAGGGAAGGAGGTATTTATAAAAAAAAAAAAAAAAAAGTTATGCCTAGATTATCGGGAATTGAATACAAAACCACCAACTGGAATTGCTCAGAGGCAATCACTTTTTCACTACTCTTGATATGACATCAGAATACTATCAAATACCCATAAATGAAAGCTCTAAACATAAAACTGCTTTCGTGACACCTGGTGGATGTTTTAAATTTAACAGAACGCTATTTGGCACCAGTATTGCACCTAACATATTCCAAAGAATGATTAGTAAAATTCTTGGAAACTTACGAGGAACTGTCACCGTGGCATATTTGGATGACATTTTAATTCCATCAAAAGACTTTACATCAGGTCTCGATAGTTTGGATAAGGTAATCAATACAATTCAATACAATACATCATCATCACCTAACACTAATTCCAAAGAAATGTGTGTTTTTTAAAATGAGAATAAATTATGTAGTATTTGAAGTCAATGAGGAAGGAACAGAGTCAGTAGAAGAGAAAATGAAAACCTTGAATTATTACCCGGTATCACAGAATGTGCATAACGTGCGGTAGTTTTTGGGACTAACTGGCTTTTTTCGTCAGTTTGTGAAAAACTGCGTTAATTGCAAAGCCATTGACTTTGTTACTCAAGAAGGATCAAAAGTTGATTTGGGTGGAAACACAGTAACAAGCATTCGACGCGCTGTGACATATTCTAATAAATCGACCAGTATAACTACTATATGAACCAAAAGCCGAAACTCAAGTGCACACAGATGCATCGAAAATTGCACTGGGAGCGATTCTTTTAGAGAAAGATCAAGAGGGAAAACTCCACGTCATTGCTTAATATAGGAGAAATACTACGCGGTATAAGGAAAATTACCATTCATACGAATTGGTGGCACTAGCGGTAGTAGAGGTGCTCAAAATGTTTAGGGTCTATCTTTTGGAAATAGAATTCACAGTAGTAACCAATTGCAGTGCAGTAAAAGCTGCTGCCGAGAAAAGAGATCTGAATCCTCGAATTGCTGGATGTTGGTTAGTATTACAGGAATTTACATTTAAAGTGAGACTAAGACCAGGGACTATGATGAAGCACGTAGATGCTTTAGATAGAAAACCGTAGAACAAATTCAAAACCATGTTGAGAATCGAACAATTATGCATATCGAGATTGCAGACTGGATTTTTGCGAACCAGTTAAGCGACAAACATATCAAAGAGATCAGTGTCATATTGAATAGAAAACCATATACCGACTTTGAAAAACAAATACACAAAATATATGAAAAACGCAACGAACGAATTTATAGAAAGACAGATGGTGAGCCAAAATGTATTATCCCCAAGAGCATGCATGCAGACGTAGATGAGGAATTCGGACATTTTGATGTAGAGAACCCTAGGAAACTAGCTGAAGATTATTGGTTGCAGAAAATGTGCTGCTATGTAGAAAAGTATATTAAAAGTTTGATTTCCTGTATGTACTACAAAAAAACGAAGAGAAAACCACACGATTTTCTTCATCCAATTCCGAAGGATGAGACTCCATTTCATACAGTACACATGGATCATTTGGCATCATTTACAAAGAACACAACTGGAAAGAAGTACTTTATTTCACTGCCTGTGTGAAAGCATTTACACGCAATTATACTCTACAAAGGATACTAAAACAGCACCCGCATAAACTTTTTGGAACTGGTCATTATAAATTTCGGAGCACCGTTGCGTTTAAAAGCTGATCGTGGAACTTTTTATACTTCCAAGATGTGCAAGCAATATTGTGAATGACGTGGTATGGAACATGTCCAGACATATGTCACAGCACCAAGGGCAAATGGTCCGGTAGAACGATTAAATTCAACTATTTTGGATGCTCTCGCCAATACTACATATGAGTATAATAAATGGGACCGAAAACTAAAGCAAATTTAGTTTACATTAAACAATACAGTCTATTCTACGATAAAGAAAACACCTTCCAAATCACTATATGGATACCGGCCTCGGGCTCCGAAAGATGGTCAATTGGCTGCTTTAGTAAATGACCCAATTGTTGAAGATCGAGAACAAGAAAGGCATTAAGCCCAAGAAAGAATTAAAATTGACAGAGAAGCAGAGAAACTGTTCTAATTAAAACCGAAAGGCAATAGTACCTTATAACGTCGGAGATCTTGTGTTGGTTCGAGAACCAACTGTCAGCGAAGGTCAAAGTAAGAAGTTGATGAAGAAATATAAAGGGCCTTATTCTATCCAAAGGGTACTAAGTAATGATGGGTATGCCATCTGTGAACTATCAGGTTCATATTAAACATCGAGAGTACCGTATGAAAGTGTGGAATCTGCAGAACAACTTAGAAGGTGGTGTAATTGTGCAGAAACTTTGTCGGTAGAAGCTAGCGTGATCGAGGACACTCAAAAGCAAGATGGCCGAGCTGTCATATGTAAGTATTTTAGTCGGCTGTATGGCGATGGTCTGGCGTTTGAATGTGAGACCGGCAGCACCTGAGTAAACAACTCAGGTCGTTCTCGGATTGAGTTGCGTGTTAGGGACCGATCGGGAGTAGTGAATAAGATGAATAGGCTGGCGGCAGATCGCTAGGGTGAGTAAGCTGTGCATCTGTTGTTTGCTGGTTTATGCTGGAGCATTGGGGATATGTTCTCCAATAAAGGGATCTGTTCCTCAAAAAGGTAGGGATATGTTCTCTTCAAAGGAGTGTGATCCCTGGTTTGTGGTTTTAATTCTCAAATGAGTGAGGTGGTGTGTGTGTATCTGTGTGTGGCTGTAATTCTACTTGCTGAGTAGATCCGAAGGCACACAATACAAGTGAACCGGTCGGGACCAGGCCAGGAATCAGCTCTATAAATAGACTGTTGTAAAACAATTGAAATCAATACGTCTAATAATTTGAGGAGACGTCTCGAGTTTAAATGTATTAAAACCAAGTAGGATATATAAAAAGAAAGGAAAAAACAGGGCAAGGAGATCAAAGCCGTCCCATTGCCTGAAAGTCTCTATCAGAGTACACGATGTAATCAAGATCTAGAAGCTAGAGCTTAAGCTAGATGAAGAGCTGAACTAAACTTATGTTTGAACTGCAAACAGCAGCTTCAACGATACATGCGACGAAAAACTAGGGCTGTAGAACGCGAAAAAAAGAAGGCACTTCATAGACACGTCATACTAGACCCAGATCCGTCATACTACAGCCCAGGCAGTGCTAATGAAGACAGCTTTATAAGTCTGCAAATAATGTCTTTTCCCAGAAACATTGGCAAATAACCTTCCAAAAGAAGACCAACCCATAGAAGCAAATTTAACTAAGTGCAATAGTCGAGAAGTCCACCTAGGCAAACTGCTTGAGGAAAAGGACAATAGGACTAGAGGAGAAGAGAGGCAAACATTTGTTTATTGTGAAATTGTCTTCCATTCTGTGTAGCTCAATGTTTCATGTTCTAGTTTTTAATTATTTACAATTAGAAACAAGCTAGGTAGATGGATCCACGCTCATGTCAGAAGAGTTTTGTACCCAACTTCTCTGAATTGCAGTCACCAGCAACGAATAAAGTCGACAAACATGTCAAAGAAATGTGCACGTATGAAAGAAAATTCATTGTTTCACTATTGTCAACGGTCGCAATTTTCTTGCAAACTAACAAAAATCACTCAAACCATGAAATCCCAAAAATATTTATGAAATTGATTTTATTTGAAAATTTTAAGAAAATCAAAACTACATTGTCTGTTGATGCCCAAAACAGGTGAGTTCGAATCGAAATCCATCCTCGTGTTCTAATTATTACTAAATTTTAATGCCCGAATTCAACCTCGTTTCCCTTCAATTACATTTTATATTTGCGAAGCGAGGTAAGTTCAGTCACAGTTTTTATTCTACTGTACTTTTTGTACCGATTGTATCATGAACGTGCTTACATACATAAGACATAAGCACATTTCATACACATTATGTGTTTTTTGGAATTATCTACACGAGACATCTAGCAAAATAATTCAATTGTAATCAAATTGACGTCGAATAACACCTTTTCTCTCCCATTCTCATGCGTGTAAGCACATGCCATATCTATCACGTGTTTAATATTCCTGACAATAAACTCGATTGCATGACACTCCAGCGTCAGCAACTTTCGTTGGCTATGAAGCATTCTTTAGTATGCATACGAGCCACAGCATTTTTGGTGAATGTTTGCTTGTCCATGAAATAGACGCGCTTATCTTAGCGGAGATCCATTTCATGGACACGCGGGCGGCAACATTTTTACCTTTTATCGATCATGCGATTGAAGTGAAAAATGCAAGTAAGTAGTCAGTGCATTAGGAGACCTCATAGGGAACAAACACCAAAATAGCAGCTATCACAACATATACTCGTAGAAAGCAAATACTAATGAAAACTACCATTCAATAAATGTTTGGTGAAAAAAAAAATGTTAAAACTTTCCAACTAAATTTGGAAAGAAAAGAATTATCGGGGCCGGAACAAGAGAGTTCCAGCGAATAAAATGTTGGGGGCCCCGGCCAGATTCGACCCATGGTTGGTGTGTGCTTTGACTTTTTATGGATGGTGGATAGGTTGCTGGCTGGTGGATATGTTGCTGGACAAGTTGTCGGAGAAACAAACCAGGCAGCTGTACGAAACCACGTAATCCAGTTTTACAGATTTCCAGCGTCATTTCTCTGAAAGGATGTTGGCCTTGAGTGGTACCAACGTGGACACTGGGGTTCCGTCGAATCGTTTGAGCACGCACTTCAAGGAAGATGCCAGTCAATCTGGGACAACAGATGTTTCGTTTCACAGCGACCCGACTTTCACCGAGGTACTTGGAAGATACAAAGTGATGGCAGATGCCTTGCTCCAGTAGGCCTCGCGTTCGGATTACCCAGAGTGCAAGATCAGACTCATGTCACTTCAAAGAAGTTGGGCTCAAGAGCAATATTACCAGCTGTAGGAGTTGGGAGACGACCCAGGACAACTTGAATTCAACCACGAACAACACACCAATTCCGAGGAAGTGGTTCAGGACTGTCTGATCCACCTGAAAAATGTGGTGGAGGAACTCGACACCACAACTGCTACGCCCTCTTCAACGTCAGCAAACTCCAGTCTACGCCTACCCGAAATCGCCCTACCAAAGTTTTAGGATGATTATCTGCAGTGGCACCGTTTTCGAGATTTGTTCGAACAGGTGGTACATAATCAGTCCATCTCAAAATGCCAGAAGCTGTGGTACCCCAAGGCCAGTCTCACTGGAGAAGCGGAACGACTAGTCATCAACTTCACCCTCTCGAAGGAGAGTTCCAAATTGGTGTGGATTACGCTAAAAGAACGGTACAATTACTGACAACTGTTGGTAGCTGCACTCATTGTAAGGCTGCTGGTACAGCCCTCCTACGCTTACCAGAAGCTTTCAGCAGCAGCCAAAAAATTCCTCTCGATGTGACTCAGGAGTGCATCGGGGGCCTGGAGAACCTCTATGTAGCCGCTAGCGAGTGGGACCCGTTGCTCCTGCACTTATTGGATGCAATCGCACGCGAATTGTCTGAACAAATGCAAGCAAGCCCACAGGAGGTGACCCCTTTGAAGGGTTTCTCGCGTTCCTCGAAAGTGCTTTACTAAGCCCTCGAAACGTTGGGACACCAGCCTAGAAAACAGGTTGACTAAAATCACTAGGGCTACATTTGCGACATCAAAGGAAGTACTAGTGCTCTTTGTGTCTATAAAATCCAAGCCACTCCAAAGGGGACCTGTACTTCTGGTTGATCAGAAGCAAAGGAAAAACCACGGAGTGCCGAGCTGTGCTAGATCCAGGCTCCCAAATCAACTTGATAGCTACGCACACAGTACGCAAACTGGGGCTGAATCCTACGCCAGCGTCCATCTTCATTGAAAAAGGTTGGAGGAACAACATCCAGAGCACAAGGAAAGGTGAACATGGGTCTACAGTCCCGAATAACAGGATACGCCACGCAAAATGAGGCATACGTGTTGGAAAAGATAATTTCACCGCAACTCGCTCAAGAACTAGACGTGCTCAAATGGCCCATCCTGGAAAACATTAAGTTGGCAGATCTCAACTTTCATAAAACTAATTGAATCGACCTATTATTGAGCGCCACACATTTTTATGAGTTTTTGGCGATTGAGCACATAAAATTGGGCCCAGAACTTCCAGTGCCTCAGAACACGCTACTTAGAAGGGTTGTAGCAGGCAAGGGCACTCCACAACTATCCCCAGTGACCTATGGAACCGTGGTGGAGGATTCTAATTTGTACAAGACCATCAAGCGTTTTTGGTAGGTGGAAGAGGTTCCAGATGCAATAGACACCTTGAAATCAACGTAAAGAGCGTGCAAAGAACGGTTCATCCAGACAACGCAATGGCTGCGTGATGGTCGTTTCGAATTTTGGCTTCCTTTCAGTGGTGGCCCTGGAAGGCTGGATGAATCGAAGGATTTTGCCAAAAGTAGATTCTTTGCAATCAAACGCAGGCTAGAGTGGGGTCGCGAACTGAAGCTCAAGTACTCGGATTTCATGAACAAGTATGAACGGCTGGGATACATGGAGGAGACCAACTGGCAACCGAATGAGGAAGCACATTATTTTTTACGGTATATCTGCGTGCTGAAGCTGGAAAGCAGTACCCCTAGATTTAGACTGGTTCTGATGCCTCCAGCAAGAGCTCCACGAACATTTCCTTGAACGAAATCCCGCATACTGAACCCACTACCTAGGATGGCTTGTTCATTATCTTGCTGCACTTCCATCTGCCAAGCTTTATCTTCACAGCCAACATCGAAAAAATGTATCCGCAAGTTGTGTTTCACCCGGACGATCAAACCTTCAAGATTTTGTTCTGGAGAGCCAGCCCATCACTTCCAGTACGATGTTATCGTTTAAAAACCGTGACATATGGCACGACGTGTACCCTGTATTTGGCAACCAAATGTCTTCAGATTGTTATGGGTGAACATTGAGGTTTCGTAGTGGTGCTCACTCTGAACTTTGCTACACGCTATTTCTAAGATCCGAACCTACGCAATATCAAGCCTCGCTTTATTAACTTTTGTGATAATCTAAGAATGAGCCAATAGCAAAAAATGTTAATTTTAATTCATAAAACGACTACTTGTAAGATTACGAAAAGTAAGCTGCATAATATCTTTTGTCTGCTAATGTCATGTAATTAAACTTCAGTAGCTAAGTTTTTTCCAATTTACACGCCACATTATAAACAATGCAAGCACTAGCAAGCACCGGAAGCATCAAGGGCCAGCGCGAGCTCGAAACAAAACGCAAAATTTCCGGCACTACGACTAAATCACATGGGAGTGAAAACTTTAGACATTCATTCAACATATGCGGCAGCACAAAATATATAGCCCCTCGAAGCAATCAAAATCGCGTCGCAAACAATATAACATGCAACGATGGGAGGGGATTCGAAATTCGGATTGATGTTCCTGCCATGCAACAAGAGATGTTCGTCATATTCACGATAATTTGTGGGCACTTATGTCATTCCCTAAATTAAGTTTTTATACTGCCTTTGTTGTTTTTGTTGGTCCTACTTTTTGACATAGACTCCTAATGACTTTCGAGGTAGTATATAAATCTATTAATTTAAATTCGAGCCTGAGTGCTGTCGAAATTTACATGGAAACGATTTTGAGTACGCATCTAAACGTGAGGCTGTCATTTAAGTCAGCACTCCTATCAGCTGTGCAGCCACTGAGCGTCTTTCCAAAAATGACTTTGGCTGGACTTCACCCGTCAAAGTAAGTTCCACAGCTCTACAAGCCAACAAGAATGATAAGATGGGCTGGTCCCAGTCCCTTTGGTTCTCGTCAACCATCTTAGCTAGGTGTTTATTGAGTGTGCCATTAAAACATTTAACCATTCCATCAGATTGGGGGTGCATCGGTGTTGCTCTTAATTTCCATATTTGCAGCAGTGACTCAAAGTTTTGGCCTTGATGCGAATGTAGTTCACAAGGTACCTCGTACCTACTTACCCAATTTAACACAAGCTGTTCGGCAACAGTAGTTGCTTCCTGGTTGGAATTGGAGTAGACTTCACGCCACTTGCTGAAATAATCGGCTACAACCAGCGTATACCGACTTCCCCATTCTAATTCAGGAAAGTGTCCTGCCATATCAACAGCAATCCTTTCAAACGGTACCCCCGCGTTGAAGGCTTGTATTTGTCCTCTCAGTTGTAGCTTTGCACCTTTAACGGAGGCGCAAATCGTGCATCTGTGACACCAGTCCTCTACGTCTTCTTCGGCGTGGAGCCAGTCAAACCTTTGCCAAAATTGCGCTAAGGTCTTGTTAACACCAAGGTGGCCTCCCGAACATCCTTCGTGCATTTCCTTAACCACATCGTGAATTCGGCTTTTGAGAAGTAAAGTTTGTATCCTATAGGAGCTGCCATCCACGGTTACCTATTTCCGCTCGGGAGTTTCATTATGCCAATATCTTATCAGGGTGTCGCCATCCATCGAACCGTCCTTCCACTCAGGTCATCCGGTTGTCTCCTTCCATACGAGTAATGGCTCGATGCCTTCATTGGCTAGCTAGTCATTTCAAATCTCCTTCAATGACCAACCTTCATCAAATTCGGCCGTTATCACTCGCAAATCACGGCTTCAATTTTCTCAGGGTCTATTTTGACCCCTTCTGCGGATACGTGTCCCAGGAATTTACTTTAGCTGCAAAAAGGCTACACTTGTCGGGACTGAGTTTCGGATCCGCCTGTCGCGATGGGTAGAACACCTCTTTTAAGTTCCACATATGCTCTTCCAACGTTCTCCCGATAACATACACATACTTCTATCCAATGGTCCATATTTTCAATGACTCGAAGACATACTTGAGGTTCAATGTCGTTAATGCGCTGAATTGTCTCATCGTTTAGCTCTTGAATTGTTCTTGGTTTATTTATGTACACTTTTTCTTTTAAATATCCCCAGAAAAAAAGTCCAACGGTGTCAAATCAAATGATCGTGGCGCCCAATTAACATCGCTACAACGTGA
>OZ017740.1:265185120-265292620 GCA_963969285.1 Odontomyia ornata | reverse complement strand
TTTCTCACGGACACAACGCCATATTCGTTCCTGGTCTAAACTAAAACGTCTCTTACGTGAAGAGTTTGCAGAAGAACTCGACAGTGCTGATGTTCATAGAGCATTACGAGAACGCAAGAAGAAAACAAATGAAAGCTTGAAAGAATATTTATACGAAATGCATGCAATCGCTCTTCAGATCGACATGGAGCATTCTTCTATAATTAAATATGTTCTCGACGGTATAAGTGATAACACTCCGGACAAACTTATTTTAGAAGGTGCGCGTAGTTTAAAAGAACTCAAAAAAAAAAATAACAATTTACGACACAATTAAATCGCGTAACGCGAAAATTCTGACCAAGCAGATTAAAAAGTGTTTTAACTGTGGTGCTGACGGTCAAGGGTCAAAACAATGTCCAGATGGAAATAAAGCACCTAGATGCTTTAAGTGCAATGAGTTCGGACATAAAAGTGTACAGTGTCGGAACCGGCGTCTAGTAAATTTTGTGAAGTCAAACATGACGTATAAAATAAACATAAATGGACTCGGTTTAATTGGTCTTGTTGATACAGGTGCCAAAGTGACATTAATGAAACAGAGCGTTGTAACACAATTGAATTCAACTGTGTTCAAGCACGCAGAATCAAGTTTACGCGGTCTCGGATCTAATTTTAAATCAATGGGTTCTATGATAGCAGACGTAGTTTTGAACGAAATTCTCATCAAAAATTGCGAGCTACATATTGTTCCGGATTCGTTGAGCGAATATGATGTTATTATCGGAATCACCATCCTAAACCGAATCAACTGAGACAGGCATTAATATTTATGAACGAACTTCAGCTGACAGAAAATCAGAATCAGTAAATGAGAGCAATATTCAAGAATGTAGCGAACAGACTTTGCATTCGTTGATGCAAATGGAAATCTTCAACGAAGGCTCAACTATAGATTTCACCGTATCTGATGCCGAAACTAAAGTCAAAGTCGAATCGCTGATTAAAAATTATACACCAGCACAAGTAACGGAAACCGACATAAAGATGAAAATAGCGTTAACTGACGATGTTCCAATTTACCAGACACCACGGCGGCTACCATTACCTGAGCAAAAGTTAGTAGAAGAGCAAATCGAACAGTGGCTGGAAGATAAAGTAATCCAACCATCAACATCCAGTCCGATTGTTTTGGTAAACAAAAAAGATGGTACAAAAAGATTATGTTTTGACTATCGGAAGATAAATAGGGAGATCTATAAAGACCGATTTCCATTACCAAGAATTCACGACCAAATAGATAAATTGGAATCTGCGATATTCTTCACGACACTCGATCTTTCTAATGGATTTTTTCACGTATCTGTCGAAGAAAATAGTCGCAAGTACACGTCGTTCGTTACACCAGCGGGCCAATTTGAATTTCGTAAAGTGCCATTTGGGCTTTGCAATTCACCGAGTGTTTTTCAACGATGGATAAACCATATTTTCAGAGACCAAGTGCACAGAGGGATTGTAATCATTTATATAGACGACATCATTATGCCTTCTACGACACTAGCTGAAGGATTGACACGACTAAAAGAGGTATTGAAAGTTGCAAGTACTAATGGTCTAAACATCAAATGGAAAAAATGTGACTTCCTGCAGACACCTGTAGAATATCTTGGTCATATTATCGAAAAAGGCAACGTTACACCATCTGACGCCAACCTGAAAGCGGTTCAAAATCATCCTGAACCTAACAATACATAAGCAGTTCAATCATTTTTAGGACTTGCTGGATATTTTCGGAAGTACATTGAAAATTTTGCTGCTATAGCAAAACCAATGTCAGATCTCCTAAGAAATGAGATTCCATTCGTCTTCGGAGAGTGTGAAAGGCAGTCATTCAAGAACATAAAGTCTTTGCTAGTAGCAAAGCCTGTACTACAAATTTTCTGATATGGTGCAAAATCTGAGTTACATACTGACGCAAGTAAAGATGGACTTACTGGGGTTTTGTTTCAAGAAAGTGACGACGATCAACAATTGCATCCTGTCTATTTCTGGAGTCGAAAGACATCTCCTATTGAAGAAAAATATTCAAGCTACGAACTAGAAGTCTTAGCCGTCTACGAAGCAATGAAGAAGTTCAGAGTATACTCGTATTTACTTGGCCAACCAATTTCGATCATCGCAGATTGCAAGGCGTATACGACGACAATGGCGAAATGAGATTTAGTGACCAAAATAGCAAGGTGGGCTATGTTCATGAAAGAATTTGACTATAAGGTACAACACAGAACATCAACGTGACGATGCACTTAGTCGGTATCCGATAGTAGGTCATGTTGGTGTGGATTCTACAGTGATTAATAAAATACGTAAGGCGAATATGATCAGATAAGCGCTATATTTGAAATAATGAAATCTACATCGTATAAAGATTATGTACTTGAGAATAATCTTATCTGCAAACAGATGAATGGAGATACATTAATTTTGATTCCTGAATTTATGAGAGACACCATTTTAAGAGAGATACACAACCGAGGGCATTTTCGATTCACTAAAATGAAGGAGCTCATAAAGAATCAGTTTTTTATTCCCAACCTGAGAAAACGAATTGAAAAATGTGTTGATAGCTGCATCGAATGCATACTAGCAGATAAAAAGCGGGGTAAACGTGAAAGATTGCTGAATCCTATACCCAAAGGAGATTTGCCGTTGGAAACGTTTCATATTGACCATTTGGGACCTCTTGCGTCAACTGGAAAGAATTATAAGTACATCTTTACCATCATCGACGGATTTACAAAGTTCGTTTGGATATTTCCTACGAAAACGTCGAGTGCGGAGGAAGCTCTGCAAAAGCTGGATATCACCGCAAATATATTTGGACATCCGTCAAGAATTATTGCTGACAAAGCTGGTGCCTTTGTATCAGAAAAATTCAGGGACTACTGCAGGACTAATGACATTGTTTTACATCACGTAACGACTGGCACCCCAAGAGGCAATGGACAGGTCGAACGAATTCACCAGGTGATCATCAGTCTATTGACAAAGCTAAGCATTGACAGGCCTGAAACTTGGTATGAACACACCAACAGAGTGCAAAGAAGTCTTAACAGCACAAACCAAAGAGCAATAAAAATGACACCATGCGAATTACTGTTAGAAATCAAGATGAAGACTGGGGAAGACGTCGATCTGAAGCGGCTTATTGAAGAAGAGTACATTGAATACGTCGTGAGTTCTCGAGATGAATTACGGGACCGAGCTAAAGATGCCATTTTGCGAATTCAGAACGAAAATAGGCGGTCCTACAACAAGCCAAGGACCAAAGGAACTAATTATCATGTAGACGATTTAGTTGCAATTGAGAGGACGCAGCTTTGAGACAAACTTAAAAGATGTTGTAAATTTTTTGGACCATATCGTATTCCAGCAATCAAAGATCGTGATCGATATGAGGTCGAGAAAGAGGGTGTTCATGAAGGCCTTGTGAAAAGTACCACGAGCTGTGACGAAATGAAGCGATGGAATCCCTTAGAGTCATCAGAGGCTGATGGCTGTCAAGATAGCCGAGTGTAGGATACAAGGGAAAGATACAAACAGAGTCAGAGCTGTTGATAGTAGAATGCAACGTAAAGCAGTTGCCGTGTATAGACGAGCTAAAGAAATATCAAAATTAGAAGAGTTTTCCTAAGAACATTCGTGTTTCAATTTCAAAATTTATTATTTCATTATTACATATACATATTTATATATATATATATATATATATATATATATATATATATATATATATATATATATATATATATATATATATACGAGTATATATATATATATATATATGTATATATATATATATATATATATATATATATATATATATATATATATATATATATATATATATATATATATATATTGTTACATGTACAAATAATTACATGTACAAATAATTCTGCGAGCTACTGTTGCAATTGTTTTCATCATCATTAAGAACGTCAACGAATGAATTTACGAGAACCCAACAAGCATGATCAACATCTGCAAGTGACGTCACTCCATTCATGAACTTGCTCGAACCTACCAGGTACCTCTCGGTAGAACATTCGCCATTGTGCGAGAAATGGGTGAATAGGTAGAGACCCTATATAAAGGCGAGCTGAATGAATGGGGAATGATTCATTCGACCGCGATAAGAACTGCGATTGTGTGTGGGGAAGTGTGTTTCGTAATAGCGAAGTAATTTAAAAAGACAATTGCGATAAGAAATTTATGGACAAGTGTTAGATTTTTTTTCTAATAGTGAAAATTAAAATTAGTGAAAGTGTTAAACTGATTATTGTGCATTTTCTTTAATTAAATAAACTCTTTTAACGTAAATTAAAAGACATTGCGTTTTCACTTTCCCGGAACGTTAAAATTATAGGCCGCGAACCAATAAGACGCGACAATGGTGTCAAGAAGTGCGAAAGAAAAATTTTGAAAGTGAAAATTTGAACATTTTATAGTGCACAATAGTAAAATTTAAAGAAACATAAAAAATGCCACGAAGCTTAAACTTAAAAATTAATGAATTGACCATATCGGAGCTCAAGGAGGAGTTGGAACAGCGGAATCTGGCCACACAAGGTACAAAGGCCATACTGATTGCACGCTTGCGTGACGCGATCGAGTCGGAAGGCGTGAATCTGGATTCGGGTGAGTTCTCAGATGCGGAAAAAGGCGCAGAAGGTGGAGAAGTAGACACACCAAAATCAAAGGAGCCAGAAAATGCGCTGATGCAAATGTTAATGCTGATGTCATCGAGTCTGACTGCGAAGCTAGATGAACAATCAGCGAAGCTAAGCGAACAATCAGCGCAGCTAAATGAACAGACATCCAGTTTAGCTGCGAAGTTAAATGAACAATCAACGAAGCTAAACGAACAATCAGCGAAGCTGGACCAACAAGCGATCGAAATCAAGGCAGACATCACACAGAAGCTGGAGAAACAGTCAACCGAAATAAAAGCGGAGCTCGGTCATCTGAACAAACAAATTAAAGGCGTCGAGGAAAAGGTTGACCAGGTCGAGGAAAAGGTTTACCAGGTCGAGGAGAGAATTAACCATGAGATCAGCCAGGTTGAGGAGAGAATAAACCATGATATCAGCCAGGTAGAGGAGAGAATCAACCATGAGATGGGAAACATGAAAAAGGAATTGGAAGCAGCAAAGGCAGTAGTAACCTCTTCACCAGCCTCCTTATAACCGCAGCGCAAAGCACATCCAGAAATGTCCAAGCACCAATATTCGATGGGCAAACGGTCTGGAGTATTTACAAGACCCAGTTTGAAGCTGCCGCAAGGGCGAATCGCTGGAATGACCAGGAACGAGCAACTGCATTGATTCTTGCTCTAAGAGGCCCAGCTGCCGAGCTTTTGCAGACCATCCCCGATGAATTGCACTCAAACCCGAATGCTATAATGAATGCGCTCGACATGCGTTATGGAAACGATCATCTGAAGCAGATCTACCAGGCACAGCTACGACATCGGATGCAGAAGTCTGGCGAAACCTTGCAGCAGCTAGCACAAGACATTGAGCGACTGGCACTTTTGGCTTACCCAGCGTACGATCCAGAACATCGAGATGACGTAGCAGCAGAAGCATTCACCAGCGCCTTGAGGGACAAAGAATTGCAACAAGCCGTGCGGTTAGCTCAAAAGCAAACAGTCAAGGATGCATTGGCTTATAGTTTAAATTTTGAGGCAGCCAAAAATGTGACCCGTACCACTGCCCGGGTTCGCGAGGTAGTGGCAGATAATTGCAGGTGTGAGCGCGTGGGGATTGAGCGAGAGCTGCAGGTGTATGGTGCGCCTAGATGCTGGAATTGCGGGGAAAAAGGGCACCTGCAACGAGACTGCAAGAAGCGGAGAAGACCGAGCTATTGTCCAGGGTGGTGGAGATCCAGACCGTGTCAGGAGCCTAGAATGGAGGCCCATCAAACTGCAAGGGCCAACTTCATGGGGCGAACATTGGCTAGGAGTATCGACATCCCCATCACCGTGTCAAGACTACATCGTGGAGAAGCGGACTTATGCCTTCCGGGTCAAATTGACGGAGAACACTGCACCATAACAATCGACACTGGTGCAACCCGATCGATTATCCGACCAGACCTAGTTAGACAGCAACAACTTCACAAGGGCAGAATTTCCTCACTATGGACAGCTACGGGAGAAACTGCACCTGTTCATGGAGAGGTCAACCTCCAGATACAGTTGGGAGACCTTGTGTTCCGACATAATTTTCTGGTCGCGAACATTATGGATGACTGCATTCTCAGAATGGATTTTCTGCGACCACATGGAATCACGTTGGACTTGGGAAAACGTGTCTTGAAATGGCAGAATGTCGAAGTACTGATGGAGGATCCCAGCGTCCAAATCCCCAAGATGAAGGTAGTGGTATGTACTGACACTGATGTACCGAATTCTTCCGAAAGCATTGTATGGGCCAAGCTTGATGTTGATTCTGGAGACCACCGATCTTATCTGATAGAGCCAACGAAGACATCCGCATTGCGCAGTTTGATTGTAGGACGAAGCCTTGTAAAATCTTTAAGGAACGGATATGTGCCGGTTAGAGTCCTTAACACCGCAGACTCAACCACGAGCATCAAAGCGGGAGAAGTCATCGGCAGCTGCCAGCCTGTTTCCACCATCACCTCTTTGGAAGCTACTCACAACCATCATTGGAAAAGGAGGCAAGACACAGACAAAGCCCTGGAATCCACGTCTGCAATATTGAAGCAAGTCAAATTGCCGGTGCAGCTATTCAAACGAGCCTCTGATCTGGTCACCAAGTACAGTGACATCTTCTCAACAAGCCCGGATGACCAAGGCCGAACGAGTTTGGTAACTCACGTCATAGACACACAGGGAGCCAAGCCGATTCGACAAGCACCAAGACGTCTCCCTATAGCCAAACAAGGAGAAGTGAGCGCGCTGATCTCGGACATGGAAAAACAAGGCGTTATCGAACCTTCTGTAAGTCCATGGGCCGCGCCTGTAGTTCTAGTAAAGAAAAAGGATGGTAGCACTCGCTTTTGTGTCGACTATAGGCAGCTTAACGACGTCACTAAGAAAGATAGTACCCGCTCCCACGCATCGATGACATCATGGACACTTTAGCCGACGCAAAATGGTTTTCTACACTTGATCTCAAGAGTGGCTACTGGCAGGTAGAAATTGACAAGAAGGACCGAGAGAAGACCACATTTTCAGTTGGGACCGGATTGTGGCAATTTGTGGTGATGCCGTTTGGGCTTTGCAATGCTCCAGCCACTTTCGAACGCTTGATGGAATACGTGCTACGTGGTCTAACCTGGAAAACCTGCTTGGTGTACCTAGATGACATCATCGTCATCGGGAGAACATTCGAAGAGCATTTGCGGAACTTAGAAGAGGTCTTCTCCCGATTACGACTGGCAAATTTGAAACTTAGTCCCGACAAGTGTACCCTTTTCGCAGCTGAAGTAAAATACCTGGGACATGTCGTATCAGCTGAAGGGGTCAAAACAGACCCTGAGAAAATTGAAGCCGTGAAAAGCTGGCCAACACCAAACAACAAGCGCCAACTACGAAGTTTCCTGGGCCTGGCAACCTACTATCGAAGATTCGTCAAAGACTTTGCCAAAATAGCTAAATGTCTTCATCAGCTAACCGAGAAAAGTCGTCCGTATGTCTGGAATGAACAATGCCAGACAGCCTTTGAGACCCTGAAGGAAAAGCTATGTGAATCACCCGTACTGGCGTATCCGAAACCCGGAAAAATGTTTGTGGTTGACACCGATGCAAGCAACGGCGGTATTGGAGCTGTACTCTCCCAGCAGATCAATGGCGAAGAAAGAGTCCTCTCGTATTACAGTCGAGTTCTTTCAAAAAGTGAGAGGAACTACTGTGTGACCAGGAAGGAGCTATTGGCTATAATAGAGGCCACCAAGCAGTTCCACAAGTACCTATATGGCCAGAAATTTGTTCTTCGAACGGACCATGCATCGCTGAAATGGCTACTTAACTTCAAAAACCCCGAGGGACAAGTTGCGAGATGGATCGAAAGATTGCAGTCGTACGACTACGAAATTGTTCATCGAAAGGGCGGAGTTCATGGAAATGCTGACGCCCTGTCTCGTCGCCCATGTCCAGCTAACTGCAAGCATTGCCGACGGATTGAGGAAAAGGAACCGCCCGTTGATCTGCGACTGATAACGGCCGAATTCGATGAAGGTTGGTCATCGGAGGAGATTTGAAATGCCCAGCTAGCCGATGAAGACATCGGACCATTGCTCGTATGGAAGGAGACGACTGGGCGACCTGAGTGGAAGAACGTTTCAACGCATGGCGCAACCCTGAAAAGCTATTGGGCACAATGGAACTCCCTTCAGGTGGAGGGTGGTGTACTCAAGCGGAAATGGGAAACGGCGGATGGCAGCTCCTATAGGATGCAAACTATACTACCCAAAAGCCGAATCCACGATGTGGTTAAGGAAATGCATGAAAGATCCTCGGGAGGCCATCTTGGTGTTAACAAAACCTTAGCGAAATTGCGGGAAAGATTCTACTGGCTCCACGCTCGAGAAGACGTAGAGGACTGGTGTCGCAGATGCACAATTTGCGCTTCCGTCAAAGGCCCAAAACGACGACTGAGAGGACAAATGCAAACCTATAACGTAGGCGTGCCATTCGAAAGGATTGCTGTTGACATCGCTGGACCCTTTCCTGAATCTGAATGGGGAAATCGATACACGCTGGTTGTAGCTGATTATTTCAGCAAGTGGCCCGAGGTCTACTCCATTCCCAACCAGGAAGCAACTACGGTAGCCGAACAGCTAGTGTTAAATTGGGTCAGCAGGTACGGCGTGCCTTGTGAACTACATTCGGATCAAGGCCGAAACTTTGAGTCACTAGTTTTTAGCGAAATATGCGAGCAGCTGGGAATACGGAAAACGAGGACAACACCGCTGCATCCCCAATCCGATGGAATGGTCGAACGTTTCAACGGCACGCTCAATAAACACCTTGCCAAGATGGTTGACGAGAACCAAAGGGACTGGGACCGACATATCCCACTATTTTTAATGGCGTATAGAGCCGCTGAACATGCGTCGACGGGCCAAGCCCCAGCCAAAGTCATTTTTGGAAAGACTATTCGTTTGCCAGCCGATATAAAGTTCGGAACACCCCCTGAGAAACCCCAAACGATCTCGGAGTACGCAAGTGATCTAAGACAACGGTTGAACCAGATACATCGGACAGTGCGAAAACACCTCGAATCGGCTACTGACCGCATGAAGACCAGGTATGATCTCAAGGCTAATTCTACTGGCTTCCAGCAAGACGACTTGGTGTGGCTTTATAACCCGCAACGGCGAAAGGGTAGGTCTCCAAAGTTGCAACATAATTGGGAGGGACCATACCGAGTTACAAAGCGAATCAACGACGTCGTATACCGAATACAGGAACATCGTAAGCCGAGAGCTAAAATGAAAATCGTGCATCTGGACTGTCTTGCCCCATATTACACCCAGGGAGAATTGACTACAAATAGCGACACATCTTTTCGGGGCGAAAAGAACTGAGGTGGGGGCAGTGTTACATGTACAAATAATTACATGTACAAATAATTCTGCGAGCTACTGTTGCAATTGTTTTCATCATCATTAAGAACGTCAACGAATGAATTTACGAGAACCCAACAAGCATGATCAACATCTGCAAGTGACGTCACTCCATTCATGAACTTGCTCGAACCTACCAGGTACCTTTCGGTAGAACATTCGCCATTGTGCGAGAAATGGGTGAATAGGTAGAGACCCTATATAAAGGCGAGCTGAATGAATGGGGAATGATTCATTCGACCGCGATAAGAACTGCGATTGTGTGTGGGGAAGTGTGTTTCGTAATAGCGAAGTAATTTAAAAAGACAATTGCGATAAGAAATTTATGGACAAGTGTTAGATTTTTTTTCTAATAGTGAAAATTAAAATTAGTGAAAGTGTTAAACTGATTATTGTGCATTTTCTTTAATTAAATAAACTCTTTTAACGTAAATTAAAAGACATTGCGTTTTCACTTTCCCGGAACGTTAAAATTATAGGCCGCGAACCAATAAGGCGCGACAATTTATATATATATATATATAAATATATATATATATATATATATATATATATATATATATATATATATACATATATATATATATATATATATATATATATATATATATTTAAAGTACTTTTCGCAATAGGGAAATAAGTCGATAGAAATATAGCTGAAGTTTTAACGGGTCACATCTTTATATAATTGAATTGTCTTTAAAACTCTATGAATTTTTTTCGACTAAGCAACTTTTAATAAAAAGAACTTCTGGACTATTCTAAGGATTTGATGCTTCTATGTTTTCGAGTTCTGAGAAAATTAGCGGTGACGCACTGATTGACCGGCGGACACATAGATGCCGGTTTTAAAAGGGTATTTTTAACAAAATTGTTTTACAAAGCATCAAAAATCTTTCTAGATATCGTTACTCTCTGAATATTTAATGACTCATATCGCCCAAGAAAATAAATAAACTACAAAAAAGATAAACACACTTACCTACTTCCTACTTGAATGTTGGTTTGCAAACACAATGAAATAATGAAAAAGTCAATTACGTTTATGTCGAAAGCTGAGCGAGTTCAAATCAAACTTTGGACATTCTCTTGTAACTTAAAAAACTTGCAATGCAATAGCGGCTTGGCTCTAAAGTTGTCTCGCTTTTCCGAGTAACAGAATGCAGTAGAAAACTTTTCAATTGAATCGACGTGGGGTAGTACGGAAGTGAAAATTCCGGTAAAACTTTCCTATTATTTTTTCCCTTTTGCACACACTATAGATACATCCAACGATAGAACATATTTGCAAAGGACGAGTCAAGGCTACAAAATATCCACGGAGAAATAAAACTCAGCATAACACCTAGCATGTCTACTTTGTTTCATAGCTAGAACGAGACCAATGAACATCTGTTGTAAAAACATAACACAAAATGTAAAATAAATACAAACACAAAATATTGCAACTTGATCGATGAGTAAAAAATGTATAACCGAAACAAAAATTGAAAAAAATTCTCTGCACAAGCTAATCCTGCATATTTTTCTGAACCTCTATCCAGGAAATGATGTATTGGGAAAAAACTGCGAAACTTATAAGTAGAAGAGTTGACAATACGATTAAATTGTATTTAACTGCTAAAGTAAAGTTTGAAACACAAAATATCCAGTAAAAAACATAAGTAGCAGAATAAAGACTGAAGGCAAATGGAAAACTATTAATGAAAAAAGTTTTAACAGATGCAATACGAACAACAAAATGCATAGCAAAGTTGTTGATAGGAGTTTAAATGATATCTGGGGTTTTAACTTTGTTTGTTGTTGGCTACAAAGCCAGGATGCAGAAAAGTGAATAATTGTTGCAATTAAATTCGAGTCTTATGTCAATTGAGTATGATTTGTAATTTTGCTGGTAAGCTCTTGAATGCAAATTAAGTAAATGAAGTCATATTAATGAGCTCTGCATTGAAAAAATGAACGGATTAATGTGTTATTACAATTTTGCTTCATTTCCTATTTCCATTTTCATGACTTTTTAAATTTTAATTCTCAATTCGCAAACCATATAAATTCCCACAAACTACTCTGAAACTGCAGTACGAGGAAAAATTTGGGAAATTTACCTCTTCCACCTGTACTTGAAATTTATTTGATATCCATTTTAAACTAATATTAACTTTCGTGGGTCTTTTTAATGTTTTCCATACTCTGCTAAAGAATCTTTTCGGATAAAATTGCATGCATAAATAGTTGCGCCACCTGGCGATTACGAGCATCTCAACTGCATACCTTACCTGAGTCATATCAACGTTGAGAACCAAAAATTTTTATAGGTAGCCCAAGAGGCTAAAATATAATATTTAACCAAGGATTTTGTACAAGAAAAAAGTAATTTTGTTTATTTATTTATAATGTTTCCCTCAAAATCACTTTTCCTACATTACTCTGCCGCTCGGAAAAATTTGTTCAAGTTTTTGGTTTACATCGATGTTATTTTCTGCCCGAAAGCTGGAGACGAGGATGAAAATGATGATGGCGATGGTCGTTAAGAACGTTCGGAAAGAAATATGAAAAAAATTTAAATGTCATTTATTGAAAGAGGTGTCGTGCTGGATATTTACGTCTAAAGGTATTAAGAAATTTATGGAAGCAATGGTATTCATTTCGAGGTCATCCCAATTTTTTCCTTGGAAGATTATTAGGATTAAAGTACATAATGGAAGATGATTTTATTTAGATAATGCATGGAAATTAGCTTCACCGTAGTCTATCCCAAGCCTGCTTTAGAAACTAGGAGGGAATTCCTTGTTTCCCCTACCCACAGCTTCGTTGATTCCTCTCTTAAACCCCATGATTAATGGTAGTAAATGTTCTCGGGGTCACACATTAGGCTTACTGGTTCCCCAATGATGGGAAATTCAATACAGTGTTATTTACTGTAAAATCTTGTACATATACAGTTCTGCTACTAAATTCTACTTGCACCTACGTTGTGCAGACATAAGAAGGTGAAGCCGAGTCTTCCGCGTCTGATAACAGAATCGAAGTATTAACCATGCCACCGGAATGGAGGCTAGGCAACTGGCTAACTCCCCGTCTATGGAAAACTTTACTGTTAAAGCCCACTTGGCGAATTTGATTTAGGTTAAATTTCAATTTCCGTTAATTCAAATAACTAATGTGGCTTTAACTTAATTTCAATTTAGTCAATTTGTAAATGTTAGCACTTAATTCAATTCAAACAATCTTGTAAATCTCGATGCACAATTAATTTTGTCACCTTAGGTGACTCCGAAACTTTTGGAAGCCACTGTATGCTAAATTGAAATTTCTTAGCTGCCGCGCATGAGTCAGCAAAATATTGTTCAAGCATTTTATCAGCATACATTTTTAATTAGATTCGGATCATTTTGCTGACGCGCAGGAGTCGGCAAAATGTATTGGGATCTTATCTTGCGAGTATTTCAGATATTATGTAAAGTAGATCTACACATTCTTTTCCATATCGGACGCGAGCGTCGGCAGTTTGCTGGCGAGAGATGCTTATGGACGCTCAAGAGTCAGTGTTTTCTTGCGTGGGAACTGCTGACGCTTGTTTGCTTGATACTGGAAGAAGTACTCAGCACTCGAAAATCCAGAGTAGTGGTTCATTTAAGCGTAAAGTAGTCAATGTTAAACCATAGGTAGAAATAAATCATTTTGTGTCAGGACTTGAGTCACATTTTTAAAGTAATTTAAAATAAATTGAAACAGATCAAGGTTAAATTTTTTAGTGAATGTAAATATTTTGTGGATTCTTACTTCTGGGCTTCAAGTTTGATTGTACAGGCAAGAAAAGAGAGGCCACAACAAGAGTTATGTCGGAAACATCTACAATATTTTGAAACCCGCAGAAGGGCCTTGAAATGGATTGGATTCACGGCAACGGCCTCGCAAACGGAAAAAGGACTATGGCATTGGATGCTGGAATATCAGATCACTCAGTTATACGTGTGCTGTTAAGGATCTTTAGAATAGGCTTTTCAATATAAATTCAAAATATTGGCAATCCGGGAAATGAACTGGACTAGGAATGGTACTCAAAACAAGAAAATTTTGAACGGCCTTAATTTGGGATGGGGAGCGGTTGTGTGCGATCCGTATTGGAGCAAAGTTCTTCAAAATCTGCCCCGTCTGAAGAAAAGTACGAAGAAACTAAGAAAACGTACTACAATCACCTAGAAAGGCTGGTCATTCTGGGTGATTTCAACGATGGGGAACGTCTGGAAGGGTAGAAACCTAGTCATACAAAATGTTTAACGAGCTTTGAGCGGAAATGAAAGCGGATATTAAGTACGTAGCAGAACACACAATTGAACATCAAGGTCCACTCAAGGAAAATGATTGGTTCGAATGCGTTAGACAAAAAGAATCAGGGATAAAAAGAATTAGTAGCTAGAAAAATCAGGATGAAGAGAGAAAGCTATGAAAATCTCCGAAGGGTAGCAAATAAGACGATTGGAATTAAGAAAAGAAAATACTGTAACAACCAATTCAGAAGCATTGATGTAAGTTTAATAAGCAACAACACAAGACAAGCGTACAAAGTAGTGAATAGTCCGAAACGTAGTGGTCAGCGAAGAACCATACTCTGTCTTGATGACATCAGCAACATAATCGCTGATGAAACCAACATTAAGGAAAGATTGGCAGCATATTTTAAGAACTTTCTTGGTTTTCCGCACATTTTCAAAATATCAGAGCCTAAAGATATTTCCGAAGAGCTTCTATTGGTCCCACCAACTCTGAATGAAGTTTTTTCTACCATCAAAGCCCAAAAGAATAATAAAGTGCCTGGCCTCGATGAGATTCTATTGTCGTTCATTAAATTTGCCGTCAACAATTTTCATAAAGCCACTCACAAAGTCACCCAACACATTTGGCAATAAGAGAATATGCCAAAAGAGTGGAACCAATCAATTATATTCTCTATCCACAAAGAAACATCAAAAGAGTCCTAGAGCAGGTAGATCGACAATAGACCAATTGTTCACAGTCAAACAGGTATTTGAAAAATGCTTGGAGTTCAACAAAGACGTGCATCAAATTTTTGTTGACTTTAAGCAAGCATACGACAGTATTGATCGTAGCGTACTGAACTAAATAATGCTTTGCTTCTGCACTCCAGCCAAATAAGTCCGTCTTATCAAAATGGCAATGATGTGGACGCCCTTCCAAGTCCACATTAATAACTAACTCACCGATGCTTTTGACACAAATATCAGACTGAAGCAGGAAAATGGGCTGGCCCCATTGCTATTCAATTCGGCTCTGGAGTGCGACATGAGGAAGCTACCTGTCGATACACGAGGTACATTACTATACAAGTCCAACTAAAAAGTAGCCTATGCGGATGATATATTAACATTTTGTCACGATCATTAACAACTGCCAAAGAACTCTTCCTGAAACTCGACAGCGAAGCACAATTAGTAGGGCTACAAATCAATGAAAATAAAACAAAGCTCATGATGCAATCGTGGAAAAGGACCTCAAAAACATAAAATATCACACTTAGCGAATACAGTATCAAAAATTTGAGTGAATTCGTGTATTTCGGTACCAAAATAACAAGATCCGGTAATGGAAGAGACGACATAGGCCAAAGGATATAGCTCGCAGATAGAATATTAAATTAAGTATTGACGATCTTGAACACCAGCTGCATACACAAGAGAACAAAGCTCCAAATATAAAAATCATTGATACGACCTGGATTATATTATATTGGTGAACTACAGACCTTAAGCAAAGAACCGCAAATATATTTAACGCCTTTGAACGACGGTTCCTGAGGCGAATAATCGGAGCGAAGCTAGACGGGGACCAATGGCGAATTCGATACAGCCAGGAGCTGTATGATATTTTGGACGGACAGGAGGTCTCAATGATTGTAGGATGGCGTAGGCTGCAATGAGGTGGCCACATAAGCCTTATTGACGAGCAACGGATACCCAAAAGCGTATTCGTTTGGAGAACTGAAGGCCGAAGACCAGTGGGGAAACTGAGGAAACGCTGGTCTGACTCAGTCGATGAAGACAGTTTATCGCTGCTCGAATTTCTGAATTAAAGGATTCGGTCAATGGACCGAGACAGTTTGTGGCACTGTTTGCAGGTAGCGAAGAATTGAGAGGGGATATAGTGCTACGAAAAAAAGAATGTACGATCAATTTTCAATCAATATCAATTTTCCATGAGCGTTTCAATAGTTTATGTGCGATGTTGGTTTGGCTATTATCTGTATCCTCGAAACACAATCAATTAAAAATTAAATTTTTTTTTCCAATTTCCTTTTAGGTTTAATGGCTATTTTGCGTTCAGGGAGGAGCATGATAACTATTTTACGTTCCGGGAGGAGCATTACAAAGCAACAGCAGAGGTAGCAATGGGAAATCCTCTGTCCCTCTTTCTGAGTGATCTTTTCGTGGATGAAATACGAGTAGAGAAGAGATTAGAAGACAAAGGTATCTTGCCACAAGTATGGTGGAGGTACGTAGATGACGTGTTTGCAATGGTCAAGGAGAACGAAGCAGATTAGTTGCTGGAGAATATCAACAAAATCCACTGGAATATTGTTTTTACAATGGAGAAGGGAACTAATGGGGTTTTACCGTTCTTGGATTTAAAGGTTATGACAACCAACGGTGTTCTTAAGTTTGACATTCACCGAAAAATTACTCACACCCAAAGGACAATCTCCAGCACATCGAATCATCCATATTGTCACAAAATAGCACCTTTTAACTCCATGATAAATAGACTCCTAACAGTACCCATGTCGGAAGGACGAATACTCAAAGAAAAGGAAAATATTTTCGAGACCTTAATCAGAAATGGATACACCAGACAATTGATACAAAAAGAATACACTGAATGAAAGAAGATCAACACAAAGAGCAAAACATCACATTTCATGATAATCGACAATTAGTAACAACAAGAATGAAGTTGACCTACTCTCCCTGCTACAAAAAATAGAGTGGCTGTTAGAAAAATCGAACGTTGCAGAAGCACCATCGCCCAAAAAATACGAAATGTCATCAACTAGGATCTACAGATAACTCAAATGGAAAGGACGAAAAGAGCGGGGTTTACAAAATACCTTGCCCCGAATGTTAGGTTGCGTAGGTTGGACAGATTAAAAGGCTGGTTAGAACGAGAGTTCAGGAGCATATCAGAGGGGTGGAATTGGCAGTGAGACAATGAAAAACGGAGACATGATCAATAGTAACAGACACATCGTAGAAAGCACCCACGAGATATCCTAGGACAACGTGCAGATATTGGAGCATGTCCATGATTGGAAAAAAATTGGATTCAGTGGAAAATTTTTGGACATCAACGATACCAGAAAGCAAAAGGCTCAGCACAGACATAGGCAGCAACACAGCAGATTAATGCGATTGGCAGGCAGGAGTCACGCGGCGCAATGAAAGGGCAATAAAAATGAGCGCGGCAAGGAAAAGGATTAAGTATGAGGGCAATAAAAACCAAAAATTCTTTGGAAAGTAATTAAGAATGTAGCCATTGAAGACCTGATGTTGGTAACTTAGAGTAATTAAGAATGTTAACAAATGTAGCTATTTAAGGACTGTTTATTAAAAGAATAATGTAGTGTAGCCTTGAAGAAGGAAGCAGCTTACTTCCGAAATGCTAGTGTATGCTGAAGAATTAAATTAAATTAGTGTCCTTGGAAACGATTTGTAATTTTTTTAGATTTTAAAAGAGGTTATCAATGAAAAAGAAAACAGAATTTCCTTGTTTCCTTTTAAGAGAAGGGTTCTTCTTTATAAGTTAGCAAAGAAAGAATAATGTGCTTTGTAAACGTTTAATTAAATCTGCCGTAGATTAGTCTAAGCCCGGTTGAGAAAGGAGGAGGGGTCCCTTTGTTTCCCTAACCCATAGCTTCCATGATTCTTCATCCTAAACCCCTGAAGCAAATGGAAGCAAATAGCCTCGGGGTCGCACATTGCATTCATCGGCTCCGCAACGATAGGATATTAAATATCGAGAAACGTCAATAACTGCAAATTAACTGACAGCTCTGCTACTCAATCCTAATTAACCTCCTTTGTGGGGACGTAAGAGGGTAGAAGCGAGTCTTCCGTGCCTGATAAGGGAAGTGAAAGCAATGCCCATACAGCCAAAATGGAGGAAGGACGACGGGCTAACTCCCCGTCCCTTTACAACCCTAGACTAATTCGGAACCTGCATCGAAGCCTTGGAATGGATTGGACATACGGTGATGACCTCGTAACCGAAAAAAAGACCATGGCATTGTATCCGAGAATGTCAGATGAATAGATAACCTTTTTACATCAGGCCAGGCAATGTAAATTGTACATACTGGCAATCCAGGAAACGAATTGGACGGGAAGTGATATTCAAGATATGAGATCACACACAATATTCAAAAGCGGGAAGCCTGTTGGAAAGCGAAAATTCGGAATCACAGTTATTTTGAAAAGGAAGTTCAAATTGCACGTTATTGATTTTTAAGGTGGTCAATGAACGTATAAAAGTGAAATCCTTAAAAATTTCGCTGATAAATGTTTACACCCCGGCTGAAAAAAAGGACGAAGAAACGAATAAAATGCTTTGAGATTACCTGAAAAGACTAGTCAATTCAGCATTCAGTGACAGAAAAATGATTTTGGGTGAATTCAATGCTGAAGTTGGCAATAAGCTATCTCATTGGGCAACGACTAGAATATATAGCCTTAACGATGAAACGAATTACACCAACCAGCACCTGATTGACTTTCCACGTGTATCTGGTCGGGGTTTAGGCCGGCTTTAGTATAAATAATTAAGATCTTCGTAAACAACAGGTATATTCTGAGCCCCACCTGTTAAAGCAATTTTTTCTTTTGAGATATATGGCGGCTACACGTTTTTTAGGGGTTAGTAAATTAATTTTACAAAACCCTACTAGTTTCGCGACCAGTCTGTCCGTCCGTCCGTCCATCCGTGTGTCACAGCAGTTTTTCTCGGAAACTACTTAAGCTAGAAACATCAAATTTTGTGTGTAGGTGTAAAGTGGTGATCTCTTCAAAGTTCAACTACAAAAAAATTTTAAGAGGTACTTAAGGGGGGTCTCCCCATATAAGAGAGTGACCCTCCGAAAAAAAAAATTCATTGAAGGTAGCCGATATGGGTATCAAATGAAAGGTCTTGGTGAGAACTTTTCAAAACATGTCTTAGTTTGGCAAAATTTGCTTCGAGTGGCGCACAGGGAGGAGAAATACACGAAAAATTTGTGTCCCCCCCCCTTACGATTGGACACTTGTGATCCGAAAAATCTGAAAAAAATCAGGAATGTAGGCCTTGGTGAGTACAACAACAACAAATACGTTAGAAGTCGCAATTCACTCAACTTTGTTAGTAATAGTATGATTTATCGATTTTATGTTTTCTTGAATGAAATCTTAACGGTACCCTTAAATTCAATGAAATTCAGTACACAGATGATTCTTTATAAGATTTATCTATCCAGAAAGTTTCATAAAGATTGAATCATATTTAGCGAAGTTATAGCGGTTTGAATTTTCTTGTATTACTATGGAACAATATGCGCTGCATTTATTACTATGGCAACATATGGCTATGGAACAACATGCGCTTTTTACCGACTCAGACACTACAGTTTTGCTAGGATTTGCATGAAAATTTCAGGAATGATAGGTGTCATGTATATCTTTGAGAATCGGTTCAGCTAGTGGTATCAGTAATCGTAAAACAAAATAGTGGCTGTTTTAAATGCGAAGATTGAATAATTTTGAGTTATTTTTTCCCAACTTCAACGTTTAAGGTGCATGCTTTGAACACTTGATTCAATTTAGTGAATGACTCAAGATAAGTACCTACAATTAATGCTCAAAAGTGAAACAATCCTAGCAAAAGGGTTTTGTAACCATTCTAGGATTCGAAAAAATTGGCCATTAATCGATGACAACAGTACAGGAGAGTGGCCCCTGAAAAAAATTCATCAAACGTAGCCGATATGAGTATGAAATGAAAGTTGTCATGGGAGCTTTTCAAAACAGTTCTTAAACTGTCAGTTTTTGCTTCAGTGTGGGGCACAGGGGAGAAATACATGAAAAATGTGTTTCCTCCGTCGCGGATGGACATCTGAAATAATTATCAAGGGAGGTATTTATGAGTATAAAAATATCAAAAACCTCAGAAGTCGAAATTTGTTGAACTTTGTTAATAATAGTATGATCTTCGTATTTCATATTGTCTCCAATAAAATCGTCTTTGACATTTTTCTTGATTTGATTCGATCTGGTGACGGCATTTTGTAAATTGAATACAAAACCCTTCTGACATGAGCGTAGGTCTGTTTACCCAACTTGTTTATCAGGACTTTACCTGGTAATGTATGGTGGCTGCACGGCTTTTGTGGCTGGGAAAGGTACAACAGTGTGTTTTGGGAGGGAGAGGTGGGATTGTAGTTGAGTGTGAAATATGAAGTGTGAGGGAATGGCAGGAGAATGTTTGCTGTGATGGGAGGGATTAAGTGATAGTTGCGCGATGCTAGTTCGGAAAACGAAAACTGTGGCTCTGATTACAATCAGTCTATGCAGATCATATTTTTGCCATAGCAATAAGATTATCATGCAGAATCTAACTTTCACGCTCTCTGCTCATAAGACAAAATATCAGCTGATTCTCATTTATTATCCTTTTTACGTGCTTTCTTGCAACTCTCTTTTACAACCATTGAGTAATATGAGTACACTAACAATATGTAAAATCTTTAGAAATATATTCTAACCAGCATCGTTATGTCGAGATCAGCAAGCGATATCCATACGCCACGAATATTAGTAACGTGGAATTAAAAATTACATAAATCAATACTATTCGTTTGCTGCACATGTAGGGTAAGTCCGGGATAGTTAGACCATGTTTTTCTAAAGCTATTTTCCCGAAATTTTGCAATGTCTAGGATAGGTTTTATATTTTTTCAATAAGTATATACGTCTTTAAACAATCATAAGGAAGTTTGCAGCTGTTAAGCTTATCACACCAGGAGTTTTGATGTTTTTTGGTTTTGCTCGATGGTCCGTCTATCCCAAGCATACTCGGGTTAGATGGACCACCTAATAGGGATTGACCTCTGTTTTACGTGACTGAATCAGGATATAACACAAGCAATACATGTTATCAAAGGTATAAAGACTATTTATTCCAAGCTATAAAGTTAGGGTATAGAGTTATAAACTATTTGATATGATTAATAGATTTGACAATCAAAATAATTATAAAATAGAGCTAGTATAACTCAGTTTTTAGAAATTTGAATCATTCAGCAGCCATTTTATTTAAAGGATATTGCTTTCCGCAGTAATCGCATTTATCCTCAAATCTTGTACAGCCTTCATGTGTCCAGCGGGAGCATGACACACACTTAATCCAATCTTCATCTCGTTTTGTTTCGTTGTAGTTCTCTTTACACCAAACACAGAAATCTTCACCCCAGTCACTTTCATAAAGATTGTCGTTGCAAATTGTATCAATATCAATATCTTCGGAATCTGAGGATGACGTTAGTTTTTTTTTTCTTCGCGTTCTCTTACTTTTATTGATCGTTGTTTGCATATTGTTCTCATATCTTTTCTCTAGCTTCTTTTTCTCCTATTTTCTTTGCTTTCCCTCTCGGTCTTTCTTTTTGACCTCCCTGTTTTTCTTCATTTCTTCTTTTATTTTAATTTTCGACCCTTTCTCATTTTTTTTCTTTTTCAGAGCAGTTATGTTTTCTGGAAAGCTTAAAACTGTTCATATAGTTTGAACTTTTCTTTTCATAGTCTGAACTTTGTTGACACAAGGCACTGGATGTAGTTTGTCCAATAACTTTGAAGGGGTCACAATTTCAGATTTATTCTGGTGCTTTTCAGAAGGTCCAGGTAAAGGAACATTTTTAAAGCTTCTTGAAGTACCAGCACTACAACCGCTTCTTGAGGAATTAGAACCTGCCACAGCAACATCATCACTTGGACTATTAGGACCAGCATTAGTGGCATCATTTTTTGAACTACCGAAGCCAGCAACATCAACACCAGTCATAACGTTTTCGAAAACAAGAGACGTATCTGTAGGCTTGGAGTTCATTGGTTCTGACAAAAAAGCGTAGTCTGGTATCGCATCAGATTCAAATGGAATGATTCCACACGTTCTAAATCCACTTGTTCCATTTTCTGCGTTTGCTGACTAACCCCAAGCTATGCTAAGAAGCGCACCAAATTGCAGTCGAGTTATTTCCTTGAAGGGTTATTGGTCACGTACTTTGAGCAAATAGAAAATATTTAATTTTTAAAGACTTGAAGAAAGCGCGGTCTAACGGTTGAAGCCAATGACTGGTGTGGAGAGGAATACTCATCAAAATTATTAGATTATTTTCTGCGAACTCTAGTATTTCAACGCAGCTAGTGTGTGATGTATGTCCATCTAAAAGAAGAAGCACCTTTCTTGCTGATTTTCTGGGAGTGAAGTGGTTTTTCAGCCAAACAAAAAACAAATCGCTATTCACGTAGCCAGACTTTGGCGACATTTTTACTTCAGTGCCAGGTGGGAAACCGTCACAAAACTCCTGCTTAAGGTTCTTTTCTTTCATTATACAAAAAGGTGGTAAGAATGTACGATCTCCATTCATACTTGCCAATACTGATATGGTTTCACCCTCTTCTCCTGAAGTAACAACAGGTACATTCTTGGAACCTTTCAAAGCAACTACCTTCCCTGGTTTGTTATTTAGCTGTAAACCTGTTTCGTCCATGTTGTAAATGTTGCCAGGTTTACCTATAAGACCATTTTCTTCCAAAACATTCTTTAAGAGGTCAAAATACGCTTTGACATCTATTTTATTTAGACCTTTTGCTCTCGCAATAGACACACCTTCAGATTGCCGAATGGTCAGTTCAGGATTGCGAACAAGAAAAGAAGAAAGCCAGTCGTAGCTAGTTTGCTTTGTTTCATGATTGAAAGTATGCTTCAGTTGCAGGTTTTCAGCTAAATAGTAAGCCATAGAACGTACTGAGTCTCTGGTTGGAGTAGACCCCCTCGATTGTAATTTTTTGATGTGTACTACAATTTTTGTTTCATTTTCGACTCCTAGCTATGAGTTTTTTCCCATGGAAACTTTACTAAAACTTTGTAGCTTGATGCGTCTTTTCAAAGTTGTTTTCGGTATTCCAAACACCTTCGCTGCAGCATTAACTCCTATTACCTTACTTTGAACAGCTCTGGCTGCATTTTTCAAACTACGTTCGGACCATTCTCCCCTCCCAGACATGCGTTTTCTGCTATAGAACGTAGGCATTTTCCTGTAACATAAAAAAAAACCAACGTATCAGGACACACTTTTGTGTTTAAAATAATTTTGATAAGTATCATTTAATTTATATTAGAAGTAAAGTCCTAATAGGAAATATAGTCCTACTATTCCAGGTTCTTTTCAAGTGGGCCAAATATCCCAAATGTCACTGATCCATCTATCTGAGTTGTCAGGGGTAGATGGACCAGCTACTCATTCAGACAAACAACGCTACTGGAGCACCATTTTAGGTTAAAACCTTACTCAACTATACAATTGAGCTATAGCATTGATCTTACGTCAAAATCAATTAAACTAACTTAACTACATAACAATAAAATCCAGTGAAAAATATTTTTCAACTCACCAAAAGAAACAAACAAAGCTTTTTTCCAAAATAAAAATGTGACACTCACGAGCAAAACTAAACGTGTTAACGTGCGCACGAGTAGAAAAATACTAGCCAATGAATGCGGCGCTGCTGTAACAGGCGTGCGCAATATTCGAATGGTCCGTCTATACCGGTGGTCCATCTATCCCGGCCTTACCCTATTTTTGTTTTTTTTAGCTACTAAAATGAAAGACGATGTAGATGTTACAACGGTTTCGTTTGTAAAGCGCAATGTATTGGATGGGATGCGTGACGATCAGGAATGATGGCTTCGCATGAACACAAGTAGATTGAGAGACGATACCACCATGGTGATGACTATAGTTCACAATGTTGAGATCAAAAGCGATATCTACAAGGTGTGTGTGCATAGTGTGCAAAATGATAAGAAAACGAATAGGATAGCATGCAGAAAATTTATAAGGAAATAATGAAGACCATGACAATTGTCTTTAATTTTTATGTCGGTAGAAATAAAGCAGAAAACCAGCTTATCAGTAAAAAGCTATAATGAAATGTTTAAAGTCAGTTTTTTTTTCAAATCACAATAACATTTATCATTTTTCCACAAAGCTTAACTTCAAAAATACTCCCCGAGCCTTATCCTTACCAGCATAGACGAGGTAATTGTTCTCAATCTGATTGAGAATCGTGAGCTTCTTCTTCTTCTTTGTAGCACTACAAACCCTAAAAAAAGTGTCTCCAACTGTCTTGCTCCAATGACTGCGTCCTTCAATTTTGTAATCTAAGCATCGATGAGCTGTCTTCGTCGACTAAGTCCTGGTCTGACTCGGTTTCTTCACTGGTCTCCACCCTTCAGTTCTCCCAACGATTACCTTTTTGGGTATCTGATGTTCATCCATACGATTCATGTGGCCAGCCCATTGCAGTTTCCGCAGTCTATCAATCGTTGAGACTTCCAACTCGACAAAAATTTCATACCCCTCATGGTTGTATCGAATTCACTCCTGGTTTTCGTCTAGCTTCGCTCACAAAGCTAAAGTTTGGCGAACGAAGGTTATTCGGAAACTATTGAAAAAAATGACGAAAAGGAGGTGTGTACGACAACGAAAGGTGAACTGCGGAATTTAACAAGACGCTGACAAAAATATACAATCAAATCAGCAGAAATTGTAGACTTTTTTCCACTTATGAGTAAAATATGTGTTTGAGTTGAACTTGCATAATTTTATATTATTATCAATTTTATGAGCATTACTGAATATAAACGTGGATTTGATTGCTTGAGTTATAACGTTGATAAAGATTAAAGAAATTTTTCAATCACTTCTTAGACACTGAAGGTGACTCAAAGGAGTCGAAACGCATCTGTTTACACAAAAAAGCAATGCCCGAGGAGTTTTCAAGAAAAAAAAATTTTAAAATTGTTTTACAATACCCTAAAAAGCCCAGATCTGTACTATGCTCTGGGTGTGAAACATGGACCCTAACCCAACCATCCGCAAACATATTGAACGCCTTCGTGCGTCGGGTCGGGATAATTGGAGTAAAGATGGGGACCGATGGCGTATGAAATCTTTGACGAGCTGGAGGTTTCAACGATTATAAGACTGTACAAGCTACAATTGGCTGGCTATGTGTATCGTAGGGACGAACAATAGATACCGAAGAAGGTATTCGTTGAGAGAACTGAAGGGCGAAACCAGTTGGGACACCGAAGACATGGTGGACTGTCTTGTTTGACAAAGACAGTTTGTTGCTGCTCAGATTTGGAATTCGGCGGACGCGGTCAATGGACCGATACTGTTGGAGACGCTGCTATTCGCAGGAAGCGAAAGCTCGAGAGGAGCTACAGTGCTACGAGGAAGAAGAAGAAGAAGAGCAAAGCCAAGGCAGAAGTTATGTGTTGAAGGTATTTGTTGCCTATTCTGAACCTTTGTACTGTTGGAATCGCACACACACATACATTACCTCCTCTCCCTCCTACCACTAAAAAAATGTTCTTCTTGAATAGACTTCTTGTTTCAATACTAAATAAAAAGTTATTTTTCTCACTCTTGCTTTATTTTCTTCATTTGCTTTCTACCTGCTGTGATTCACAGGCCCATCTAAGTAGTAGGTATTTGTAAATTTCGCTTTGCAAAGACCTCACAACTGCAGTTCTTGATGCTTCCTACTTTCGCATATTAGGAGATTGTCCAACAATTATGTTTCATACTTGCGTATGTAATAATAAATGTTAATAAATTTGATAAATTGAATGAAAATATAATTCTACAATCAAACATTTTAAAGTGCAGACTAGTTCAAAATATTGGGTAAGTTTATTGTAGTTTTAGTTAAAAACTTTAGTTTTAAAATTTTTGAAACCTTTCACCACATTTTTAACTCCCATTCATCAAAATTCCATCGCGAAAAGTCAGTAATATCTTTGAATGAAAAATTGATTAATACGCTTTCAACATCCTGTAATATTCCATCTTCATTTTATTGTACCAATCAACCAGTCCAATCCTCAATTAACTTGGTTTTAATTGATAGCATAAAACCCGATAATTATGTCTGCGAAGGAACGATAACTTTAAGACATTTCTTGATTCTTGTGATTTTAAGTGCTAATTTTAATTACAAATGGAAGATTAGATGCTTGTAGTAGTCCTTGGAGAAGTCTGAAGAATGAATGCTGGGCACATGGAAGTAGGGTTAATGTTCTCAAGTATCCACTTTCGTGAAGAGTCATTAAGTTAGTCCGTCGGATAGAAAGGACCTTGTGTTTGAACTCAGCGTCCAAAGGCTATATAAGATAAATTAAAGGGATTTTAAATGAAAAGGAATGGAGAAGAAACGCGTGTAACAGTAGATGAAAATTTACCTAATTAGTTCATGGATGACTGCTCAAGCATAAGTAAATTTGAATATTCTTGATTATTCTTGTTGATGTATATTTGATAAGGGAAAAAAATCCGAGTATGTACCCAAATTTTTGTTGTGACAAAAAAAAGTTTTGAATAATTTTCAAGTGGAAACAATTCCATGGGAATTATTTTATCTAATTATTTATTTATATATATATATATATATATATATATATATATATATATATGTATATATATATATATATATATATATATATATATATATATATATATATATATATATATATATATATAATTTCTTTATTAGAATGTATGCGGTACAGAGGTCTTATAATATAGTAGGTGTTCTGACAAAGTCATCTCACCATCGTTTGAACATTACTTAAAACTATGCATATTATCGTATTTCTATGAGATTATTACAATTAGCTAGAGGAAAATTTAGGCAGAAACCTCTGCTGAACTTATCTAACTATTTGTTGCTATAAAAACAAAGATAATGAAAGATAGTATCTCAGGGCCAACGTAGGCAAACATTAGTTCCTAGTTCCCTAGCTATGGTATTGATCTGGACAAATGGTCCAAACTGTTGCTCCAGCGAAGCCAAAGAAAGCCACGTGGACAATACTCGTATATGCGCTATTTAAGGAACTTGTAAGTCAGGGTGGGACAGTCTTAAAGCAAAAGGTCACAAATTTGCTTTCATCCCCACAAATTTGGTAAATATCAGACATGTGGGATTTTAAAAATACAAACTTGAAGTCGCTTAGTTGCGCCACTAGAGTTCGTACCCTATTTCTGTTTGGGTGAGACCGGTGAACTCCGCTTCTCTTGACTTGATTATTTTAATCCACAAGAGTTCGTCTTATTCCCTTCTCACCATTTTTAGTCACAGCTACGGTATGCACTGCAGTTGCAGACCACTAACTTGTTACATTATTAGGCAAATGCTCTTGTCAGAAGTGTACTGTAAACAAATCAGTAAATCCAAAACATTTTTTCAATATCATCAACTTAACCTGTATATTGATTCCTCTGATTGAGTAGGAAAAAATAAAATTTGGATCTTATATATTTATGTATACTTGCCGCAATTTCATTTAAAGGATGTTGACCTCATAATTTAGATAATCATGGCAACAAATCAATGCTGTCCACCAATTTTTCGAATTTTCTGCCTGTAGCGTCTAAGCCGGTTTAAAACATTTATCTCCCCAATTTTTGTCCCTCTGCTGTTACTAAATGTTCAATCAGCTTTGACTTTGTTGCTTAATGCACAACTCTTACATGAAACCAAAACCAATTTTACACATATTTTGACTTCTCCACGCCACACCTGACACCCGGCTTTGAACGTCATAATCAGAAACTTTAATTTAATGGCTATATTGACTTTCTTTTTAAAAAAAGCGATCTTAAAGGATGGCTTTCATATAGAAGAGACCCTTTTAAAATCCTATAATATTTTTTAAAAATAAAATAGTATTTGAAGTGTCTATAAATTTACATCTTTTTTGTGATAAGGAGAAGAAGACTATTGACACTTTGAGTGATGGGCTTCAAAACGTGAATGTCTAGACGAACTACTTAACACTTTCTCTTATAACCGCAGTACACATTACTATGGATTAGGCTTCACTTCTCTAAGGCTAGCGGTACTTCTGAATTAAACCAGTTCCATTTCTAATGTAAAGTAACTAAGGGGGAGGAATTGTTAGAAAATATAGCCCCTAAATATATGCTCATCAATTTCATTAAGTAGATCACTGTGCTGATCGGTTTAACTTTTGCAGTCAAAAAGTGTATAGCAAGCATGATCTTCTTCTTCGTAGCACTACAGCTTCTCTCGGGCCTTCGCTTCCTGCAAATAGCGCCTCCAACAATCTCGGTCCATTAACCGCGTCCTCTTGTCTTCATCAACCAAGTCAGACCAGCGTTTCCTCAGTTTCTCCACTGGTCTCAGGCCTTTATTTCTCCTAACGAATACCTTCTTGGGTATCCGTTGTTTGTCCAAATGATTCATGTGACCAGCCCATTGCAGCTTCCACAGTCTGATAATCGTTGAGACCTCAGGCTCGTCAAAAATTTCATACAGCTCATGGTTGTATCGAATTCACCATTGGTCCCCGTTTAGCTTCGTTCTGATTATTCACCTCAGGACCCGTCGCTCAAAGGCGTTCAATATATTTGAGGATGCTTGGGTTAGGATCCACCCGTCCACCCATAGCATAACACAAGTCTTATCACAGGTTTGTATACTTGAACCTTTGTTTTTCTGTATATGCAGCTGCTGGTCCTCAAAATCGGCAATACTGAATAAAATATTTCATTTGCGAGGCGTATTCTTCGGCGTATTTCATCTCTTTCTTTACCAGGTCTCGTTATTTTGGTGCCTAGATACACAAATTCGCTCACATTTTCGATACTGTACCTGCTAAGTGTGATACTTTGTGTACTTAAGGTATTTTTTTTCGACTACGTCATGGGCTTTGTTTTATTCACATTGATTTGTAGCCCTACGAGTTTTTCTTCACTGTCGAATTTCAGGAAGAATTTTTTGGCAATCGTTAATGACCGTGACCGTGACTGTCCGCATTGGCTCAACTTGTGTAGTAATGCTCCTCGTGTATCAACAGGTAGCTTCCTTATGACGTAGTCCAGAGCCAAATTGAATAGCAATGGGGCCAGCCCATCTCCCTGTTTTAGTCCGATATGTAGTGAAATAGGTAGATTAAAATTTTCCGTAAAGGACTGCAGCGATGGTCTTCTGCTTCAGCGGAAGAGGATGTTAAGATCCGCCGAGACTGGCCTTGTCTAGGGACGCGTGAATGTGCTGGCAGGCTAGCGTTTCGGTGTCGTGGGGGGGGGGGGGTTCTTTCCCCCTAGCACAAGAACCCACTGCAAAAAAATTTCACATTCACGAATTAAACATGGTCTAACGCCGATCGACTGGTGTTGAGGCTGAGGTTAACTACTGAGGGTTAAAACACTTGTTTGAAGAACAAATTGGGCCGGAAAAATGGACGGACTTACAGAGAGGGGCATCCAGATGTTAGCGGTGCTCCTTTGAACCTTCCCAACCGTATCAAGAGCCAAAACTATTCGTAGCTATGCATTTCCCATTTGAGTGAACAACTCATACAAAAGTACTTCGTATGTCTCTTTCTTTCAAATAAGAAATACAAACGTAACCAATTTATGCTATAGCGTTACGCAATGAAAAGCAGAAGGCCACTCTACCCGGCAAGAGCCCCTGTTAAACAAAGAAACGGAGGAGCGCGCCTGATGGCTAGCCCATGCTAGTGGAGGAGCCTGCCATCGATGCGGGTCCTATATCTAGTCAGGTAAATTGAAATGGAAAGACGGGAAGGCATGGAGCTTAACAGTTCATTTGATTCATTCTTTGAACCTCGAATAGTTGAACATTTTCGTAAAAAATGCTGAATAAATGCAATTTAATTTAACATATTCTCGAATATCGTGGTTTGTGTGTGTGTGTGTAGGAGTTGCGTAAATTTATTCACAATTCGCAATCAGATTCAATTAAATAAATAAATTATTTTTTAAAATGAGCTGGACAATTCTTTTTATAGTTTTTCATCATGTCTTTCTCTTTTTTTCCTTAAAGATATATCATCTCATATATATTTAACATGAGGATCTCTTCTTTGTGGTGGTAAACACATATAGTAACTGTGTATCTATCTCAATATAATCGCAATAAGATTTCTAATAATTGTAATATTTTATGTTCAGAAATAAAATATAGATCGCAATCGAAATAGTTTATATAAAACAAAGCCAAGACTTGGACTTGTCATTATATCACAAACATTTCTTATAGAATATAATTCAGATTTATGCTAAGTTCCATTAGGATCAATTAAATTTATATTATAAAATACAATTTTTTTTTCTTCACATATATCATACATATCAATCAATTTATAATCTTAATATAATTATTTATCCAGTCATACAATTGTTGAAAGTTCATTCCTTAGCGGAAGGGTAAATGAAAGTGTTGACGTTCACAAAGAAGTTATTACACTTTGACTATATTAGTGAGCTGATTTTTACACTTGAAGATGCTCTATCGAGTTTCAAATGTTTGAGATGGTTTTGAATTCTATATATTTTGGTGGTAAAGCAATGCAAATGTGGCACACTGTGTAGTGAGTTAAAGTATCGGATTACAACATGACAAACCCAATCATTAAACAGAAAACTTGATATCTTACGCTTTCTTGCCTTTTTCGTCACGCAAGCTGAGAAAACTGCGTGCACAATACTAAACGACTCGAAACCAAACTCCTTTAGTTAAGCCACAAAGTACTGGCAAGAAAAGGAACACATTTTGTTAAAGTCATGTTAATGTGTAGGTATTTTGGAAAAAAATTTGAATCTTCTAAGGGAACACCATCACTTAACTGCTCGAAATTCTATCAAGTAATCCACGTCTTTATCAAAAGGAATTTGGAGGCAACCACTAACTCAACTTCGTATTGATTCCACGATTGGATACTATATGCGGGACGAAAGACAAATGGAGCCGCAACTTTTCAATTTCAAAGGGTGTTCCTGAACACCAAGCAGTTTTACGTTTTTTTGGAATCTAATTTGACTACATTTCACTCCTATTCCCGACTTTACAACGCGGCCAAGTAAATATCGCAGTTGTTTTTCGCGTCTACTCCGTGGCGTGATCCAAGTCAAACTCCACGAACCATCCCGAAACTTGTCTTTCATTCGATTCCCATGTACACGGTAAATCGCATCAGCTGAGTTTGATTCCTTTCGGTAAAGTAATACACCGTTAAGGTGCACTAAATCAGTGTTCTCATACCCAAAACTTTAATTGGTAGGTTTAACATTTTTCAAGAAAAATTTATTGAAGTAAAAAAAAATGGAAACGATTTTAAATAGTAATAAAAGTTAAATCACATGCAAAATATAATTAAAGGGAAACTTTTACATTTAATATAAAGGAAAATTTATATAAAGTTACATTTTATAATAATAATTAGAAAGGAAACTATTTTACAAATAACGATTATGAATGGAAGTAATTAAATATTTTTCTAAATCCGCCATTAAAATTTTAGATAGGATATAGGAAGGTTTTCGAGCAGTTTGCTTGTGTGACTGCTCAATAACTACATATATTTGTGTCAAAGGCATCGGTGAGTTGATTATTGATGCGGACTTGGGAGGTCAGCGACGTCATTTTCATTTTAGTAAGATGAACCGATTTGGGTCGGATGCCAAAGCAGAGCTTTATTTGGTACATTACGATCAATTCTGTCTTATGTTTGCTTAAAGTCAACGGAATTTCGTTTAATTCTATGTTGAACTCATAGAATTTTGCAAGTGACTAGTTGACAGTGAACAATTGGTCAATGGAAGTTCTCCGCAGACGTCTATAGGCTCCAATGTTGGGGAGCTGTGCGGAGGATTAAGGAGAGTCTTGAAATATGATTTTCAACTTTCTTTAATTTTGTCAACGATGAAATTGCCGATGTCATCACGACAGAGCGTGGTTTTGTGTGCAGACATGATCTACCGTTCCTGTTAAAAATGGACAGTCGGGAGACCGTAACTTAGCAATATTGTGCATGTCAAAAATCCATCTCCACTCAAGACCTGGACCAAGTAGGAGTCAGTTACATCATACCTTCATCTGAGCCATGGCTTCAGGCAAAAAATCTTCTTTTATTGATCACCGAAAGAGTGTTGTCTTTCCTTTTGATATGTCGCCTTCATATTAGAGTACATAAATATATCTGCATTTTCTAATAAGGAAGGTGATTAGTATCAATGATAAAACCACCAACACTGCTAATTCAGATATTTATAAATGTGATTTGCAACGCTTCTTGTGTCTGCCTCTTTGCCAATCATTTTTGGTGCACTCCATGTTTCGAGCTCATACGTTATTAAAAACATTCTTAGCAACATGACGAGTTGTTTTCTCGTGTACGTAGATCGACCAAGTATTATCAGTTGTTGACTTAATTTGTTCATTAAAACTCATCTTTGGGTCTGTTAGTAAGCCTATTTTGTTTTTCTCCAGACTGAAACTTCTTGCACTAGGGATCCCCTTTTTTCGGGATAACCACTCAGTTGTCTCCAGTACTAGGCTTAACCTGTGAACCACAATGAAGTTCTACATTTGGTTATAAGCGTACTTCATATAAGTTGCGATTATTCGACTAAGTGTGTAGCGTTTAACATCAAGGTATTATTTGTAAAGCCAACTAAGCGTGATTTATCTAGCATCTCAACCCTTAGTCGTCCTTAATGTGAGATGTTTTAGAATTGTTGAACTTGAATCTTCGAATGACATTTCTTAGTGGCATAGGATAGGTTGTAGTCAGCCCGAGAGTTCCTCAAAATCTGCAATGGGTGTTCTGAAAATTAAGAACGATTTTGCAGCGCTATTAGGATATCCGTCCATCTAGTAAAGTTGAAAGTATTTTCGGCAATGAGCACATCATCAACAATTGAACGACATGCTCCAAAACCTTATTAGTTTTCTGTAGCCTAAATTTTACGTTCACATTGCGCTCCGTGCCAGCAGTTGGCCTTACTTCTAATAAGTGTTCAAATATGGTTTCTGGCTGAACTGTGTGCTTACTATCATAGTGTATATTATACTTCTCGTTGAAGCGTGTAATATTCATTTTACATTTTAGGGCTTTTATATGATCACCGGTAGACTAGAAGCTTGCCGTTTCGGTGTCTCAAATGAGGTATAGAAGGCCAGTAGGTAGGCATGATGATCCTTATTGGCTTCTGCAAATTTTGTATTATTATATGAACGCACCCTTAAACTTTTTCAATAAACTGTCAATGTCAAGACGTAAGTTAAAGTCAACATTTTTCTCATGGAAATGTTCACGAACCAGCAAAATATTTAAATTATTAATAATTACTATTAATTACTATTATCAAAAAATCATCTTCAGCGATGAAGCGTAGCTCTGATTCAATGGCCTTGTTCATAAGCAAAATATGCGTTATTGGTCAGCAATGCACCCTTAAACGTTTTTAATAAACTGTCATTGTCAAAAAGTTAGCTAAAGCTAACATTTTTATCATGGTATATTTCACGAACAAGCATCGTTTGAAAATTATTAGAAATTACTTTTAATTACTGTTATCAAGAGATCAACTTCAGTGATGAAGCTCATTACCAATCACACCTCCGGCATAAAAACCGCACCAATCAGTAATTTTTTACGGATGCAACGGTTTCTCAAGGAGCGGTGATTGGTGCGGTAATTATGCCGAAGTGTGATTGGGCCATATTTTGCATGGATGTAAACAACCGTCATGTCACTTTCAATGAAGAGCACTATCGTGTTATGTTTAGAGATTTTTTTGTGGCCGAAATTGGATGAACTTGACATCAACGATATGTGATTTCAACAAAACGGGCCACTAGCCACACAGCACGCCTTACAATCAATTTATTGAAATTTTTTTATTTGTTTTTATATACTTAATGGAAAATCCTCCAATTGATTTGACTCCATCCTTAGCTTCTAGCCTTCCGCTACCCTCTAAATCTTCAGGCTACAATGTTTGTGACGTGAGGACATTTCATTCCCTATGACTTACAATTTTGTAGCGATATGTGGAGTGTATAAATGTCTGTAAAGGACTGCAGCGATGGTTTGCTGCTTTGGCGAAAGAGGATGGTGGAACTCGCCGAGATTAGCCTGCGCTGGTAGGTTAGCATTGTGGTGTGATGGGTACGTTCTTCTCCCCAGCGCAAGACCCACTGCAAAAAAATTTCATTCAGTTTATTGACTTTATATCATATAAACATATATTTTCGCATTTCAAATTCAATGCCTTCTTTTCCTTCTTTGCAGCACTACAGCTCCACATCACCACATCGTGGATTTGGCTTTTGGGAGGTATAGTTTGCATTCTACAGGAGTGTCATCCGCCGTTTCCCATTTCCGCTTGAGTACGCCACCCTTCACTTGAAGGGAGTTCCAAGTGCCCAATAACTTTTCAGGGTGGTGTCATGCATGGAAACGTCCTTCCACTCAGGTGGTCTAGCGGTCTCCTTCCATATGAGCAATGGTCCGATGTCTTCATCGGCTAGTTGTGCATTTCGAATCTCCCCCAACGACCAACCTTCATCGAATTCGGCCATCATCACTCGCAAAACAACAGTTGGCTCCTTTTGCTCAATCCGTAGGCAACGCTTGCAGTTCGGTGGACATGGACGACGAGATAGGGCGTCAGCATTTCCATGAACTCAACCCTTCCAATGAATAATTTTGTAGTCGAATGACTGCAATCTTTTGGTCCATCTCGCAACTTGTCCCTCGGGGCTTTTGAAGTTAAGCAGACATCTCAGCGATGCATGGTCTGTTTGAAGAACAAATTTCTGGCCATATAGGTACTTTCGGAACTGCATGGTGGCCTCTATTATAGCCAATAGCTCCTTCCTGGTCATGCAGTAGTTCCTCTCACTTTTTAAGAGAACTCAAATGTAATACAATAGGACTCATTCTTCGCCATCAATCTGCTGGGAGACTACAGCTCCAATCCCGCCGTCGCTTGCATCAGTGTCAACTACAAACATTTTCCTGAGGGTGCATAAGCTAGCACCGGTTTTTCAAACAGCTTGTAGCACGTATTCCATCAGGCGTTCCAAGGTGGCTGGAGTGTTGCAAAGTCCAAATGGCATCACAACAAATTCGGTCCCAACTGTAAATGCGGTCTTCTCTCGGTCCTTTTTGTCGATTTATACCTGCCAGTAGCTGCTCTTGAGATCGAGCGTGGAGTACCATTTTGTGTCGGCTAAAGTGTCAATGATGTCGTCGATGCCTACAAGTGGGTAGCTATCTTTCCTAGTGACGTCGTTAAGCCGCCTATAGTCGACACAAAAATAAGTGCTAGCATCCTTTTTCTTTACTAGAACTACTGTTGCGGCCAATGGGCTGACAGAAGGGTCGTGCGCTCACTACTCTCTGTTTGGCTATAGAAAGATGTCTTTGTGCTTGTCGGATTGGCTTGGCTCCCTGTGTATCTATGACATAAGCTATCATGCTCGTTAGGCCTTATCATCCGGGCTTGTTAAGAGGATATCACTGAACTTGGTCACCAGATCAGAAGCTCGCTTGAATAGCTACACTGGCAATTTGGTCTGCTACAATATTGCAGGCGTGAGTTCCTGGACTTTGTCTGTGTCTTGCCTCCATTTCCAATGGTGGTGAAAACGAGCTGGCAGCTGCTGATGACTTCTCCCGCTTTGATGCTCGTGGTTGAGTCTGCGGTGTTAAGGACTCTAAACGGCACATACCCGTTCCTTAAAGATCTTACAAGGCTTCGTCCAACAATCAAACTGCGCGATGCCGACGTCTTCATTGGCTCTATCAGATAAGATCGGCGGTCTCCAAGTGGTGTCAAGCTTGGCCCATACAATGTTCTCTGAAGATTTCGGTACATCAGTGTCGGCAAATACTACCACATTCATCTTGGGAATCTGGACGCTTGAATCCTCTACCAGTACTTTGACGTTTCGCCGTTTCAATACTCGTTTGCTCAACTCCAATGTGATTCCATGTGATCGTAGAAAATTCATTCCAAGAATGCAGTCATCTACAATGTTCGCGACCAGAAAATTATGTCGGAAGGCAAGGTCTCCCAACTGTATTTGGAGGTTGACCTCTCTAGGGCCAGGTGCAGTTTCTCCCGTAGCTGTGCGTAGTGAGAAAATCCTGCCCTTGGAAAGTAGTTGTTGCCTCACTATGTCTAGCCGGATAATCGATTGGGTTGCACCAATGTCAATTGGCATAAGTCTGATCTCCCTGATGTAGTCTTGACACGGTGATGGTAGTGCTGGGGACGTCGATCCTCCTAGCGAACCTCTGCCCCACGATGTTGACTCCTTCAGTTTGGAAGGCTTCCATTTTGAGTCTCTGACTCGGTCTGGATCTCCTCCCTTGACAATAGCTCAGTTTTCTTCACTTTTCGCAGTATCTTTCCAGATGCCCCTTCTCACCGCAATTCCAGCATCTAGGTGCGTTCTTCGCCCGTCGCTCTCGCTCAATTTCCACACACTCACACCTGCACTCGCCTGTCACTATCTCGCGAACCCGGGCAGTGGTACGAATCACATTTTTCACTGCCTCAAAGTTCAGACTATAAGCCAATGCGTCCTTAATCGTTTCACTTCGGCCATAACTGTTGCGCGTGTTATAGTTCACGGCCGATAATTTTAATGCTCCGGGAAAGTGAAAACGCACCGTCTTTTAAGTTAATTGAAAGAGTTTATTTACTAAGAATGCACAATCATTAATTTAATTATTTTACAAATAATTTACATTTTATTATTTTTTACTTGTCTATCAATTTATATTCGAACTGTATCATGAAAATCACTTCGCTATTAATCAATATCGCCTTTAATTCGCGCTCTCCATTCATTTAGCTCAGCTTTACATAGGGTATCTAGTCATACATTTCTCGTACATTGTCGAATATTCTGACGGGAACTACCTGGAATATTCACAGTGATGTCACTTTCAGATGTTGATCATGGATGTACTTGGTCCATTCGTGTGCTTTCGAGTACATTTGTTGATCATGATGTCATTAATGGTTGCAACAACAATTGCGACAGTAGCCTACAGAATTGTTTGGAGATGTAACAATATATATATAAATATAAATATATATATATATATATATATATATATATATATATATATATATATATATGTATGTATGTATATATATATATTATATATATATATATATATATATATATATATATATATATATATATATATATATATATACATATATATATATATTTAGATTATATAGTATACACGCGTGACGTGCGTCCTATACTATTTATACATACACGTATATATATTATATGTCGCTATTAAATCGGACGTGAGTTCAATGCTTGTTGCCCATCCAGAAAAGTGCACAACGATATATAGTATATACGCATGCATTCTATACTATTTTATATACTATACACAGTATACTCGTATATTATAAAGTGTTTTCCAATAAGAGGTGTTATTTTGAATAGCCCGTTATTTCGGTAGATGTCACTTTTGAAGCTGTCATTTTTTAACATTTGACAAGTAAAAACTACGCTATTGATAAAAATGGAACAATACGTGCTTGAACACTGCATTGAAATTAATAAAATTCACTATAAAAATGGTGAAAATTTGGCAGAGATGGTTCGTAAAACTCGAACATTTTTGGGATGTCGTGAAGCACCTTGTCGGACCGCAATACAGAAATTGGAGGAAAAATTCGAACTATTGGGACAATTTAGTGATGTGTAGAATTAAACCCGTCACGTCACTAAAGAACAGCTGAGAATATTGCCGCTGTAGCCGAAAGTGTTGAAGAAAACCCAAGTTTGTCCATTCCTCGTTGTCCTTTGGAATTAGGCATTCCACAAACGCCATTACACCGTGTTTTGCATAAAAATTTGGGTCTAAAGGATTATAAAGTTCAGTTAACACAAGAACCCAGGCCGGTCGATCATCAACAACTCCATGTCTATGCTGATTGGGTACTTGAAATGCATGAAAATGATCCGGGATTCCATCAAAAAATCATCTTGAGTGATGAGGCCCATTTCCACCTCGCTGGCTTCGTCAACAAGCAAAATTGTCGCATCTGGGGCTCGAAAAACCCAATTATTATTGCTGAAAAGCCTCTCCATCCCCAACGTGTGACTGTTTGGTGCGGTTTATGGTCCGGCGTAGTCATTGGGCCTTACTTTTTCGAAAATGAGGCTGGAGCAACAGCCACGGTGAATGGATAAAAAATCAATAATCATCTCTCGATAGCGCAGAGAGATGATTATTGATTTTTTATGGCTAGAGTTGAATGGTATTGATCTGGACAACGTTTAATTTCAACAAAATGGCACCACGTGCCACACAAGCAACGAAACCATTGGGTTAAGTTTCCGGACCGTGTTAACTCTCGAAGAGGTGATCACAATTAGTCCCCAAGATCTTGTGATTTAACACCTTGCGACTTCTTCCTATGGAGCCACGTGAAAGAAAAGGTCTACGCCAACAGCCGAGCGCCGGTTCAAGACCTCAAAGATGGAATTCGTGAGGCTATCGAGGATATAGGGCAGCTACTTTGCGATTTGGTTATGGAAAATTTCATGAAAAGGATATAGTCCAGTAAGCGTGGTTGTGGTGGTCATTTGCCTGATGTTATTTTTTACTATTAACGCCATACCTTTTTCTTAATAATGAAATACACATCCGATCATTTATATCAAAAAGTGGCATTTTTCTTTTAATATCAAAATAACACCTCTTATTGGAGAACCCTGTATATCTCATGGTAGCGGTGACAGTGTCGCTGTAAAATTTGACACGATTTCAATGCTTTTTGCCCGTCCAAAAAAGTGAACAACGACACAAAAGTAGTTTTGACTTCAAAAATTAAATTTTAAACTCAATATTTTTAAATGTTATCCCCGCCATTTGGAAAATAAGTTCCATAATTTGGAAGGATATCGTTTTTCACTCCACATTATTATATTTGTGCGAAATGTTACCACCAAAAATAATGAATTAAAAAAGCTTCAGAAAAACAGAGAGAACCGACTTCAAAATGCACTAAGGAGGCTGAAATAAAGTTTATGGAATCGAAGTCAAAGCAGTTTTCTCATTTGGAAGAGTGGCAAAGCTTTTAATCAATTATAACTAAAACGGGAAAAGCTAGTTCGATTTTGATGCTATAAACTTTATTCAATCCTTCAAGTGCATTTTGAAGTCAGCTATCTTTTTTTTCAAAAGTTCTTTTGACTCACATTTTGATATCCCGGTTGATTTTCACAATACGTCAAGAATTTTTAGGAGATTAAGTAGTTGCTGTGACACTTCTCAAAGCAAACCATATCTATTCCCCATACCACTTCAAACAGTTTTTTCTGCAAATATTTTGATCTGATTTCTCATCGTCATGGACACATCTACTCTTCTGTTTATTCTTCCAGGTCGTTGCTGGCAACAGTTTTCTACAACTGTTGACTGCTACGACTTGTGTCTTGTAACCATTGCCTCAACGGCAGTGCCAGCAACGTTTGTTGCAATTCGGAAAAGTTTTGAAAAAAGATTAAAACGGTGACCGGGAAAATTTAGCATCTGAAAAGTCTGAACTATCAAAACTTCATTTAATAACAAGGAAGTGAGGTCGACAGTATCAACAGTGACAATGTTGAATGAGCGTACAAAAGTTTACCTAAAATATTTGTGCTATAGATTTATGTGGGTACGAAATTGAATCACCTCAAGATGAACGGCTGAAGTTATGAAGGCATAGCAAAACGCCAAACAACGAAATGTGGAGAAAAGCAAGAGGACCAAAAGGGAACAGTAGCAATGATATTATGAAATACGCATCTTGTGTTGGCATGACTAGAACAGCACAAGCCAAGGATACAACATGAAAAGCAAGAAAAGGAAGCGCTCAATAGTAAAGAGTAATAGTATGGTTTGATTAATTCGTGTAAGGTACTGAGCTGTCCAATTGGCAAGCTGGTTACACACCGTGTGTTGTGAGAATCACTGGCCCAAGGATTTGCAGATATAACAGTCGCGTGATGTCAATGCCTGGGAATGGATTTCTCCACAAGAATGGGGTTTCTCCTCAAGGCCATCTCTGCTGGCTTTCACTTGCAAGAGCTTGTTTAAATAACCAAAGTCCGTTTTACAGTTTGGCTAGTAATAGGGTGACCAGATGCTCAAGAGGTAAAAGTAGGACATCGCCTTGCCAACCCCCCCCCCCCCCCCCCGATGATAATTCAAATATTAAAAAAATTTTTTTCAAATATACAATTATTGGGAAAAATTTTTTTTTTTTTTCAAAAATTTTTTTTTATTCGAATGTTTACAAAGTTGGGCGAATTTAATCAAAGAGTCACGGTTCATTTTTTACAATATTTTTCAGAATTTGCAATAAGTCGAAGCAATTCTGAATTTTTCGGGTCCATTAAATAATTGTAAAATTCGACGCAGGAATATGATTTAAAATTCATTTTGATTGAAATAAGAGAACGAACAGTTGAAACAGACGATTGGTTTCTTTCGTCGGTCCACTGCGACTTGATTAAAGAAAAAGACCTTTCACAATTTGCGTTATGTCCCGGTATTGCGAAAAAGAATTTCGCAATTTTCAAAATTTCGGAATACGAACATTCGTCACGATTCGCAGAAAAAAATATACAAATTTTGTCATTGCACGATTTTTTGAAAAATTGTAAATCCTTTTCTTTTTGTTTTTTTTCAATGAAGCTAATCAAATTCATGGTTTGATCGAAGATTTTACTTTCGTCAAAATCCACCTTCTTGTCTTGAAGATAAAGAAGAGTGTCGGTTATATCGTCATAATTTAATTGCGTATCGAGGCGAAAATCAAGCCACTTGAAAATCTGAAACAAATTATATGGAAATACATTTTCAAAATGTCACAATCCAACAATCATGTAGAAAAAAATCAAAAATTTACTCGTATATCGGAAAGAGAAGTCGTCCATTTCGAAAGATATTCTTCAGCCTCTTCATAAACTTGAATCGCTTTGCAGGTGAAGTCGACACATTTTTTATCTTCTCCAACTTCTCGTAATTTTTTCAAAATACTTTTGACAGAAAGTGGCAAAAATTTACTCTTGATTCGATCACGCAGACCACGGCTCACAGTGTCAATTATATTGATGACCTCAACGACACTGTTTTTTTCTTTTTCCGATTCCTTGATGTTGTCGTGAAAGAGAGTCATATAGGAGTGAGTGAAAAACAAGAAACGCTCGGCTAGATCGTTTTCAAAAAATGACTTCAAAAATGCTGGAGGCTTATAGATAGACTTGAAGTAAGATTGTAGAGGTTCGAACATCAGCAGGATTCGATGAACCACTGGATAAAGGCTGAGCCATCGCGTTTTACAATGGTATAGAATATCTCGATATTCTATATCGACAAAGTCACAAAATTCTTCCAATTCTGCTGATCGAAGAGTTTCATTCCGGAAATATTGATGAATCTTGTAACAGATGGTGTCGATGTCGAAAAGATCAAATAGTTCGAGGCCATGCCGACTGGAATTGTGGATAATATGGGCTGAGCATCCCATACCAATTAAATTTTTTTCTGTTTTTCCTTCCAGGAGTTTGTGAACATTCTGTTTGCCCTTGCGGTTCAATCCACCAAAATTCAAATTTGCGTTATCTCCCGAAAACGATACTAACTTTTTTTTCAGGTCATGCTTTTCTAGTAAATTGAAAAGCATTGTGGCAATGGTTTCGGCTTTTTCATTAAATAGATTTGACAAATCCAGCAGCTTAACTGTAATTCCGCCTTGCTCATGTTCAAAAAATTGGATCATGATGGGGAATAATTTTATTTTCCCATAGTTGCTGGCATCTGTACTTAGGCTAACGAAAGAGGCTTTTTGGAGGTCCTTTATGACGATACCCATAATGTGAGGAAACAAAACATTGCAAATGATCGCTTCCGTTTTTGTCCTAGCACAAGAGATCTTCGTAGCGATGGCAGAGTCTCCAAATATTTTGCGTATGAAAGCAGCATTGCAGTCTTGCGATCTAAATGATTGATGATGCGTGACGACTTGATAAGCGAGGGCACCTTCAGCAGCCGATATTTTCGCCTCTTCTGTGGAAAATCGTTTGACCATGAAACTGTCAATTGGCTTCGATGTTGATGCGCTTTGAATGTTGCTCCGATGTTTTGGAGTCTCGATATGTTGTTCCAACTGGAGGCTTCCTTTGGAAACTTTTATTTTATATTATTCTATTTCAATCTATTTTATTTGATAATATGACAGCAAAAAAGATGTTGATTTTATATGCACCCTAGCAGCTCGCTCGGAACTTTACGTGAGACTTTAGGAAACCTTACTAAAGTTTCCTAAAGTTTCAAACGCGCAAAAGTGAAACTTTGTGTGGAACTTTAGAAATTTCTTATAAGTGATTTTAATGTTTTATGTTTTTAATTTTCAACATTGCAGTTTGATAGCTTATGAGAAAAATATCGAAATAAAACAATTTTTCATACAAAAAAGCACTGAAAATGATAGAAAATATTGCTGAAACTCTAGGTTATGTCTTTGTTTTCCAGGTCGCCATTTTATTTTTAGCGCGCGAAATATAAAAACACATTTTTTAAATTTTTAGTAAGGTTTCATTTTTGCGCGTTCGAAACTTTACGCGAGACCTTACGAAACTTTAGCTAAAGTTTCGAGTGAGTTGCTAGGGCACCAGTAACCAACTAAAAATATCATGCTTACTGTAAGCATGAATCTTATATATGTAAGCCTTACATATATAAGATTCACTTCAATCCACAAATGATTTTTTTAAAGAGAAATTTGAATGAAAACGAAATAAAGATATGGAAATACGCACCCTTATTAGCGATATTAATGTTAATGTCACACAATTTACACTTTGCTACTGACTCGTCAAGAGTAGAAGAAAAGCATTGATATTTTGGGTTCTTACGCAGTTTTTCCGAAAAGGTACATTTCCTTTTCGGCATGGCGAAAAACAATCACTTAATAATAATAGCAGAATGACGATTGATTGCGATAAATTTTCGTCGATGTGGAAAGATTCCAGTTGACTCAAAACAAAACAATACTGACTGAACAACGAAAGAATCTTGCTCTTATTTATAACCTCGCCTCTCCCACCAGTATTCCTTTACTATGCTCACCAGCGTCCCCACAGTGAAAGTAAGTTTCGTGTTCGAACAATAATGGCTATTGCATGTCAACGACAACACTCCGATGCATACAAACTCGATAATTAAAGTGTGTTCAAGCAATTGCTTCGAAGCACTTTTCTCTCTATCTAACTCATTGTTTAGAAAGAGAGAAAAATTCTTTGGAGCAAGCGCTCGGACACGCTTTTTCACGCGCGGGATTTTGAATTGTGATATCTCCATCTTTTTTTTCTTCCAAATAAAAAAAAATGAAAAAATGTATTACAAGGAGTAAATTATGAGAAAATTTCATCCTTTGATTGAAAAGTAGGACGTTTGGAGGATTTTGTGAAGTTTAAGAGGACAGGAGGACGGGCAAGCAAAAAGGAGGACATGTCCTCCTAAAGTAGGACGTCTGGTCACCCTGGCTAGTAATCTTCTTATTTCTTTGAATGGCACGTTACTTAATTGAAATTTCCCCCTACAAAACTTTACTAAAAAAAGAGTGCACTGAATAAGTTTTCCTATTATACATATTTATATTCAGGTTTTCTTGAAGTAAATAGGTTGGACTATTCTCCTATGAGAAGGGGTTTGTGTCTAGCCAATGAACAATTTCATCATGAGTTATCCACAAATAAATTCAACCAACAATTGGTGAATATCTTTTGACAATCTTCGGATCTTTTTCTTCTTACTTTTGAGTATGAAATGCCATACAACAGTAATTTCCTTCTTAAGGTAAATAGTTTTTTATTATTTCCCCCAAACACTTGTTCAGAAAATATATTCTTCCTTCTCCAGCATAAAACTGCTGAGTTACAATAGTTTGACATTTGTGCTTTGAGCTGCAAATTTTCTAAGTTATTTAACAATAATGTATCAGATGGCAAAAAGTTTTTATTATATTTTGTTGAGAGAAATGCATGAAAAAATATATTGAGATTTCGTTATTGAAGTCATTCAAGTCGGTAAATTAGCTTGATCTCAATTAAATGCTCTGTAATGCGCATAACTATTCAATTTTTATTTTGGTCAATTGCATTTAGTTTTTGCATTTACTCGTTATATTTAGGATATTTTTTTAGTCTGCAGTATTCGTTGTAATTGTTTTACTAATGTAATGTTATCAAAGAAAGTAAGGAATTTTATATCAACAATTTAATACGACTAGACTGAACAAAATGTTAATGATAAATGACCAAATCGAATAACAAAATGTCATCAATACCAATGGCAGTGTTCTGTTGCTTTAGCGGTGAAATCGTAGTCTCATTTTAGCTGATACGGAATTTGCTGTCACGCTAAAATACTCCCCTCAGAGTAACTTCTTTATGAAAGTTAAGCATGAATTTAACTTTTTTTGCTCTACGTCCATAGAAGCTTTGCAATCTCGGTTTGTGAACTTTGATTGACATCGTTTTTGATAAACGCTGATTTTAAACGTTCTAAAGAAATGGTTATTTCTTTCTCACCAATTTTAAGTCTGAATGCATTATTAGATATTCGTTTGAAAATTTTATGTAGGCCGATGTAAGGTGCTGTCAGTCGTTTTTGAATTCCATTTAGCCGTAGAGAAACATGTGTGCAAGAATACAAGCCTTAGAACACAAATGCCCAATCCTGACAATGATGTGAAACAGATACCACCCAAAGTGGTTGCGTATCCACTCGAATTTTTTGGAGAAACACGTTCGGAACATTTTTGATTTCTTTATCCTGGAAAAACTCTCCTGGCAATTGTAGAGTCATGCCATAAACCATTTCAACGGGGGAACCTTGATGGCCTCTTTGTAAGTGACGCGTTATCTTAGTAACACCGTTGGTAAAGTTTTGACCCATCTACAATAGATGTTTCATGGCACATTAGCCTGGTTTTAAATGAACGACCTATGCAATCGCTGAGTTGAAACAAACATAAGCAGTCGAACAGCCCCGTGGTGATCAGGAGTGGCTGCTCCTGAAGAGATAAGGCGGTCACCCCGTCGAAACTGTTAAGTTTGTTGTTTTACTAGCTTAAAGTAAACTACATCCGTCGAGTTCCCATCAGGCAGAGATTAGTGGTTCACTTCAGCCACTTTAACATCTTTATGTTTGACATTCCCCTTGTAATGCAACCAACTTTTTCGGAGAAAGTAACGGTTGCTTTTTGTATAATGTTTACGTTTGTCTCAAGCCTACGTGTCCGCTAACTTTAACGAGACAAAAAAATGTTGAATTACTGTAGAATAGCTTAATTGACACATAATGGAACATTTCTAAAGATAATAAAAATTGATCGGTACATCAAGTAGAGTAGAATACACGTGATAAATATTTAGTAGTGTAGCTTCGTGGCTCAATAAGAATCCGCCTCATATGATCCCGCAAATGCTAGTCGTCAAGCACGCATACGCGGTCGTTAAGCAAAGCTAGTTAGCTGAGCTAGATGTTATTTATAACTCGCTGACACTTGGATCAGACAATTGGCACCAGTGCCCTACACGGATATTTGGAAAAAATATCATTACAGAGTCATGTCTATTTTCTTGTTGGGAGGTAAATACCATTTACACACAGAATGATTACTCCCGTGCTCACAAATGACTGGAGAATCCGGTGAACACCTCCTCTGTCAGCCCGAGAACCTAGCCTAGAATAATTTGACACATAGTTTCGGGGCAGGTCTCGTTCTTTTACGGCGTGAGACGCCTTCAAGCAGGGAAATCCCTCTTCTAGCGGGAGAGGAGAGAGAAATTGCCAGACAAGATATATCTCAGTCCCAATGTCTCCAGTTATTGTTTTATATTTTAGGACTGCCCGAGCATAGTGTGCCACATTGTTCCATTTGTCAATGGATTCGAGCATCTTCATAACTATACTATTCGGTTTGAGTTCTCCCGTCTCCCTGTGAGGTATTATTGCAGCCTATCCCTTTGTTTGCATGCAACAAAAATGTGGCAGGCTTTTTCTTCCACCCCTGGGCAAATCCGAAAATCAAAGGACCGTGACATACCAATCTTGTGCTGGCAAGACTGAAAAAACACACGCCCGCTAAAAAACTGAGTCAGACGGAAGTCAGTCTCACCATGCTTTTGGTTCAGCTATGGTCTCATATCCGAAATGAGGCACGCACTCCACCTTCCCTACCTGCAAATTGCCCAAGAATCCTGCCAATCGTTGAGTGTAACAAGAAGGGCAACTGGTTTTACGCCTGCAATAACTCTCACCATCGAACCAGAGACTATCAGATGCCAAGATGTAATCCTCAGTGCTCCTCTTCTCTGCACCTGTGGCAAGCGTTTTTGGTATACCTCCTTACTGAGATCATCGCCTCATATTTCTGCACTCATCAAGAGACGTCTTCTTGATGGGCTAGGTCCCCTACGTTGGCCATAAGTCGGCTCAGAGCCGCTATTCCCGCAGCAGTTTTCTCAGTCATTGCCCTGATTTTCTCAGAGAAACACACCTGCGAGTCGATCAGTAGCCCCAGCTACATCACCGCAGGCTTCGATTAAATTGGTAGTCTCCAATACTGATCCTCCTTACTCTAGGGATTCTCTTTTTTGTCAAAATGGCATTTTTGGTTTTCTCCAGTGCTAAACTGAACCTGCGAGCAGTTATCTAGTCCCTCATTTGGCGCATTAGCAAACCTAACCTAAGTTGCGCTTGTTGAACGGTGTATCCAGCCTGAAATAGTCCGCATAGTCCATATAGTGTGACTCATCTGGTTCATCTAGTCTTAGTAGCCCACCGTAAGACACCCTTCACAGATCTGGACCAAGGATATATCCCTAAGCAACACCGGATGTTATTTGCATCCGCATGTCGTATCTTCAAGCAGGCTTCCGTCCTTCAAGTAGTTCTTCAAAAGTCCCATGCGATATTCTGGAACTAGAAATTTCCACCCATCTAGTGACTTTGAAGGCATTCAGAACATCAAGTTTTACTAACAGGACGATCTGTCGCTTGGCGCGGCTATATTTCTCTGCCCTTTATTTTGTGGTAGGGAGGTGAAAGCTATTTATGCACAGAGTGTGGGACTCCCATGTGCGACTAGACTACCCACAAAACACCTGCCCTGTCAACATGAGAGCCCAGCCTGGAACCGTTTGACACATTCTTTCGGGCCAGGTCTCGTTTTGTTACGCCGTGAGGCGGCTTCAAGCTTGGGGATCCCTTTCCTAGCGGGTGGGGAGAGGGGAAGAGGAAATGCCAGAAGAGCAATCCCCCAGCCCCAGCGCCCCCGGCTGCGGTGAGTTCCTTTTATATTTTTGGACTGCCCGAGCATAATGTGCCACCTGGTTCCATTTGTCAACCAATTCGAGCATCACCGCAACTATATTATCCGGGGTGAGCTCTTCCGTCTCCCTGTAGAGTTCCCTTCGCAGCCTGACCCATTTTGTACACGCAAAAAATGTGTGACAGGCATTGTCCTCCTCTCGTGCGCAAAACCGACAATCGAGAGACCGTGACTTACCGAACACCCGTGCCCACTCAAAAGCTGGGTCAGGTAGAAGTCAGTCTCACCATGCCTTCGATTCGACCACGGTCTCACATCTGGGATGAGGCGCGCAGTCCACCTTCCCTTTGTGCAATTCACCCAAGACTGCTGCCAATCGTTGAGAGAGCGCTGTCTCTCCTTGCGGACAACTATCTCCCTCGCATCCTCATTTCGGCGCAGGTAAATAGTGCGGCGCTCTCTAGCAAGGAGGGCGACAGGTATCACGCCTGCAATCACTCTCACCGCCGAGTCGGAGACTGTTGGATACGACGATGCATTTCTCAGTGCTCCTCTTCTCTGTACCTGTGCCAAACGTTTTCGGAATACCTCCTTGCTGAGAGCGTCGCCCCATACCTCTGCTCCGTACAGTAGCACTGACCCTACAGCACTCATCAAGAGGCATTTTCTTGATGGGCTGGGTCGCCCTACGTTGGCCATAAGTCGACTCAGGGCCGATATTCCCGAAGAAGCCTTCTCAGCCATTGCCCTGATTTGCTCAGAGAAACTCATCTTCGAGTCGATCAGTACCCCTAGGTACTTCACCACTGGCTTCGATTCGATTTGTATGTCTCCAATACTGATCATCCTTACTCTAGGGATTCTCTTTTTTGTCAAGATGACCACTTCGGTTTTCACCAGTGCTAAACTAAGCCCGCGACCAGTCATCCAGTCCCTCACTCGGCGCATTAGCATACCTAGCCTAAGTTGCGCTTGTTTAACGGTGCGGCCAGCGACCAGAGTCGCAACATCATCCGCATAGCCGACCAAGCGCGACTCATCTGGCATCTCAAGTCTCAGTAGCCCGTCGTAAGACACTTTCCACAGGTCCGGACCAAGGATAGATCCCTGGGCAACACCCGATGTAATTTCCATCCTTCGTTGGCCCTGTATCGTGTCGTAGAGCAGGCTTCGGTCCTTCAGGTGGTTCCTCAAATGCCGCATTAGATATTCTGGAACTTGAAAAGAGTTTTCCAGCGTATCCAGAATATCCACCCATCTAGTGGAGTTGAAGGCATTCCTGACGTCGAGTGTCACCAACAGGACGATCCGTCACTTGGTGTGGCTATGTGCCTCTGCCTTTTGAACCGCGTTCACCACCTCTGCAATCGCATCAATGATAGAACGTCCTGCTCTAAAGCCGTACTGCCGAGGAAATAGGTCCCCAGCAGCACGAATCGCGTCAGTGAGTCTTCCCTTGATGAGTTTCTCGAGCACTTTCCCAGCCATGTCTAGCATGCATTACGGGCGGTAGGCAGATGGCAATTCGGGATTTTCCTTCCCCTTGCTGATCAGCACAAGCCTCGCCACCTTCCATCGTACCGGGAAAACCCCGTCCCGTAGGCAAACGTTGAATGTGCTGAGCAGCAAGTCAGGACAATGGTGCTAGACGAGCCGCAACACCTCAGCTGGAACACCATCTGGACCAGGAGCCTTCCTCGCTATTAATGAGAGGACTGCCTCCTCCAGTTCCAGCTGTGTGAAAAGTGGGCACTCGACTGCTATTACACCATGGACAGCACCAACCCGGATGGGATGGGCGGGGAAGAGTCCGCCCACTATCACGTCCATTTTTTTCCCCGCCATATAAACAAGGCTTGCGTAGGGCAACAAGCTTCCGCATGACCAGCTTGTAGCCAAGGCCCCACGGATCCTTATTCACATTGTCCATCAGGTCTTGCTAGCAGCGAGCCTTACTACTGTTAATCAGTTTGCGAAGGCATTTCCTGGCATATGCTGCCACCCAGCTGCATGTCTTGTCACGGTTCTGCGCCCGTTGAGCCTCACGTCGAAGCTTGTGACACTCCCTTCGCTTTTCAGCGATTTCAGTTGACCACCAGTACACTGGGGGCTTGCCGTGCCGGGGTCTTAGACGGGGCATAGAAGCGCAGCAAGCAGTTGTGATGATGCTCATAGTAGAATTCACCACGTCTTGAGTTGCCAGTTCTTCCGTTCCCTCCAAAGATCGCTGCAGCGGCTCACCTGCTGTGAGAAACGTGACGAACCTCTCGACGTCCATCCTTCCAATGTTTCATCTAGTTGTAGAAGACTGAGAGCATGGACGTAGAGAGACAACATCACTTATCCCAAGCAGAATGCACTGATGATCACTAGCTGAGTATTCCTCTAATACTTTCCAGTTGTGTGACATTCCGAGGTCAATGTCACGTCCGGTTTGGTTCCCTCACAGCCAATACGGCGGAAAGTCAGCGTATTTCCAGAACTTAAAACGACAAGCGCCGTCCTGGCCGCCATTCCCAGGATTCGTTTTCCCCGCGGAACCGTCTGAGGCACGCCCCATTCGATTGCAATAGCATTGAAGTCGCCCCCAACGAGCACTTTGCCCTCTGCGTTCGAGACAGTGCTCTCCAAAGCATTAAGCTTGGCTTGGAAAGATGATATCGCGTCGTTAGGCGTTAGTTACACACTAAAAAAGGTGGTCCCTGAGCACCGAACCCACACGAAACCATCCACCCGTCCACAACTCTCCGCCTGAAAGTCTCTGTTCCGAGCTCAGATAGCGGCAGTACCAATTTCTTCAGAGTGCCATAATGCAGGACTTTTATTATGGTGTTGCTCACTCAGCAGCAAGAAGTCGGCTTTCATATCCCTCGTAAACTGCTCAAGCAGATTTTGGGCGGTTGAACTGCGGTGTAGGTTTAGCTGCAGGATGTGGGTCACCGAGGCTCTGATTTTGCCTTGGCTAAGGCTCCCTGGAACACCCGGCAATTTCCTGATCCCAAGACGTGTCCAAAATCAGGTTTTTGATCAGCATCCTTGCAAAGAATACAGTGTACCTCCTTCGTACACTCTTGTCTTTTATGTCCCATTTCAATGCATTTGTAACATAGGGAACTCCTATCGGGCCCTTTGCATACTTGTGTGGTGTGACCATAACCAAGGCATTTGAAACATTGAAGAGGCGTTGCTCTTCGCCGTATCCTACAGACAAGCCAACCAATTCGTACCTTGCTCTTGTTCAGGAATTGTTCGGCGTCCTTTTCGGTCAAGTCAGTGATGGCCATGCGTTGTCCCCTGCTGTTTTATGGTGTCAGTCTCGCTTTCATGCTTCCCACGCTAGGGAACTCCCTTTTGATGACCTCTTCTACCTCGTTCAGACCCGTCATGCAGTCAATGTCTCGCATTTCGATCGTTGCCATCGGCTCGAGCGAAGCTATAGTTGCGCTTTTGCCCAGGACTTTCTTTACTGCGTGACAGAATGCTTCTTTGTTTCCGGCCTCTGCTCCGAATTCTACCAGTATGTGGCCCGACCGCGTTGGTCGTACTACTTCAATGGTAGTATTGGTGTCTTCGGGCCTTACGTTTCCCCTGATGTCCCGCAGTACCTCCGCGTAGGATCGGCCATCTTGGGACTTTACAAGCAGTGCCTGCTGCCGGGGTCTTTGTCGGGGCTTCTGCCTCTCCTGCTTTGCATCAGGTCCGTTTTCTAATTGGGCGTTCATGCGAACTTTACTTTCTGGCTTTTTGTGAAGGGATTCCGTTGCCGCTTTCCTCGCTCCTTTTGTAAGCACTATCTGGAACCCCCGATCTAGTGCTCCACGCCCATCAAGTGCCTCTTCCTTCCTTCTTTTATCCCGATCTCCTTCGATTGGGATAGACGCCATTCTTTTATTGAGTTTTGATGGTGGAGCTATCTGCACGTCGCCTTTAGATTTTGCCCTAAGCGCCTCTTTAGCCTTCTGTTCGTCTTCGGCCCTTAACCAGCACCTTCGATAGTGCCCTATGCGATCCAGGAGCTCCTCTAGTTCAACGAGCCCCACCTTTACTACTTCGCTGATTTTTGGGGAGTCGCATGCAGATTGTATTCTTTTCAGAACATCTCCCGCTTTTCGGAGTAGTCTTTCTTCTTTGTATCGCTGGGCCGCAATTGTACCTTGCAACCATCCTTGGGAGAGGTTATCGCGTTCCGTTTCAGAGTACAGTGCTTACGCCACATTTTCAATGTTAGCGGTGCAATCACGCGGTGTCTGGTCACTCTTTGCTTTTAGTGCCGTAATCTCCTCGTTTGCTTCTGGATTTTTTGTTGCAATGTCAGGATTTGCGACCCTTGCATCGGTCACTTTGGTAACGATCGCAGCAGTGACAATCGAATTTTCGGTGCTTTTTATGTTATCTTCCACTGCTCGAACGCCTGAAGCGTCCTGCAGAGTTTCCCGCTTCTCCTTAATAGGACGCTCGGGCGTTCGCATCATTTTTTTGCTGCGCCCGAACGCCGCAAGAATCTCAGTCTGAGCCAGACTGTCTGCTATTCTCCGTTTTTCATCTGCCTTCACTGTCATTGTGTTAGTCTTCGTTTTTGTCGCGGTTAGTACCGCTCTCGATGTACTGTTGACATCGTGGCTGCAACCGCTGGTTGCGTCGTCGTTACTATTTATGTTTTGGTTTTTGGATGTTTTTGATCTTTTCTCTGCCCTTTGAACTGCACTTACCATCTCCGCGATCACATCAATGGTAGAGTTTCCTGCTCTAAAGCTATACTACCGAGAAGATAAGTATCTAGCAGCATGAATCGTGTCAGTGAGTCCTCCCTTGTTAAGTTTCTCTTGCACTTTCGAAGCAGTGTCTAGCATGCATAATGGGCGATAGTCTGGAATTCTGCTATCACTCGCTAACTTCTATCGTACCTAAAATAAGCCGTTCCGTACTTAATCATAAATAAATTGAGCAACAAGTCAGGACAATGATGACAGACAAGCCACAACACCTCAGTTGGAACACCATCTGGGCATGGAACCTTCCTCGCTTTCAGTGAAAGGACTGCCTCTTCCAGTTCCGGCTGTCTGAAAAGTGGCCGCTCGATTGCTCTTTCACCATGGACAGCGCCAACGTTGAAGAGTGCCCGCACTATCACGTCTGTCTTTCCCGCATGATGTATGCAAGGCTTTTGTATTGCACCAAGCTTCCGTCTAACTAGCATGTAGCCAAGGCCCACGGATACTTGTTCACTTTGTCCACTAGATCTTGCCAACAGCGAGCCTTGCTATTGTCGATAAATTTGCAAAGGCTTTTCCTAGCCAACTTATAAGGTGTTACCTTTTTGCATGCCTCGTCATAGTTCCATGATCTGTTGAGCCTCACGCCAAAGGTTATGACACTTCCTTTGCTTCTCAGCGATTTCAGTCGACCATCAGTTGCCGTGCCGGGGTTTTTGATGGGGCATAAAAGTTTTGCAAGCAGTCGTGATGATGCTTATAGTTGAATTCACCATGACTTGAGCTGCAAGTTCTTCCATCCCCTGCAAGTCCCCTAGAGCGGAGCACCTGCTGCAAGCACCTCGATGAACCTCTCGACACCCATCCTTCCAAAATCCCACCCAATTGTAGAAATTCGAGAGCATGGACGTCAGAAAACAACATCACTGACCTCAAGTAGAATTTAATGATGATCACTAACTGAGTAGTCTTCTAACAGCCTCCAATTGCGTACCCTCAGTACTATGGACTTCGACGTGAATGTCACGTCCGAAATGTTTCCTTTACAGCAAATATGGCGTGAAGTCAGTGGTGTTCAGTATGACAAGCGTTGTCCTGGCCACCATTTCTAGGATTCGAGGATTCGTTTACCCCGTGGATCTGTTTGAGGCATGCCCCATTCAATTGCTTTTGCGTCGAAGTCTCCCCCAACGAGCAAGTTGCCGTCTGCGTTCAAGACAGCATCCTTCAATGCATTAAGCTTAGCTTGGAAAGATGACATCGAAACCCACACAAAATCATCCCCACGTCTACAACTCTCTACCAGGAAATCACTGTTCCGGACCCAGATAGTGGCAGTACTAGTTTTATCAGAATACCATGATGCAAAACTTTTTTTCACTCTTTTTTTCACTCAGCCGCATAAAGTCGGCTTTCATGTCCCTCGCAAACTGCTCCAGCAGATTTTGGGCGGTTGAACTGTGGTGTAGATTTAGCTGCTGGATGCAGGTCATCGAAGTTTTGACCTACCCTTGGCTTACTGGAAAACCCGTCATTTCCCTGAGTCTAAGATGTGTCCAAAATCAGGTCTTGGATCAGCATCCTTCCAAAGCATAACAGTGTGCCTCCTTCGTACACTTTTTCCTTTGATATCCCGTTTCACCACATTTGTAACATAGGGAACTTCTATCGGGTGATTTGCACACTTGTGCGGTGTGACCATAGCAAAGGCATTTGAAACATTGAAGAGACACTGCTCTTCGCCATACGTTGCAGGCAACCTACCGTATTCTTACCGGGCTCTTACTCAATCATTGTTGTTCGGTCAAGTCAGTGATGGCAATGCGTTGTCCCCTATGGTGTTTTAGTATCAGCTTTGCTTTAATTCTGCCCACACTAGGGAACTCTCCTTTCATAGCCTCTTCTATCTTGGCCAGATCCGTGATGGAGTCAATATCTCTTATTTTGATCGTAGTCATCAGCTCAAGCATGGCTATAGTTGCGCGTTTGCCAATTTTTTTTTACTGCGTCGCAAAATGTTTCTTTATTGTCGGCTTCTACTTCGAATTCTACCAGCACGTGTCATGCAATTTGATGCTGGTGATATGCTGTTGTGTGGATTTATGATGCACCCACTAACTGACTTAAAACATGAAAAACTACAGGTTCGAATTGTGATCATTTGTCCGTTGTGATAATTTTTGGTGCACCAAAACGGCGAATCCAGTGGGTGTACACAGTTGTAATAATAGTAATAAGAAAAAGAAAATAATAGTAATGAAAATAAATATTACCCAAACACTGACCACAATGTCTGGTATTTCTTCGAAATGTGTCGTTAATAGTGGCAAATCCCCCATGATTGTGTGTTTCGGGTTCTGTGAACTTTCTTTCCACGTAGCATGTGTCAAAATGAAAGGCACTACGACTGCCCTTATCAACAGAGTGGACAATGGAGTTCAGTGGTACTGTGCAACATGTAGGTGTTACTCAGTATCTACGTTTCTTGATTCCAAACTGCAAGTGAGCTGACCACTTCGTTCACTGATGAGCTGAAATGCTTACTAGCTAAGTGCGTTTCTGCTTGTTCTGTGGTTGACTTTTTTTTGTAGTTTGTAGATTCCTCATCTTCCCATGCATCATCTGTAGTTCAATCGAAAAGGCTGTTCGTTCAGTATTGGACCCACCTCATCAATAATGACAAAAACCAATCGCTAATTCAATACAACTATAAGCTGTATGAAATTTTTGACGAGCCGAAGGTCTCAACGATTATAAGACTGTGGTAGCTGTTATAGGTTGGCCACATAAATTGTGTGGATGAATAACGGATACCCAAAAAGTTATTTGTTGGGGAAACTCAAGGGTGGAAACCATTGGGGAAACCGAGGGAACGCTGGTCTGACTCGGTCAACCAAGACAATTCATCGCTGCTAGGATTTTGGAATCGGAAGACGCGGTCGATGAACCAAGATAGTTGGGGGCGCTATTTGAAGGAAGCAAAGGTCCGAGAGGGGCTGTAGTGCTAGGAAGAAGAAGAATACTTCATCCTGTGCCAGTTTGAGCTTGTATCCTTTCCAGCCAGTGGACTCGGTCTCTTTCGGGAAATTACTATCTCCTGAATAAAGTTGACCAAATTACCACGTTCATGGGACGATCGCTTCAAACAATACTGGTGACTGTAGAAACTTTCGTTCTTCCCCGATGTTAGAGGTCAACTAGAGTCCTTGGACCAGATTTTTAATGCGTTAAAGCCTATCCTTTGAATGCGGTGGCTCTTTCTAGCACTGTGCGGCGAGGCACTTTTTGGACATATAGTGAGACAACAGGACCTCCAGTGGCAGAGTAGAGTGAGCTGGGTTTTCTTTTGTTTCGATTGCATCATATGATAAAAATTAAATAATAATAATTAAAATTGTACAGGACGTAGGTTTGCAACATAATTATGAAGCCACGTTTCTTTAATAAATGTATTATTGAACGAAACGCAAGGAAAAATATTACAGAAATAGTGTAAATAAAACAGAAAAAGTGTATTAGAAATGAATTGACTGTTATTCTGTCTGGAATTTGGCGAAGGGAATAACTCAAAACACAATCGAGCGATACTCATTGCTTGACGAGAGGGTTAGCGCTATCTACAGTAGGCACCTTGGAAGGTTGTTTTTTCAGTAAGTTTTTGTATGTCTGGTTTTGTGTCCCCTTGGTGAATAGAAGAGCAGTGACTCTGGTTGGTAGTTCGCACGTCGGTTGACCCGGTGGCCCGAGGGATATGTCAGAAAGCGTGTGGTACCGCACAACCTGTCTGCGTAATCCGGTTGGTAAGTTCCCTTCGTCAAGTCAGTGGTTTTTTTCGGACTGACGCGGTATTCACTCGTAACAGTACTGACAAAATATGTTATAGTTGTAAATAGAATTAATCGATTATGGATGTCTTAATTCAAAAGCGAGCAAACTTTCGAGCAAATTTTTTGAATTAGTTTGTGAAGTGAATACATCTGGGGAAATTAGAAGTAAATGTGAGTTTATGTTGAATAAATGCCATAAAGTTTGAGTTTTAAGTAGTAAATAGTTTTAGAGCTACGTCTGATGGCAATTTTCAATATGTTTTTTGGTATTGAGGGTAGATAATGGTTTTTTTTTGAAGCTTTCAGCACATTTTATACCCATATTCAATTATATACAACATTGAAAATATAAGAGGTCACAGTCAGACATGGTTGTTGATGTCAAGTCTGGAAGCTAAAGACTTCGTCATTTTCAAAATGAATCTGCATCGATATATAGCGGTGTGAGATTGGATTAAAATCATTTGCTTGTAGGAGTAATATTTGATAGTTTGTGCGATTTATATGTCACACTGATAACAGCTCCTTTTTTACAATAAAAATTAGAATACTAGCAAATGGTGTTGTTTAGACCTGGAAACCTGTACATGGAACTATTTAAAATATTCAAGCAATGAATACCTCAAAATAATTTGTTCCTGGCAATTCACACTACCGAACGTCTTCGTCACTTGCACAACATGAATTCTCGTCGTAATTGTCTTGATGGTCAACCAAAAGATTAATTTAGCTCACTTGCAGTTAAGGACGTAAGCAAATCTTCCAAATGAAATCTAAGATTTTCTTTTTGTTCTGTTTCGAAAGTGATTGATTCGAACAATTTACCATGATTTAATGTCAGAGGTTTGAAAATAGAACAGAACACAGAAAAAAACAGACACTTGTAAATATCTGATTGGGGCTACCATACGGCCGAATACCAGGTCCCTCTCCGACATCAAGCCAGCAAGTTATTACAAAAGGTTTCATCTTTGTGGACTTTCTATTGAATCAGCAAATTTTTCAAATCATATTCAGCCAATAATGTAAGTAATACTGCAGCAAAATTGCAGCATCTTCGATTGGAGTAATAATGGATTTTTCAACAGAGTATTTGATGTACACGTGAATGGAGTTTTTCAAGAGTTAGGTACAAAACCATTCTGGAACGTACCCCTGTCTACTAAACTTATTTATTATTTCTCATAGTAGAAAATAAAACCCTAAATTCCACGGAATCCCTATAATGAAATAGCCAAAAGAACCTTACAATAACATCTGCATTTGAGTTACACAAATTTCCCATTCTTTCACAAATAGCAGAATTGAAAAAGGTAATTCAGTATATACTGAATACCTGTAGGCACAAAAAATATTTGCACTGTAATCGCAACATTATTGTTAGCTTTGAAAAATACTTCATGTCGTCATCGCTCTTGTGTGGGGAGAAGAACCATATAGGGGTAATACGAGTAACAGTAAAAGAATATATTGAGTTCAGTTAACATCGTTAAAACTCAATGGGAAGCAATGGAAATTATTTTTCCTACTGTGACATTTATCCTTTAGGTCTTACAGTTGTGCTTGTTAATCGAAAAGAAGGTTGGTGGTCTTAAGGATATTTACATCATATTTTACCTATTAAATTGAACGTCAATAAAAACGGCTGTCTTCATTGGCAAAAAAAAATTATTGTGTTATTTATCCATATAAATAATCTTGTCGGCAGGATATTTTGGACAGTAGGATCTAGCAGCAAAATTAATGTATGTATATTCCTAATGGAAATTTTGTAGTCTCACACTTCATGTAATTTGGGAAATAAGTAAAAGAATTTTTAATGATTTAAGCACATATATATGTATCAAATGATAGCAATTAAAGGACACCAGCGATTTGGAAAAACCTTTCTCATGCGAAGAAATTCAACAAAAAGGTGAAAACATTTCAAGCCCTTCGATTTTCGTTTTATTCTGAATGATCAATCAAATTCTGCAGAAGGAGGTATTGTTATTTACATTAGTCTACTTAATTAGGATTTTGTGAAATAATTTTATGAAACCTTATTGAAATTGTGACCTGTCTGTTTGCTTGTTCAGCTGCCCGTCTGTCTATTTATACATCTATGAGTTAGAGCAAGTTCTGTTAAAAACTACAGCAGCTATAAACATAAAATTTTGTTATCAGGTTGAAAATGACGATCTACCCAAAGTTTTTGTATAAAACAATAATTATTAAGGTTTTAAACGAAGATCCTTTTACAAATGGAAATGTAGTTAAAAATTTTTTTTTAAATGACGCAAAAGTCAGAAGTTGATCGATGTTTTATTATCCTATGTGTTTATAGATTGCATCAATTTGATATTTTGCCCTTCAGCTTTTTCAAATTTATTGCACCCCATTCTCACTGAAATGGCACAATCTGCTTTGATCAGAAAAATCTTCCATAAAAAGTGAATTTGATTTCCTGGCTCCAGATACACAAGTTGCTCCGTAGCTTAACCATTAGTCCCCGTCTAGCCTCGCTCCGATTATTCGCCCCGATGACTCGTCCCTTAGAGGCGTTCAGTATATTTGTAGATGCTTGGGTTAGGGTCCATGTTTCACTCCCATAGCATAACGTAGGTCTTATCACAGATTTGTATACTTGGAGCTTGGTTTTCCAGTGTATGTAGCTGGTCTTCAAGATCGTCAAAACTGAATAAAATATTTTATTTGCGAGCTGTATTCTTCGGCGTATTTCGTCTCTTTCGTTAAGGGTTCTCGTCATTTTGGCGCCTTAAAAATTTGCCAACATTTTCGATACTGTATTCACCAAGTGTGATATTTGGTGTATTTGAGGTATTTTTCCTCGACTGCATCATGAGGTTTATTTTATTTTCATTGCTTCGCTGTCGAGTTTCAGGAAGAGTTCTTTGGCATTTGTTAATGACCATGACAAAATATTTATGTCATCTGCATAAGCTACTACTTGGCTTAACTAGTATATTAATATACCTCGCGTATCGATAGGTGGCTTCTTCATGACGTGCTCCAGAGTCAAATTGAACGGCAACGGAGCCAGTTCAACTCCCTGCTTTAGTTCGATATTTGTATCAAAGGTATCGGTGAGTTGGTTATTAATGCAAACTTGGGATGTCCTCGACGTCATTGTCATTTTGGTAAGACGGACTAATTTGGCTGGGATGCCAAAGCAAAGCATTATTTGGTACAGCATGTTACGACCAATACTGTCATATGCTTGTTTAAAGTCAACGAAAATTTAGTGTACGTCTATGTTAACCTCCCAGCATTTTTCAAGTACCTGCTTGAATGTGAACATTTGGTCTTTTATCGGTCTACCTGCTCTAAAACCAACTCTGTAATGATTTTGTCCATCTAAGTTCGATCGAACGAAATCGGAACCGACCTCTCATCGGTTCTAGACGTGCAATCTGAGCCGTGCCAACGAACGGTACCAACCGGTCAACCAGTCCGTGTACTCGTAATCCATTTTGCGGTGGCTGCTTGTCGGCCAGCTAGTTCGGAGAGGATTTCAGTCGCAGGTCTTTGAATGGATGACGCTCAAGTTCGTATTTCAGCCACCATAAAATTTCCGCTTCAAACGCGTCAAAAAATTCACACATACGGAAGGGAAACCTACAAAAGTAGAGGAGGTTCCACTTATGCGTTCATGCACTTTTCTGCCCAGGTGAAACTTATACCTTTGTGTAGGAGATTGGTGAGTGATTTGGCTGTCTTTAAAAAGTTTGAGATGAGTTTTCAGTAGTTGAAAAGTTTGGGATGAGTTTTCAGTAGTAGTTTACTAGTCTTAAGAATGATTGCAGTCTCCGAATGGTACTGGGAACGGGAAATTCTCGTACACAGCTTGCCTTGCTTGGGTCCGGGCGGGGCGGTCTAGGAGTAATTGTGTCCTAAGTACACCACTTCTGGACGTAAAAATGGCCTTCTTTTGTGTCTAGTTTAAGATTGTTTGATCTGAGACGGCTGAATATCTTCCGAAGTTTTGCTACGTGTTCAGGTAGGTTTTTCCCATCGACGACTATGTCGCTCAGATAAATGAAACAATCGAACCCTTGCAAACCCGTTAGGATGTAGTTCATCATCTGTTGATTTATTATTTATTCATGAATATCTATTTTGTCCCCTTCAAAGTAATCCCCATGAGATATTATACACTTGTGCCAACGGTTTTTCCAATCTTCGAAGCACTTCAAAAAATCATTTTTTTAAATCTTGTTCAGCTCCTCCTTCGATGCCGTCTTTATCTCGTCAAGCGTAGCGTAACGTCGTCCTTTCATGGGCCTCTTCAGTTTAGGAAACAAGAAAAAGTCACAGGGGGCCAGATCTGGGGAATACGGTGGCTGCGGCATCATTAGTGTGTTGTTTTTGGCCAAAAAGTCGCGCACAAGCAACGATGTGTGAGCAGGGGCGTTATCGTGGTGCAAAAGCCAATTTTTGTTCTCCCACAAATCCGGGCGTTTCTGGCGGATTGCTTCGCACAAATTCGCATAACTTGCAGGTAATATTCCTTATTGACCGTTCTTCTCTGTGGCAAGAACTCATGATGCACCACGCCCCTGCAATCGAAGAAAACTGTCAGCAAAACTTTCACATTCGACCGAACTTGGCGCGCTTTTTTCGGTCTTGGTTCATGCGGCAGCTTCCATTGAGACGATTGAGCTTTGGTTTCCACGTCATAACCATAAACCCACAATTCGTCACCAGTTATGACCCTCTGGAGCAAATTTGGTTCGTCGCGGACAGAGTTTAACATCTCATTAGCAATGTTCATGCGTTGCTGTTTTTGGTCGCAATTGAGCAATTTTGGTACGAATTTCGCGGCGACCCGTCTCATGCCCAAATCGTTGATAAAAATCGAATGCCACGAGCCAATCGATATGTTTAGGTCCTCAGCTTTGGTCCAAGGAAGCTTCTCCGTATGCCACAGTCAACATTCGGAATGCATCCGCGCACTTAATTTCGTTTTTCACACAAAATTTGATACACGTTCTTTGATCCATTTTTTTGAATAAGTAAAAATCGAAGACGATTGAAAACACGTGCAAGTAAAGCAGCTATCACCAATCAAGTGAACATTCAAAATGGCCGAGCTTGTCGGCATAAGTGACAGACATGAGGACCAACATAACGCCACAAAAAAATCGAAATTCGAATATACGTAACCCGCGAAAATTCAAAATTCGTGATACTTTTTGAACACACCTTGTATATATATATATAAATATATATATATATATATATATATATATATATATATATATATATATATATATATATATATATATATATATATATATATATATATATATATATATTGTCGCGTGTTATTGGTTCGCGGCCTATAATTTTAATGTTCCGGGAAAGTGAAAACGCAATGTCTTTTAATTTAAGTTAAAAGAGTTTATTTAATTAAATAAAATGCACAATAATCAGTTAACACTTTCACTAATTTTAATTTTCACTATAAAAAAAATCTAACACTTGTCCATAAATTTCTTATCGCAATTGTCTTCTAAATCACTTCGCACTCAAACAATCAATCGTCTTTACTTCGCGTTCCACTATATCGCAGTTTTCTATCGCGGTTGTAATGAATGATTCCCCCCATTCATTCAGCTCGCCTTTATATAGGGTCTCTACCTATTCACCCATTTCTCGTACATTATCGAATGTTCTACCGAGAGGTACCTGGTAGATTCGAGCAAATTAATGAATGGAGTGACGTCACTTGCAGATGTTGATCATGCTTGTTGGGTTCTCGTGGGTTCGAGTAAATTCATTTGTTGACGTTGATTATGAAAACAATTGCGACAGCAGCTCGCAGAATTATTTGTACATGTAATTATTTGTACATGTAACAATATATATATAAATATATATATAAATATATATATATATATACATATATATATATATATATATATATATATATATATATATATATATATATATATAAATATATACATATATATATATATATATATATATATATATATATATATATATATATAAACATATATATATATATATATATATATATATATATATATATATATATATATACATACATATATATATATATATATACATATATATATATATATATACATATATATATATATATATACATATATATATATATATATATATATATGTATACATATAAATATATATATATACATATATATACATAGATATAGATATATATATATATATATATATCTATATATATATATATATATATATATATATATATATATATATATAAAAGTGAATAGATTGCGCTATCTCTCGAATGCGCAATCCATTTACCGTAACTGTTACTCCAGCCTCATTTTCGTAAAAGTAAGGTCCAATGACTCCGCTGAACCATAAACCGCACTAAACAGTCAAATGTTGAAGATAGAGAGGCTTTTCAACAATAACTCTTGGGTTTCCCAAGCCCAAGGTCCGACAATTTTGCTTGTTGACGAAGCCACCGGGGTGGAAATGGGCCTCATCACTCAAGATGATTTTTCGATGGAATCCTGGATCATTTTCATACATTTCAAGGACCCAATCGGACTAGAGGAGTTCCTAGATCACACAGGGCATTGTCGGAGGAGCTGGGTAAAGGCCGAAGACTAAAGAAGTGCAGGGGGCGAAGTCTAAAGGCCACATGCAGATAGCTTCACCATTTAAAACCAATGAAAGAATGGCGTCTAGCCCAATCGAAGGAGATCAGGATAAAAGAAGGAAGGAAGAGGCACTTGATGGGCGTGGAGCACCAGATCACGGCCAGGACAGCGATCATCGCACTAAACTCCGGAAATACGCCGACTTTCTGCCATATCGGCTGTGAGGATACCATACCTGACGTGACATTTGCCTCGGAGTCCTTAGTGTGGGGGATACACAATTGGAAAGTATTAGAGGACTATTCAGCCAGTGATCATCAGTACATTCTGCTTGAGATAAGTGATGTTGTCTCCCTACGTCCGTGCTCTCGGCTTTCTACAACTGGATGGAACAATGGAAGGATGGGTGTCGAGAGGTTTGTCGAGGTGCTCACAGCAGGTGAGCCGCTGCAGGGAGCTTCGGATTGGACGGAAGAACTGGCAGCTCAAGACGTGGTGAACTCTGTTATGAGCATCATTACGACTGCTTGCTGCGCTTTTACGCTCCGTTGAAAGCCCCAGCACGGCAAGCCCCCAGTTTACTGGTGGTCAACTAAAACCACAGGAAAATAAAGGAAGTGTCACAAGCTTCGACGTAAGGCTCACGGAGTGCGGAACCCTGATGAGACATGCAACTGGGTGGCAGCATATAAGTCGGCTAGGAAATGCCTTCACTAACTGATCAACAATGGCGAGGCTCCCAGCTGGTGAGTCTTAGTGGACAGTGTGAACAAAGATCCGTGGGGCCTTGGCTACAAGCCAGTTATGCGGATCCTTGGTGCCCTAAAGAAACCTTGCATACATGATGCGGAAAAGATAGACGTGATGGTGCGGGAACTCTTTCCTGCCTTTCCCGTCCATCCTGTGTCCACTTTTCATGCAGCTGGAACTGGAGAAGGCAGTCCTCTCCTTGAAAGTGAGGAAGGCTCCAGGTCGAGATGGTGTTCCAGCTGATGTGTTTCGGCTTGTCTATCACCATTGTCCTGGCTTGCTACTCAGCACATTCGATGCTTGCCTACGAGACGGAGTTTCCCCGGTACGATGGAAGGCGGGAAGGCTCGTGCTTATCAGCAAGGGGAAGGGAAATCCCGGATTGCCGTCTGCATACCGCCTGTTATGCATGCTAGACACGGCTGGGAAATCGGTAGAGAAACGCATCAAGAGAAGACTCACTGACGCGATTCGTGCTGCTGGGGACCTATCTTCTCGGCAGTACGGCTTTAGAGCAGGACGTTCTACCATTAATGTGATTGCAGAGGTGGTGAACGCGGTCCAAACGGTAGAGACATATAGTCGCGCCAAGCGACGGATCGTCCCGTTGGTGATACTCGACGTCGCTGGACCCAACATTGTACAGGCGCAACTTAGGCTAGGTATGCTAATGCGCCAAGTGAGGGACTGGATGACTGCTCGCGGGCTCAGTTTAGCACTGGAGAGAACCAAAGTTGTCATCTTGAGAATCCCTAGAGTAAGGATGATCAGTATTGGAGACATACAAATCGAATCGAAGCCAGCGGTACTTAGGGCTATCGATCGACTCAAAGATGAGTTTCTCTGAACAAATCAAGGCAACGGCTGAGAAAGCTGCTTCGGGAATATCGGCTCTGAGTCGACTTATGGCCAACGTAGGGCGACCCAGCCCGTCAAGAAGATGACTCTTGATGAGTGCTGTAGGGTCAGTGCTACTGTACGGAGCAGAGGTATGGGGCAACGCTCTCAGCTAGGAGGTATACCGAAAACGTTTGGCACAGGTACAGAAAAGAGTAGCACTGAGGATTGCATCTTCCACACTATTTACCTGCGCCGAAACGAGGATTCGAGGGAGATGGTTGTCCACGAGATGAGACAGCGCTCGCTCAACGATTGGCAGCAGTCTTGGGTCAATTGCACGAAGGGAAGATGGACTGCTCGCCTCATCCCGGATGTGAGACCGTGGCTGAATCGAAGGCATGGTGAGACTGACTTCTATCTGACCCAGCTTTTGAGCGGGCACGGGCGTTTTCAATCTTGCCTGCACAAGATCGGTAAGTCACGGTCTCCCAACTGTCGGTTTTGCCCAGGAGAGGAGGACGTTGCCTGCCACACATTTTTTGCGTGTACAGAATGGGCCAGGCTGCGAAGAGAACTATACAGGGAGACCGGAGAGCTAGCCCCGGATAATATAGCTGCAGTGATGCTCAAATCGGTTGACAAATGGAACCAGGTGGCATATTATGCTTGGGCAGTCCTAAAATATAAAAGGGACATACAACAGCCAGGGGCGTTGGGGCTGGGGGATCGCTTTTCTGGCAGTTCCTCTTCCCCTTTCCCATCGCGATAGGAAAGGGATCCGCCAGCTTGAAGGAGTTTAACGGCGTAACAAAACGAGACCTGGCCTGAAGTAATGTGTCAAACGGTTTCAGGCTGGGTTCTCAGGTTGACAGGGGAGGTGTTTCCTGGGTTTCCTAGTTCTTGTGAGCATGGGAGTCCCACAGTTCTGTGCATAAATGGCATTCACCTACCTACGAGAAAAAAAAAGGACCCAATCAGCAAAGGGACGACGTGGTTGATGATCGCCCGGCTCAAATTCTTGTGTTAACTGAGCTTAGCAAGCCTTAAGACCCAAATCTTCATGCGAAATTCGGTGAAATGACGTTTGTGGAATGCGTAAGAACAACGAGAAATGGACAAACCGTGGTTTCGGCAACACTTTTGGCTACAGCAGCAATATTCTCGGCTGTTCTTGAGTGACATGCACGGATTTTATTCTTCGCATCACTAAATTGTCCCAACAGCTCGAATTTTTCCACCAATTTCTGTATTGCGATCCGACAACGACCCAAAAATGTTAGAGTTTTACGAATCGTCTCTGCCAACTTTTCTCCATTTTTATAGTAAATTTTAATAATTTCAATACATTGTTGAAGCATGTATTTGCCTTTGTTATAAAAGACGTAGATTTTACTTGTCAAATGTCAAAAAATAACAGCTTCAAAAGTGACATCTATCGAAAAGCGGGCTTTTCAAAATAACACCTCTTATTGGAAAACCTCATAAATAAATATCCCAAAAATTCGATTCCGTCAACGTTTGAGAATTGGATCAACTGACAAGGAAAATGCAAAGACAAGTGACGAGGTAGCAGTTTTCATTAGTTAGTCGCATTTATTCTTCGCTAATGCAACACTATTCATCATCTTAACGCTTCCGACTCATCAAAGCCATTCAAAGTGCGCACGAGGATAACGGAAAGCTCGAACGTTCACGCGATTTTGACAGCACTCTACGACAAATCCTGGATAATAATAATCTGAGATAGCCGACCCTCTAATTCTTCAAGCAATCCGCCCACTGGCTTAGCCACAATCGCAAATAACTCGTGCAAGTCACAATATTTCCCAATCTGACCAACTATGTGAAAAAGCGATAAGTCTGCACAACTTGAATCAAATTTTCCTTGCTACTGAAGCCAGGCAAGATCTGCGGTTGCCGCAGAGAAGTTTTCTGTACGCTTCAACCAGCGTTTATCGACCGGAAATCAAACCCAAAGACAACAGACGGCACCACGCGATTTTAGCACACAAATTCGGTCCTCGAAAATAGGTTGGAGTTAAGATTGTATGAATTGAATGCAGCCGCAACCCAAAAATCTACAATTTCGTCTTATCCGTGGTTCAACATGACGACGATACAGAATTCAATCACACTACACACCTTTACATGCCTTCTTTCCCCAAATGCAAGATCTTGAACGATCTCCGCTTTGGCTTGGATCTGAACACTTCCACATGAGTCGGAATTTAATTTTTCTTGTATGAATTTTCCTTGAACATGTACGCAAATGTATGCAGTGAGAATCACTCAGTCACTGTTGCTAGTGTGAAATGAAATTTATCGAGAATTTATGTAGATTTTATTTTTAAAACTGTAATTTCATATTAATTGATTATTTTATGGGACACACACAAATTACAACCACATTTCACTGCCCTCCACTTCACGTATTCACTCCCTATGATCGATCCATCAATCAATCTCAATCAATCTCCGTGTCCGCGCACAACCGACCATTTTCATTTTATTCATTAATTCTAGAGATCGTTACAGAATTTAATTCTTTCAATATCCGTGCCGTTCACCAAACGCTACCACCCTTTTCGACGTTCGCAACTCGTGGCGATCAGAAAAACCTCCCGTTGTTGTCAGTAGTCCTGTGCTCTCTGTCTCGCACCGGGACTCCACCCGCTTCCCATTCATTCCACTGCACACTTGCCTTCGCCAAGGCAATACGTGCATATGCAGCGGGAAAAGGTGCTAACATGTCCGCATTTCAATTGCAGATTTGAATTACTAAATTATGAAAAAAAAATAACAGAAAAATTTAGATAATAATAGAAAAAGGTAAATATCATTAGAAGTATAATTATAATGAAAAGTTTAAATTTAACGCAGAAAAAATGACCGAACATTTGAATTTGATAAAAATTTAGAAAAATAAACAAAATTTAATGATTTATAACTATAAATTGAAATAACTTAATTTTTCAAATCTGCAATTCAAATTTCGGGTAAGTCATATGAAGATTTTCAAGCAGTTTGCTTAGGCGACTGCTCGATTACTACAGACAAACTCGACGTGCGGTAGAGTTTTGTCTCAAGGAACACGAAAAATATATCTAGAATAAAGACGTAAATAAGAGACTTGACTAACCCAGAAAGGCACTAAACGGGATCGTTAGTCGATAATTTTCAATTATTATAAAGTTTAACTAATGCGCGAAAACTCGACGCATATGAATCGCTATTCATATATGTAACAGACAATTTAGTTAATATCGACAACAGCCCAATTAATTTAAATTTATTTAATTTGGCTAGATGATATATGTTAACGGTTAACTTTATTAGCATTTGCATCAATTATCACAACTAATAATATATTGAAAAAACAGAACAGAACTTTCATATAATATTGACGATAGTGACATGTCGTTTAAAATAAAATATTTTTGTAACATTTGTGCTAATTAAATTAATGTAATTGAACACTTGTTTTATTTTAAACTTGATTATTTGCAGTCCGTAAGGGTGAAAAACTTATTAAATTTTATCTATAAGGATTTGTTCAATGGTTGATGACAGTAATCACAAAACGAAACTGTGACCACTTTAAATAAGAATATTGAGTAAATTTGTTTTGTTTTTCACCTATTTTAACATTTAATTTGTAGGCTCTTCGTTCTTGATATGTTGAATGGTTCAAGATGACTCATTTGCTAGATAAAATATGAAGTCCACACTCCTGCCTACTGAAATTGTTTAGTTATATTTTAGATGATAAAAAATGTTTAATCGTGTTATCCAGCCTACCCTGATTATGAAGCTTTAAATTTACTAACTTATTTAAATTTATTATATTTTATTATTTAATATATTCCAAACTATTTTTCATTTACTTAAAAGAAACTCAAAGATGTTGTAGGACTGAAAACTCTAACTATGGTTTTTGTTAATAAAGAATTATTATTTACCCTTCAAAGTTAAATGAGAAGAGTAAAAGAAAACCAACTAACTATGGTCAAGATGCATTCAAACCATAGAGGTACATACAGGAGATGGGGAGCTTTCAATTCCTATGGGAAACGTTGAAGTCGCTTTATAAAGAGTGTTCCAACCATAATGCATGATGTTAATTGTGAGTCACAACTTAACAGCTAACTTGATTTGACATTTCTTTGCTTCAGTGTTTGACAAATTCAGGTACACAACTGAGCAGCGCGTTAAGGTTGTTGAAGCCTTTTACGAAAACAGCCCTTCAAATCAAAATGCATTTCGTGGGAGGGTTGTATGCGAATTTCAGTAAACCGGGTTTGTAGGAAATGCGAAATCACCTGTGCATGCTCGCCCAGTTCTTTCTGCGGAAAACATTGCTGTTGTTCACGATAGTGTGGCAAAAGAGCCATCAACTTCGACTCGTCGTCGTGCTCAACGATTGAACATCTCACGAACATCGCTGATGCGGATTTTGAATGAAGATTTGAGTTTGCACGCTGACAAGATTCAATCGACTTAAGAACTTAAGGCTACTGACCATTTCAAGCGTCGGCAATACGCCGAATGGTTAATTGAACAGACAGAAGGGAATGGTGACTTTACAAAGAAAATCATCTGCAGCAACGAGGCACACTTTCATCTCAGTGGACTCGTTAACAAGTAGAATTGCCGCATATGGGCAAATGAGAATCCACGGGTGATTGTTTAAAAGCCGACGCATCCCCAAAGAGTGACTGTTTGATGCGGTTCATGGGCTGGCGGTGTCATTTGGCCATAATTCTTCGAAAATGAGGACGGCCAAGCAGTTACCGTGAGCGGTGTATACTATTGCGAGATGATAATGGACTTCTTGTGGCCAAAGATTGAGGTTATGGACCTGAACGGTAAGTGGTTCCAACAGGATGGAGCCACTTGCCCCGCAGCCAACGAAATAATGGCTCTTTAGCGCGAGAAATTCAATGGCCGTGCTATCTCACGTTGCGATGATGTTAATTGGTCGCCACGATCATGTGACTTGACAACTTTGGACTTCTTTCTCTGGAGAAATTCATAAGAAAAAGTGTACGTCAATAAGCCAAGAACAATTCAAGAGCTATATGATGAAATAACTTAGCACGTTAATGACATTGAACTTCAATTATAACTCAGAGTCATTGAAAATATAGACCATCGTATAGACGTATGCCACCGTAGCTTTTGCGAGCATTTGGGCAATGTTTTGTTTTCCGCATAATCGTCACAGATCCTTTTATTATAATAAATAGTATTAACATAATTCTCTGAAAAGGGTTTGTTTTATTTGCAATTAACATCGTGCGTTTAAGTTGGACCACCTTTTACAATCAAAAGTTCCATATACGAACACATTCATTTTCGAAAGCTTTTCCAGGTTTCGGCTGATGCTATTTCAAAGGATGCGAAAAATTTTTCAATTGTTGAAATGAATTTCGAAATGTGATTTTTTTTTTTGCGGTAGGGAGGCGAATTCCCATTTACGCACAGAGTACGGGGCTCCCTTGTTTGCAACAAGGCGACTGGATTGTCCACTAAACACCTCCCCTGTCAACCTGAGAACCCAGCCTAGAACCATTTGACACATTATTTCGGGCCAGGTCTCGTTTTGTTACGCCGTGAAGCACCGTCAAGCTTGGGGATCCCTCTTCTAGCGGGAGAGAAGAGGGGAAGAGGAAGTGCCAGACAAGCGATCCCCCAGTCCCAACACCCCCGGCTGCTCTGAGTCCCTTTTATCTTTTAGGACTACCCGAACATAATGTGCCAACTGATTCCATTTGTCAACCGATTCGAGCATCACTGCGACTATATTATCCGGGGTGAGCTCTTCCGTCTCCCTGTAGAACCCTCTCCACAGTTTTTTCCATTTTATGCAAACAAAAATGTGTGGCAGGCGTTGCCTTCCTCTCCTGGGCAATACCGACAATCGAGGAACCGTGACTTACCGATCCTGTGCAGGTAAGACTGAAAACACTCATGCCCACTCAAAAGCTGGGCCAGATAGAATTCAGTCTCACCATGCTATGCCAATGTCATCGTTAGTTATTACCTCTTATTTGATACACAAGGTATCTTTATCTATCCGCAAACCTCCACCTTTTACAGCAAATGTCAACAACGTCGTGCTTCGCGCCATATTTTCAATAGTATTTGATCCATAAAAATTGCATGACCACCTTTGTTTTCGAAGCGAAAGTATCTGCTGGCGTGGAGCTGTCAGTTGCCATATCCTTCTTTAGGGTCTCCAAATACGAACGGCAACAGATTCTTTTTATGTTAATAAATACCCATGTAGTGCTACAAAAATTGCAGTAAGAAGTACCGTAGTAGGCAAGCCAAATTCTTTTTCGAAGTCTTACGCTACGTACGAGAAATTTAACTTTCCGGCTGGTGCTGCCAATGGGGATTTTTTTGATTAAGGACTTGATTCATTACTGTTTCAATCAAATTAAATTTGAATCATTTCGTTTTATGGTTTCCTGTTTGTGGTTTGTCTAGTATGTATTTGTTTTGGTAAAAATTTTGATTTGAAGCGTTTGCAACGAGAGTCATCGCGGAAATTTTTGAATATCACGGGTCGGATCCAACGAAAACTTTAAAGAACGTTCAGAAATATTGAATATCGGGTTGTTTTGAAATCGTAGAAAGAATCAGATAAAGTGACACGATAAAATTTCATTGAAAAAATTCAAAAATACTGCAATGTGACGTATTTTTATCTCAACACAGTGCAACGTGATCTGGGGGTCTTTAAATCTTATGTTCCAAAAAATGACGGTTTAATTTGAACATCTTTGTTTATTTAACGGAAAACCAAGAAAACCAACTTCAAAGTGCCCCACAAAGGATGAAATGAATTTCATGGATGTGGTACTAAATCACCATGTAATATTAATAATATAGCACCGCTTTCATAAAATTCAATTCATTCTTGTTACTTTGGAGGCGGTATTTTTAAATTTTATGTGACTTTCTTAGGAGAAATTTATCTACTGCTTAGAGTACTTTATATATATGAGTATATATATATATATATATATATATATATATATATATATATATATATATATATATATATATATATATATATATATATATATATATATATATGAGTATATATATATATATATATATATATATATATATATATATATATTTATATATATATATATATATATATATATATATACACAGATATATATAAACATATATATATATATAAATATGTATATATATATATATATATATATATATATATATATATATATATATAAATATGTATATATATATATATATATATATATACATTTATATGAATATATATATATATATATATATATATATATATATATATATATATATATATATATATATATATGTTTATATGTATAAATATATATATATATATATATATATATATATATATATATATATATATATATATATAGGATGTAATGAAATCCGCGACTTTGCTAGAGCTAACTATTTTGCTTCAATTTACATAAAATTTTTAAGAAAAGGTTTATTGGGTGAATATCTCAATTAAATTCTTTAACCAGCTAAATCGGTCGAGGGAAAACAAAATGGCGGCCATTTCAGACGAAAATTCGTGATTGCTGTTCTGATCAAACCATAGCCCTGATTAGAATGAAAATTGGCTTAGAGATTCATTGAAGTTTGTGATGGATCTCAAATAAAAGTCCAAAGTGGAACCGTTTGAACCAAATGGGGTCCGCTCAACCGTTGAAAAACGTGCAAACATTGGTTGTTGTAGTTGTGACCAAACTTTTCAACCAATGTTAATGAAATTCGGTACTTTGGTAAAGACCATTAGTGTCCAAAGAACTGCGTAACGAAACTCGAGATCAGGTCTCAAAAAACAAAATGGTGGCCAGCTGAAACTTGAAATTTCAAAGGCTATCGAAAGACCCAATTTTGATTCGATGTGTATGAAATTTCTTTCCAAGATAGAAACTAATTAGAACTAAATACGTTGTTATTTTGGCCAGCATACAAACGCAAGTTTTAAAATTGTTCAAATATGCGATTTTTTCAGATTTTTGTGACCCTCTAGTGGCCACATTTTCCAACGGTTTTTAACCCTTACTGCATACTTCTTAGGAATCACGTGAAGTGCACACTTGGGTGTCCCAAACCCTAACGTGTTCTACGCTGATTTGCTCGGCTCCTATGGTATATTTTATTGCAAAAAAATTATGGAATGTACTTTAAATTATCTCCTTCAAAGTTATGTAAATTTTATATTCATTTATCAATTTGTTTGAAAAATTTTTGAAAGAAAAGAAGTTGAAAAATGGCTTTTTTAACTTAACATTCATAATTAATGTAGTTTTCAGTATTTTTACCTGTATTGTTATTTCGAAAACTAAAGTTATCTCTCAGATTAAAGAGTCAATTTTATGGTCAAAGAAGGCAAAATAAATGATCAAGTTTTTTACAGTTTAAATCAAATTATTTTGTGAAAATACATAAAAATAGTCAGTATTAGTAATTAATATATAAAAATACAAAAGTGGAATATAATAACAAGTTGGGTAGACAGACCTATGCTCATGTCAGAAGGGTTTTGTACTTAACTTACAAAATGCAGTAACCAGCAACGAATAAAATCATGAAACATGTCAAAGACGATTTTATTGGAGAAAATGTGAAATTCGAGGATCATACTATTATTAACGAAGTTGAACGAATTTTGACTTCTGAGGTATTTGTTATAGTTATACCTATAAATATCTCCTTTGATAATTTTTTCAGATTTTTTAAATCACGGGTGTCCATTCGCGAGGGAGGAAACACATTTTTCATTTATTTTCCCCCCTGTGCCCCCACTGAAGCAAAAACTGTCAGTTTAAGAGCTGTTTTGAAAAGCTCTCATAGAGAACTTTCAATTGATACTCATATCGGCTACTTTTCATGAAATTTTTTTTCAGGAGCCACTCTTCTGTACTGTAATCATCGATTCATGGCCTATTTTTTCGAATCCTAGAATGGTTACCAAGCCCTTTAGCTAGGAGCTCTCTCCTGCCTCTTCGACTTGTTTCAATTGTATGTACTCATCTTCATGATATCTATCACTCCTGAAATTTTCATGCAAATTCTAGCAAAGCTGTAGTGTCTAAGTCGGTAAAAAGCGCATATGGCTCCATAGCCATGTTTCCATAGTAATACAGGGCATATTGCTCCATAGTAATACAGGAAAATTCAAATCGCTATAACTTCGGTAAATACCATTCGATCTTTATGAATCTTTCAGAAAAGATCAACCTTATAAATAGTCATCTCTTTGCTAAATTTTATTGAGTTTAAAGGTACCGTTTAGATTTTATTCAAGAAAACATGAAATCGATAAATCATACTATTACTAACGAAGTTGAGTGAATTTCGACTTCTCATGTATTTGTTGTTGTTGTACTCATAAAGGCCTACATGCATGATTTTTTCAGATTTTTCGGATGGAAGGTGTCCAATCGCGAGGGGGGGGGGGGGTACGCGAAAATTTCGTACATTTCCCCTTCCCCTGCCCCCTCGGTACTTATAAGGCAATTTTAAAACTTGTTTGGAAACGATCTCATTGAGACCTTTCCAATGACACCCTACTCGACTACCAATGGTGAAATTTTTTTTTGAGGGGTCACCTCCCTATATGGGGAGACCCCCCTTAAACGCCTTTGAAAAATTTTTCCTCCCTTGAACTTTCAAGAGGTCACCACTTCTGACCTTTCTACAAAGTTTCATGGCTGTAGCCTCTATAGTTTCGGAGAAAAAGTGCTGTGACATACAGACGGACGGACGGACGGACAGACGGACACAGGTCGTGATTGCAATAGGGTTTTGTATTTTAGTACAAAACCCTAAAAAATCATATTTATACACATCCATAGTCAGCGCAAAGACCTATGCGGTGGTCATTGCACATAGGGCGCATGCAAGAGAGACAATGACTTTTAGTTTTTCTGTCGTACTTCAAGGGGCATAATGAACACCTTGCATAGTTATCTCCTATCGTAACTGATAGATTTTGATCTGAAACGTGTCTACTAACGCCCAACATTGAAGCTATTGCAAATTTGATGTCGAGTCTTAAAGTGGCGATTTCATATCTTTCTTCCAAATACGGTTTGCTAAGATTTTTGATCACGCCTTCCATGCAATCTTGTGTTGTAATTCTGTCAGATTTACCTTCGTTTTAGGGGTTTTGTACTAAAATACAAATCCCTATTGCAATCACGACCTATGTCCGTCAGTCCGTCCGTCCGTCTGTATGTCACAGCACTTTACCTCCGAAACTATAGAGGCTAAAGCCATGAAAATTTGTGGAAAGGTCAGAAGTGGTGACTTCTTGAAAGTTCAAGGCTGGAAAAATTTTTCAAAGGGGTTTAAGGGGGGTCTCCCCATATAGGGAGGTGACCACTCAACAAAAAAATTTTCACCATTGGTAATCGAGTAGGGTGTCATTGTAAAGGTCTTAATGAGATCTTTACAAAACATGTCTTAAAATTGCCTTATAAGTACCGAGGGAGGCAAGTGCAGGGGAAATTTACGAGCTTTTCGCGTACCCCCCCCCCCCCCGCGATTGGACACCTTCCATCCGAAAAATCTGAAAAAAATCATGAATGTAGGCCTTAAGGAGTACGACAACAACAAATACATGAGAAGTCGAAATTCACTCAACTTTGTTAGTAATAGTATGATTTATCGATTTTATGTTTTCTTGAATAAAATCTAAACGGTACCCTTAAATTCAATAAAATAGAAAAAGATGACTGTTCATGAGATTGATCTTTTCTGAAAGTTTCATAAAGATCGAATTGTATTTACCGAAGTTATAGCGATTTGAATATTCCTATATTACTATGGAACAATGTGTCCTGTATTACTATAGAAACATATGGCTATGGAGCCATATGCGCTTTTACCGACTTAGACACTGCAGCTTTGCTAGGATTTGCATGAAAATTTCAGGAATGATAGGTATCATGAAGATGAGTACAGACAATTGAAACAAGTCGAAGAGGCAGCAGAGAGCTCCTAGCAAAAGGGCTTTGTAACCATTCTAAGATTCGAAAAAATAGGCCATGAATCGATGATTACAGTACAGAGGAGTGGCCCCTGAAAAAAATTTCATGAAAAGTAGCCGATATGAGTATCAATTGAAAGTTCTCTATGAGAGCTTTTCAAAACAGTTCTTAAACTGACCGTTTTTGCTTCAGTGGGGGCACAGGGGGGGAATACACGAAGAATGTGTTTCCTCCCTCGCGAATGGACACCCGTGATTTAAAAAATCTGAAAAAATTATCAAGCGAGATATTTGTGGGTATAACTTGAATAAATACCTCAGAAGTCGAAATTCTTTCAACTTTGTTAATAATAGTATGATCCTCGAACATGACGTGTTTCTTGATATATATATATATATATATATATATATATATATATATTTATATATATATATATATATATATCTATTTATATATATATATATATATATATATATATATATATATATATTTGTATATATATATATATATATATATATATATATATATATATATATATATATATATATATATATACGGGATATAACGAAATTTGTGACCACGCTAGAGATTGCAATTTTGCTCCAGTTTTCACCAAATTTTCAGGAAAGGTGTATTGGGTAAAAACGAAATGGCGGCCATTTTAGACGAAAAATCTTGATTTCTGTTCTGACCAAAGAATAGCTTCGATTTGGATAAAATTTGGTACAAAGGGTCACTGATGTATGCGATGAATCTCACAATTAAAAAATCCAAAGTGGATACGGCAGAAACAAAATGGCGGCCGCTCAAAGGTCGAAAAACGTGCAAAATTTTGTTGTTGTAATAGTTGTCAAGGCTTTTAGCGGATGTCCATGAAATTCGAGAGTTTGAGAGAAATTATAAGTATCTAAAGAGTTACGTTAAAAAAACTGGAGGTCAAGTCGCAAAAAACAAAATGGCGGCCAGTTGAAGCTCAAAACTTCAAAGGCTTATAAAAGTCGCAATTTTGATTCGATATATATGAAACTTGATTTAAAGATAGACATGACTTAGATCTACATACGTTGATATTTTGGTGATCATGTATGTGCGAATTTCAAAATGGCGGCGGCATAAATATGCGTTTTTCAGGTTTTTGTGGCCCTCTAGCGGTCATTTTTTCCAGCGGATTTAGATGAAACTTGAGTTCATGGATCTCTGCGCTATGGTCTTGTATTTTGCAGAAAATTATTAAAATTGAATGAAAAATAAAACAGTCACAAATCTAAATCTCCGATTTGGACGAGATTTGGCTCATTGATTGATGAGGTCCTAGCACAGAAAGATTTAAAATAATCCAAAATCAAATGCATGCATTCAAAACGGCGGCCCCCAAAGGTCAGAAGGCAAGCGCAATTCGCTATTTTAGTAGCAACTGAAATAATGAATATTTTTCATGGCAACGTTTTAAATGACTTAACTTGAACGTATTTATAATTCAGACTTTATTTTAAATATTGTAAAATATTTTTAACAATACCTTAAAAAATTACGAAATCGCGACTTGTCTCTCTGTCCTTCCGTCTGTTTGTTTCGTGGGTCACAACAAGTTTTCTCGCAAACCAGATGAGCTAGAATGAGGAAATTTTCTACGTAGGGCAAATGTGGTGCCTCTTGAAATTTGCAGTGTAGAAAATATTTTAAAGTGTTTAAGGGGGTCTCCCCATACAGGATGGTGACATAAACCTTTTTTAGGTAAATTTCTCGAGAGAAATTTACCTATTGCGGAGAGCATCATATATATATATATATATATATATATATATATATATATATATATATATATATATATATATATATATATATATATATATGGGATATAACGAAATTTGTGACCACGCTACAGGTTGCAATTTTGCTTCGATTTTCACCAAATTTTCAGGAAAGGTGTATTGGGTAATTATCTCGGTCAAGTTTGTGAACCAGCGATATCGGCCGGGCAAAAACAAAATGGCGGCCATTTTAGACGAAAAATCGTGATTTCTGTGCTAACCAAAGTATAGCTCCGATTTGGATGAAATTCGGTACAAAGGTTTATTGATGTATGCGATGAATCTCACAAGAAAAAATGCAAAGTCGGTACCGCAGAAACAAACTGGCGGCCACTCAAAGGTCGAAAAACGTGCAAAATTTTGTTGTTGTAATAGTGGTCATAGCTTTCAACAGATTTTCATGAAATTCGGTAGTATGATAGAAATTATAAGTATCTAAAGAATTACGTTAAAAAAAACTGGAGGTCAGGTTGCAAAAAACAAAATGGCGGCCAGTTGAAGGTCAAAATTTCAAAGACTTTTAAGAGTCGCAATTTTGATCCCACATGTATGAAACTTGGTTTCAAGATAGACATTACCAACACCTACAGTCTTTGATATTTTGGTGATCATGCATGTGCAAATTACAAAATGGCGGCCGTTTAAATATGCGTTTTTTTCATGTTTTTGTGGCCCTCTAGCGGTCACATTTTCCAACGGATTTTGATGAAACTTGAGATTATGAATCTCTGTACTATGTTCTTGTATTTTGCAGGAAATTATTAAAATTGAATGAAAAATAAAAAAGTCGAAAATTTAAAGCCTAATATTTTTAGCTGCCATTTGCTTTAAAAATTGAATTATTTTGCCCTGTCTAGAGTGAAACTCCTATTTGAACGAGATAGTACATTGATTGATGAAGTCCTAGCATACAAAGATTTAAAATAATCCAAAATCAAATGCATGCATTCAAAATGGCGGTCCCCAAAGGTCTGAAGGCAAGCGCAATTCGCTATTTTAGTGCCAACTGAAATAATGAATATTTTTCATGGAAACGTTCTAAATGACTTTACTTGAAAGAACTTATAAACCAGATCATTTTTAAGACATTGTAAAATATTTTTAACAATACCCTGAAAAATTATAAAATCGCGACTTGTCTGTCTGTCCGTCCGTCCGCCCGTTTGCTCGTGCGTCATAACAAGTTTTCTCGCAAACCACATGAGCTAGAATGAGGAAATTTTCTACGTAGGTCAAAAGTGGTGCCTCTTGAAATTTGCAGTGCAAGAAAATATTTTAAGGTATTTAAGGGGAGTCTCCCCATACAGGCGGGTCTCCCCATACAGGGGGGTGGCATACAATGTTTTTTATTTCTGTAGCCCTCTAGCAGCCAAGGTTCTCAACAGATTCCGTTGAAACTTGAAATTATAAGTTATTAAGGCAAGTTAATTTAATTTAATTATGCAAATCGAATGACAAATAAAACAGTCGAAAATTTACAGCTTAATATTTTTAGCAGCTGATTTCAATAAAAATCGAAATGACGGCCCTCATGGTTCAGAAAAAAATTGAAAATGTATATATTAATGGCAATGCAAGTGCTGATTAAACTTTTATGGAAATCTTTTGAAATTAACTATTCGAGCTATTTAAGCGTTTGTGTGGTTACCACTGTGAACTGTGTAAACAGCAAATGCGAGAAGGGCGAAACCGGAATTTATATGTTTACAACAATTTATGATCCGCCGATGTTCAATATGTAATCCATACGCGTGCAAGTCAATTTAATTGGCAAAATATTTGCGCCCCGATAAAAGGTCTCTAAAAAAGAACGTAGCCAGATGTTTTTTTATGTTAATAAATACCCATGTGGTACTACGAAAATTCCAGAAAGAAGTTTAGTAGTAGTCAAGCCAAATCCTTTTTCGAAACTTTACGCTACATACGAGAAATTTACCTTTCCGGGTGGTGCTGCCAACGGGGATTTTTTTGATAAAGGACTTGATTCATTGGTGTTTCAATCAAATTAACTTTGAATCAATTTTTTTTATGGTTTCGTGTTTGTGGTTTGTCTAGAGTGTACTTTTTGTAAACATTTTGATTTGAAGCGTTTGCAACGAGAGTCATCGCGGAAATTTTTGAATATCACGGGTCGGATCCAACGAAAACTTTAAAGAACGTTCAGAAATATTGAATATCGGGTTGTTTTGAAGTTGTGGAAAGAATCAGATAAAGTGAAACGATAAAATTTCATTGCGAAAATTGAAAAATACTGCAATCTGACGTATTTTTATCTCAACGCAGTGCAACGCGATATGGGGGCCTCTAAATCTTATGTTCCAAAATATGACGGTTTAATTTGAACATCTTTGTTTATTTAACGGAAAACAAGAAAACCAACTTCAAAGTGCCCCACAAAGGATGAAATGAATTTCATGGATGTGGTACTAAATCACCATATAGTATCACTAATATAGCAGCGCTTTCATAAAATTCAATTCATTCTTTTTACTTTGGAGGCGGTATTTTTAAATTTTAGGTGAATTTCTCAAGAGAAATTAATCTACTGCTTAGAGTACTTTATATGTATGAGTATATATGAGTATATATATATATATATATATATATATATATATATATATATATATATATATATATATATATATATATATATATATAGATGTATATATACATATATATATATATATATATATATATATATATATATATATATATATATATATATATATCTATATCTATATCTATATATAGATATATATGAATATATATATATATATATATATATATATATATATATATATAAAAGACGTAATGAAATTCGCGATTATGCTTGAGTATATATTTTTGCTTCAATTTACATAAGGGTTATTGGGTGAATATCTCAGTTAAATTCTTTAACCAGCTAAATCGGTCGAGGGAAAACAAAATGGCGGCCATTTTAGACGAAAATTCGTGATTGCTATTCTGATCAAAGCATATCCCGGATTAGAATGAAAATTGGTTTAAAGATTTATTGAAGTTTGTGGTGGATCTCAAATAAAAATCCAAATTGGAACTATTTGAACCAAATGGGGTCCGCTCAAACGTTGAAAAACGTGCAAACATTGGTTGTTGTAGTTGTGACCAAACTTTTCAACCGATGTTAATGAAATTCAGTACTTTGGTAAAGACCATTAGTGTCCAAAGAACTGCGTAAAGAAACTCGAGATCAGGTCTCAAAAAACAAAATGGTGGCTAGGTAAAACTTGAAATTTCAAAGGCTTCTGAAAGACCCAATTTTGATTCGATGTGTTTGAAATTTCTTTCCAAGATAGAAACTAATTAGAACTAAATACGTTGTTATTTTGGTGAGCATACATACGCAAGTTTTAAAATTGTTCAAATATGCGGTTTTTTCAGATTTTTGTGACCCTCTAGTGGTCACATTTTCCAACGGATTTTAACCCTTACTGCATACCTCTTAGAAATCACGTGAAATGCACACTTGGGTGTCCCAAACCCTAACGTGTTCTACGCTGATTTGCTCGGCTCCTATGGTATATTTTATTGCAAAAAAATTATGGAATGTACTTTAAATTATCTCCTTCAAAGTAATGTAAATTTTATATTCATTTATTAATTTGTTTAAAAAATTGTTGAAAGGAAAGAAGGGGAAAATGGCATTTTTAACTTAACATTCATAATTAATGTAGTTTTCAGTATTTTTTCCTGTATTGTTGCTTTCAAAAACTATAGTTATCTTTCAGATTAAAGAGTCAATTTTATGGTCAAAGAAGGCAAAATAAATGGTCAAGATTTTTACAGTTTAAATCAATTTATTTTGTGAAAATACACAAAAATAGTCAGTATTAGTAATTGATATACAAAAATACAAAAGTGGAATATAATAAAAAATCATATTTATACAAATTCATAGTCAGCGCAAAGACCTATGCGGTGGTCATTGCACATAGGGCGCATGCAAGAGCCGCAACAACTTTTAGTTTTTCTGTCGCACTTCAAGGGGCATAATGAACACCTTGCATTGTTATCTCCTATCGCAACTGGTAGATTTTGATCTGAAACTTGTCTACTAATGCTCAGCATTGAAGCTATTGCAAATTTGATGTCGAGTCTTAAAGTGGCGATTTCATATCTTTCTTCCAAATACGGTTTGCTAAGATTTTTGAACACCCCTTCATGCGATCTTGTGTTGTAATTCTGTCAGATTTCCTTCGTTTTTTCATTTACACATGAGCAGTATTCTTGCACCAACCATGGCTTGATCTAACATGGCAAAAAATCTTCTTAATGGCCATCTTTCAGTTCGTCTGGCTGTCGTGAATGAATGCAACACTTTGTAGTGACGAATCATATTTGGCTTTCTGTCAGTGATTTCAGACGACGACATAAAAGTCGAAACTAGCAAAACAAATCTATTTTTCTAATTTTATATTCTCAATAAAGCAGAACTTACTATTTGGAACCGTCTCAGAGGGTCTTTTCACTTCTTGCGGAATTTATTTTTTATTTTTCCTAATAGTGCCAGTTATTGTCAAATTGTACAGTGCTTGCAACATTTTTAATAAAAGTCGAATTATCGCGAAACAGTTATCTATCGGGACTGTGCGATTGGTTCAAAGTCAAAGTCAAAAGCGCTTTATTTAATACTAATCGTTATAAATTTTAAAAGAATATAAAGCAAATTCCAAACAATAACAATTTAAAACTTAATGGCCCAAATAGCTTTCTAAATTTATACGTTATCATTAACACATTTCATAAAAAAAAATATAGCAAATTCAATTCATTACGATTATTTCATATTTGTAAAATTTAATTGGAAAAAGGAGAAAAAACCAACCAGCACTATCCTAAAATTATTTATAATTAAGACACAACAGTGAAACTTTGATCCTACACCTAAAAAAGCTTTATCTTATACTTCAAAAATTCTGCAACAATGTTCCTAACCTAAGTGTTTAATCTTATCTCTAACGGAATGTAGTAAACATTACATATACCTAACCTATACCTAATTTTTAACAAAAATAAACAACAACACTAAATGTAGCAATAATGAGCTGAAACTCAAAAAAACGAAATAACGAAAAACACCAGAACTGAAAAATAAACACGAATAATTTAGACATTGTCATTCAGCCACCAAAACCTGGATTGCGCCGTCTCAACTTGATCAGCTTCAACGAATATCTCCATTGAAATCGTTGGTCTCGTGAACTCAAATTAGGAGGATATTTTATCTTCTTATCGGTGGCCCGTCGATATATGTGATATATGACTGGGACGCCGTCAGAATCAAAAACGTATCGATTCATGTCCAAATACACGAATGCTTCTGGAGGAATGAAGCCAGTAGCGAGGCAAGTCGCTATATACCCGTCTGTAGGGTGGAACGGCTGTGAAATCCAAGGGTTTTCACTCACAGTCACAGATCTTGCGATATGATTCCGAAGAAGTTTCAATATGAAAATATCGACTCTAGTCACTTCAGCAGTTTGATAAATTCTTCTATTCGATATATGATGTTTCCAATCTGTCTCAGGCTTTCTGTACAAACCAGTTCATGCACGAAGACATTTCCTTTCGAAAACTCTTAATTTTTCCATAGTACAAGCGCTCTGGTTGTACCAGATCTGACATCCATATGTCAAAACTGGTCTAACCAGTGTCTTGTAACAGATAATTTTGACCTTTTGATCAATGTACCTGGAATGAAAGAGTTTTCGAAGGGCCATGACTACTTTTAGTGCCTTACTGAGCATGATTTTCACATGTTTAGTATAGATCGAGATAAACACCGAGGTATCGAACACAGGATTTATGTGGAACCCGTTCTAGACTACTCTCACCAGCCATGATGTGGAAATCTTTCCAATTACGTTTCAGGTCTTGACTGACTCCCTGCAGCGTTGTCCGAAACAAGATTGTTTCACACTTCTGCGCAGTGATTTTCATTCGCCAATTGTCAGTGTACAGCTGTACATCATTGAACATTTTTTGGAGATTGCTCTGAACTATTGTAGCTTTTCGGTCTGCCGTATAGATGATCAGATTATCAGCAAACGCTACCAATGATCGCGTTGGCGAGACGTTAAAATCAAAGCCGTTCAATAGCTTGCGAATGAAGATTGAGAAGAGCAGAGGCGCAGTAACTGTTCCCTGCTGTAGACCAATCAAGACCTTGAACTCGCGCATTGTTGTCAGATTTCCATCAGTTACAACAAACGATTTCCCGTATAACATATTACACATCATGGCGACAAGGTGTCTGGGGAACTTGTCCTGAAGGAGTTTAAAAATAAGTCCATCTAACCATACCGTATCAAAGGCTTTCTCCATATCAATGAGACATGCTCCAACACATTGTCTATCATTTAGTTTCCAACAGATGTCTGAGGTTACTTTCGTTATTGCATGTGTGGTCGAATGCCTGGCACGAAAACCAAATTGGCAATTCGGCATAAACTCATTTTCCTCAATGTGGGCGTTTAATGCTCTGTTGAGTATCACTTCAAACACCTTGCTAATGTTAGGCAGCAAGCTGATTGGGCGATAGCTTTTGGGGCATGAAGATTCTTTTCCTTTCTTCAAGATCGGAAATACCTTAGCTTTTTTCCACTCATTTGGGAAATATGAATTGCTTACCATGTTGTTAAACAATATGCAATAGTTCGTAATAACAACCTCAGGCAAATGTCGGAGAACTACATTTGGAATACCATCAGTACCACATGATTTCTTGTTGTTTATCCTACGAAATATGAAACACAAGTCTTCATAGCTGACAAAATAATCAATAAGATTCAAGCTCGGTATGAGGTCAGATGTTAATGTTTCATTGAAATGAAGAATTGATTGGCCGTTCAGGCTTGATTTGAAGTCGGAAACTTTTGCTTCAACGACCTCTGAAAAAATTGGTTCCCTCTCTCAGGGCTTGGTAGATGAACAAATTCAAAATGTGTTTCAATCAGGGCAAGTTTATCCAATCCTTCACAAATAATCCTGTTTCCATTTCTATCCGGAGTCGTACTATCACTTTCGATACCAGCCCTATCGAGAAGATTTATCTCATCACTAGTAACTTCAAGATTCGATACCTTCACTCAAGACTTCTTGCGGAATATGCTATTCACTCTCGCGAACACGCCGTCTGGGTCCTGTGGGCTGATACCCCTCAATTTTTCCGCCCATTGATTGCGGACCTCACTCCTGAAGTATGACCGGATTAAGTTCCGGACATTCTTCAGATGTAATTTCAACAAAGACAACGAGGGATGGTTGTAGTCCCAAAATCGTCGATAAATATTATTGACGCGTGTGAGAAGGAGGTTTTTCAACCTTTTCAACATTGCGATGGTTGGTGTTTCATATCCTTCCATATTGCTTCGATGTTTTATCTTGGGAACTACTTTCTCAATCGTTTCCAACGTCAGCTTCTCTAACTTCGACAAATAGACATCTATTTCATCGTTAGTTAGATTCCTGTCATGAGGAACCATTGAGCAAGAGTTGCCACCATCAGAAGGGGGACATTGCTTCTGGTACTCCCGATTAAACTTATTTTGAAACTTTCCCCAGTCTGTTTTTTTGAAATTCAACCGATGATTTTCATGTTGAACTGGAATGAGGAAGTAATCATCCCTGTGATGATTGATTTCCATTACGATTGCGTTATGGGCGCTATCATATGGAAGCACCTGCAGTTTCCGTTGAGTCCTATCAAAGTTGAATTCGATTCTTGCGTCAGCAATGCAAAGGTCCAAATATGAATTTGTTCTAGGGTATGTTGGGAACTCCGACCCATATGGAGTGCACCTGTATTCAATTTGGTTCTCTGTTATCCACGATTTCAGGAATACACCTCTTGGATTATTGGTGGCGTTCAGCCATGATGTATGCTTGGCGTTCAGGTCACCAGCAAGAATATAATAGTTATGCAGCCTGTTCAATTCGAGTATTTCGAACAAGGAATTGAGCTCCTCCTTGAGCTTGAGAACAGTTCCACAAGGTGCATAGGCAGAGATAACGAAGAGGTTATCCCCACCTGGCAATATTTTGCAAACGAAGAGGTTATCCCCACCTGGCAATATTTTGGAAACGATATTTTGGAAACGATAGGGTCTTCGAACCAATATTTCGGTGCCACCTCCCCCATCACCTATCACCCTATCGTTTCTTACGAACTCAAAATCCTTGAATCTCATGGAGTGCCATGAACTGAGGTGGGTTTCGGTGAGAAGCACGATGTCAGGCTTTTGTCTGGCAATGAATTCAAGGAGATAATCACGCCAATGTATAGTAACAATGGAGTTGACGTTGATCGAGATGAGATGAATCCTATCCGTAGGAATGTGGCTGGATGACAACTTATTTTGAGGCATTTGAAAGCCCTAAACGCTGAAAAACAATGTTAATTTTCGAATCTTGTTTATCGATTCGCTCCGATAAGGAATTTAATTGCTGATAAATTTTAAAGAGCAGCTCATTATTGCCACTTACATTATTTATTTTATTTACATTGTCTGCTGGTCCTCTCGCAGCAAGTGCAGATGATACCCCGGGCTTGACAAAGTTGGTAGGTATCACACTGCGGTGTGCTTGACTTTGTTCCGGAGTGACTTTAATCTTTGCATCTTGATACCGGGGGCATCCTCGATATGATGCTGGATGACCAAAGGCACCGCAGTTCACACAATATAGTTTTTCTTTTGGCTCCGCCTGAGCCAATTTGCACTCGCCGGGAGCATGAATGTCTTTGCATTTGACACACCTATATTTCATGGCGCAATTGGCAGCCGAATGCCCGAATCTTTGACACCTGTAGCACTGGTTGACCTCACTTTTCTGGAGGCGTTCCCACCTCACCACGCGGAAGTTCAAGTACCGTTATTTCTGCAGGGCACTCGAACTACTTTTGCTGGAAATCTGGACTAAGTAGTGAGGAGAGTTTTTGCGCTCCACAATCGATCTTTTCGTTGCAAAGTTTTTGACTGTAATAAATTGTATTTCTGGTGCAGCTTCTTGGAGCACCTGAAGGAGATGGACTGTATCCTCACCACAGTCCAGACCCTTCAATAAAAAGGTTTGGTTCTTTTCGCTTTTCGGGGTGTACGTGAAATGCGGAACATCTCCAGAATTTAAGGCACTTTTTGTTGCCTGGAAATCAACCAGCGACTTAGTCCTTATTGTCAACTTATCGGCATTGACTCTTTTTATCTGAAAATCTTTTAGTTTATTTTCGGCTGCCAAAAGCCGAACCATATCTTTGCCCGTTTGCCCAAACACATTGATTGGTGGGACTTTTTCTTTTTTTTCATTAATCTTAACGGACGGACCAGCACACGGACCAGCAGACAAACCTTTTGGTTTTTTCTCCCGATTTTTAATTCTAAGATATTCAATGAAATCATTATCTAATTTTGACGTTTTACCTGTATCCTCTTCAATGTTCATCGTTTCTTCAAGACCAGCTAGCGCTGCATAGTAATTTCTGCTGTCGTTTGCGCCTCCCGCGCTGAGGACATCCTCTTGATTAGCTTCTTCCTGTGACTTTTTAATTTTCTTGTTTTCGGTTTTTGAGTTTGCTTGTCGGCCTTTCTTCGTTTCTTTATACTTATTGAACGTTAACGTTCCAACAAGTGCTTTTAACGATTTAACTCGAAGCTTGAGTTCTTCATTTTCTTTTTCAAATTTTTCAGCTTTCTCTTTTTCTTGGATCAGCTGTTCGATCTCGATAACCGATAGGATTGTCGGGTTTTGTTCTTGATTCTCGTAACTTCTTTTAAGTATTTTTCGCCCGTCATCATTGGCGATGGGCATGATCCTTCTGATTGATGGCTGAAGCCATCGGGCTCCTCCATCTCGTTGCTTTCGCAGTGAGACTAGAGGTAATGTTCTCAGACCGGGACTTCCCTTGAACGTTTTTCCTCTTTTGATATTTCCTCAGGAAATGAATTTCAGGTATTCGATAAATGCTCGAATAGTTCGACGGTGATGGTTTTCCCAATTAAATCAAAATTTGCTTTTGACTGGCTCGTAAAAAAATATTGCAATTGTTTGAAACTGACTTTTGCGAAAAATTAATTAATTTTTAAAATTAATGACAGGAGCGATTAAAAACACGTCAAAGTCATACACGCAACGAGTGCTAGACGTAGAATATTGTGCGATTGGTTCCATGTATTGGTGCTGTAACTGCTCGGAAGAAATATTCGATCACCAACTCCACTTTGGACAGACCATGGGTTTTTCCCATGTAAGGGATAACAAAAATCTAAAAAAAGTAATTATTACACCTCTTATTTACGGTTCCAACAAGCAAAAAATTTAATAGATAAATTGCCAAGTAACCAGTCAGTGCATCGTTCAACGTTTTGTCCATTAGTCCGTACTTATCGGGTTTCGTTTTCATGCAAACACGATGCTTGCAACGTCCTCTGAAACCATGAAGTTTCTCGTCAACTGTGCACGTATTAATCGGCAGATAATTTGTTGTGCAATTGTTAATAAAAATATCCCAAATTTTCCTTATTGGGCGAGTCCATCTTCACTATTTTTGTGCTTTTTATGTCAAAACGTAAATTTTTTGAAAAGAACAAAAACCTTCTACGGGACATGATTCATCTAAAAATGTTACTCCATTCCGATAACTTCATAGCCTTTTTACATCCACTCGATTCGTTTCCCACATTCCCGAATGATACAAAATAGCTATAAAAGCATTGATTTCCTTTGCATCATTATGATGTTCATAACTTGGATTTTGTTTACCCACACTATTGCAACAGCACACTTGTTTTCTATCTCTTTGTTCGTAAATTCAACAATGATGTTTATAATTTCGATAGTAAATAAAACTTTTCGAAAATCAAAAATCGTCTCACAATTAGCAGCATCGCCTGTTGGTCCAGGTATGAGCTCCGGCTTTGGAGGATCGAGCCGACCTGGAAAATAACAGTTGAACTTCTTTTCCGAATAAACGCGCCAATATTCCTTCTGTGTGGTGAGAACAAAGGGTATATATAGTATAATTTTAATATACATACAGTATATCTAACACATCAATATATACACACGTACATAGCAACTTTCAATATGATCGTTCTCTATGCATATACTATATGTGAATACGAAGTGTGTGAATACGCACGTACCATAACAACGAACCTATTCCCACATATAATTTATTCCTTACCTGACGAACGAGACTGTTGATTCGTGCTCTGAACGAAACTATCTTTCCCAACGCCTTTTCCTTACAATTTTGAAGACTGTCGTCCAGCCTGTCATCTTGCCGGTTATCTTTTTTTTGTGGTAGGGAGGTGAACGTTATTAATGCACAGAGCGTGGGACTCCCATGCGCGACTAGACTGCCCACTGAACACCTCCCCTGTCAACCTGAGAACCCAGCCTAAAAATTTTTCAGAAAAATTATTATTCAAAATATGCAACTCTTTTATATGTAGCTGCAAACAATTCCATAAAAAGTAATTTAAAAAGCTATCGGAGCCATCCGAAAGAGTGATCGATATCCGCGCGACGTTAGATAAGCTTCAAATAGAGAGCGAATTTGTCGTATAGATTTACATTAAGTTGATGTGAAAAGGGTGAAATGATCCAATTAAAAAAAAAAAAGTTTAGCTAATACAGCCTGGAACCGTTTGACACATTACTTCGGGCCAGGTCTCGTTTTGTTACGCCGTGGGGCGCTTTCAAGCTGGGGAGTCCCTTTTCTAGCGGGAGGGGAGAGGGGAAGAGGAAATGCCAGAAGAGCGATCCCCCAGCTCCAGCGCCTCCGGCTGCTGTGAGTCCCTTTTATATTTCAGGACTGCCCGAGCATGATGTGAAACCTGGTTCCATTTGTCAACCGATTCGAGCATCACCGCAACTATATTATCCGCGGTGAGCTCTCCCGTCTCCCTGTAGAGTTCCTTTTGCAGCCTGACCCATTTCGTACGAATTCTACGTCTAGCACTCGTTGCGTGTAGACGTGTTTTTAATCGCTCCTGTCATTAATTTTAAAAATTAATTAATTTTTCGCAAAAGTCAGTTTCAAACAATTGCAATATTTTTTTACGAGCCAGTCAAAAGCAAATTTTGATTTTATTGGGAAAACCATCACCGTCGAACTATTCGAGCATTTATCGAATACCTGAAATTCATTTCCTGAGGAAATATCAAAAGTGGAAAAACGTTCAAGGGAAGTCCCGGTCTGAGAACATTCCCTCTAGTCTCGCTGCAAAAGCAACGAGATGGAGGAGCCCGATGGCTTCAGCCATCAATCAGAAGGACCATGCCCATCGCCAATGATGACGGGTGAAAAAAAACTTAAAAGAAAATACGAGAATCAAGAACAAAACCCGACAATCCTATCGGTTATCGAGTTCGAACAGCTGATCCAAGAAAAAGAGAAAGCTGAAAAAATCGAAAAAGAAAATGAAGAACTCAAGCTTCGAGTTGAGTCATTAGAAGCACTTGTTGGAACGTTAACGTTCAACAAGGATAAAGATATCAAGAAAGGCCGACAACCACACTCAAAATCTGAAGACAAGAAAACTAAAAAGTCACAGGAAGAAGCAAACCAAGAGGATGTCCTCAGCGCAGGAGGCGCAAACGACAGCAGAAATTATTATGCAGCGCTAGCTGGTCTTGAAGAAACGATGAACATTGAAGAGGATACAGGTAAAACGTCAAAATTAGATAATGATTTCATTGAATATCTTAGAATGAAAAATCGGGAGAAAAAACCAAAAGGTTTGTCTGCTGGTCCGTCTGCTGGTCCGTCCGTTAAGATTGATGATAAAAAAGAAAAAATCCCTTCGTTATCAATGTGTTTGGGCAAACGGGTAAAGATATGGTTCGGCTTTTGGCAGCCGAAAATAAACTAAAAGATTTTCAGATAAAAAGAGTCAATGCCGATAAATTGACAATAAGGACTAAGTCGCTGGTTGATTTCCAGGCAACAAAAAGTGCCTTAAATTCTGGAGATGTTCCGCATTTCACGTTCACCCCGAAAAGCGAAAAGAACCAAACGTTTTTATTGAAGGGTCTGGACTGTGGTGAGGACACAGTCGATCTCCTCCAGGTGCTCCAAGAAGCTGCACCAGAAATACAATTTATTACAGTCAAAAGCTTTGCAACGAGAAGATCGATTGTGGAGCGCAAAAACTTGCCTCACTACTTAGTCCAGATTTCCAGCAAAAGTAGTTCGAGTGCCCTGCAGAAATAACGGTACTTGAACTTCCGCGTGTTGAGGTGGGAACGCCTCCAGAAAAGTGAGGTCAACCAGTGCTACAGGTGTCAAAGATTCGGGCATTCGGCTGCCAATTGCGCCATGAAATATAGGTGTGTCAAATGCAAAGACATTCATGCTCCCGGCGAGTGCAAATTGGCTCAGGCGGAGCCAAAAGAAAAACTATATTGTGTGAACTGCGGTGCCTTTGGTCATCCAGCATCATATCGAAGATGCCCCCGGTATCAAGATGCAAAGATTAAAGTCACTCCGAAACAAAGTCAAGCACACCGCATTGTGATACCTACCAACTTTGTCAAGCCCGGGGTATCATTTGCACTTGCTGCGAGAGGACCAGCAGACAATGTAAATAAAATAAATAATGTAAGTGGCAATAATGAGCTGCTCTTTAAAATTTATCAGCAATTAAATTCCTTATCGGAGCGAATCGATAAACAAGATTCGAAAATTAACATTGTTTTTCAGCGTTTAGGGCTTTCAAATGCCTCAAAATAAGTTGTCATCCAGCCACATTCCCATGGATAGGATTCGTCTCATCTCGATCGACGTCAACTCCATTGTTACTATACATCGGCGTGATTATCTCCTTGAATTCATTGCCAGACAAAAGCCTGACATCGTGCTTCTCACCGAAACCCACCTCAGTTCATGGCACTCTATGAGATTCAAGGATTTTGAGTTCGTAAGAAACGATAGGGTGACAGGTGATTGGGGAGGTGGCACCGGAATATTGGTTCGAAGACCCTATGGTTTCCAAAATATTGAAAAAGTCGAATTCAAAAGCTTTGAATCTCTTGAAGTGTCCGTTTCCAAAATCTCACTGCCAGGTGGGGATAACCTCTTCGTTATCTCTGCCTATGCACCTTGTGGAACTGTTCTCAAGCTCAAGGAGGAGCTCAATTCCTTGTTCGAAATACTCGAATTGAACAGGCTGCATAACTATTATATTCTTGCTGGTGACCTGAACGCCAAGCATACATCATGGCTGAACGCCACCAATAATCCAAGAGGTGTATTCCTGAAATCGTGGATAACAGAGAACCAAATTGAATACAGGTGCAATCTATATGGGTTGGAGCTCCCAACATATCCTAGGACAAATTGGACCTTTGCATTGCTGACGCAAGACTTGAATTAAGCTTTGATAGTCCTCAACGGAAACTGCAGGTGCTTCCTTATGATAGCGGCCATAACGCAATCGTAATGGAAATCAATCATCACAGGGATGATTTCTTCCTCATTCCAGTGCAACATGAAAATCATCGGTTGAATTTCAAAAAAACAGACTGAGAAAAGTTTCAAAATAAGTTTAATCGGGAGTACCAGAAGCAATGTCCCCCTTCTGATGGTGGCAACTCTTGCTCAATGGTTCCTCATGACAGGAATCTAACTAACGATGAAATAGATGTCTATTTGTCGAAGTTAGAGAAACTGACGTTGGAAACGATTGAGAAAGTAGTTCCAAAGATTAAACATCGAAACAATATAGAAGTATATGAAACACCAACCATTGCAAGGTTGAAAAGATTGAAAAGCCTCCTTCTCAGACGCGTCAATAATATTTATCGACGATTTTTGGACGACAACCATCCCTCGTTGTCTATATTGAAATTACATCTGAGGAATGTCCGCAACTTAATCCGGTCATACTTCAGGAGTGAGGTCAGCAATCAATGGGCAGAAAAATTGAGGGGTATTAGCCCACAGGACCCAGACGGCGTGTTCGCGAAAGTGAATAGCATATTCCGCAAGAAGTCTCGAGTGAAGGTATCGAATCTTGAAGTCACTAGTGATGAGATAAATCTTCTCGATAGGGCTGGTATCGAAATTCATAGTACGACTCCGGATAGAAATGGAAACAGGATTATTTGTGAAGGATTGGATAAACTTGCCCTGATTGGAACACATTTTGATTTGGTTCATCTACCAAACCCTGAGAGAGGGAACCAATTTTTTCAGAGGTCGTTGAAGCAAAAGTTTCCGACTTCAAATCAAGCCTGAACGGCCAATCAATTCTTCATTTCAATGAAACATTAACATCTGACCTCATACCGAGCTTGAATCTTATTGATTATTTTTTCAGCTATGAAGACTTGTGTTTCATATTTCGCAAGATAAACAACAAGAAATCATGTGGTACTGATGGTGTTCCAAATGTAGTTCTCCGACATTTGCCTGAGGTTGTTATTAGGAACTATTGCATATTGTTCAACAACATGTTGAGCAATTCATATTTCCCAAATGAGTGGAAAAAGGCTAAGGTATTTCCGATCTTGAAGAAAGGAAAAGAATCTTCATGCCCCAAAAGCTATCGCCCAATTAGCTTGCTGCCTAACATCAGCAAGGTGTTTGAAGTGATACTCAACAGAGCATTATACGCCCACATTGAGGAAAATGAGTTGATGCCGAATTGCCAATTTGGTTTTCGTGCCAGGCATTCGACCACACATGCAATAACGAAAGTAACCTCAGACATCTGTTGGAAACTAAATGATAGACAATGTGTTGGAGCATGTCTCATTGATATGGAGAAAGCCTTTGATACGGTATGGTTAGATGGACTTATTTTTAAACTCCTTCAGGACAAGTTCCCCAGACACCTTGTCGCCATGATGTGTAATATGTTATACGGGAAATCGTTTGTTGTAACTGATGGAAATCTGACAACAATGCGCGAGTTCAAGGTCTTGATTGGTCTACAGCAGGGAACAGTTACTGCGCCTCTGCTCTTCTCAATCTTCATTCGCAAGCTATTGAACGGCTTTGATTTTAACGTCTCGCCAACGCGATCATTGGTATTGTTTGCTGATAATCTGATCATCTATACGGCAGACCGAAAAGCTACAATAGTTCAGAGCAATCTCCAAAAAATGTTCAATGATGGACAGCTGTACACTGACAATTGGCGAATGAAAATCAATGCACAGAAGTGTGAAACAATCTTGTTTCGGACAACGTTGCAGGGGGTCAGTCAAGACCTGAAACGTAATTGGAAAGATTTCTACATCATGGCTGGTGAGGGTAGTCTAGAACGGGTTCCACATAAATCCTGTGTTCGATACCTCGGTGTTTATCTCGATCAGTATCTGTACTATACTGAACATGTGAAAATCATACTCAGTAAGGCACTAAAAGTAGTCATGGCCCTTCGAAAGCTCTTTCATTCCAGATACATTGATCAAATGGTCAAAATTATCTGTTACAAGACACTGGTTAGACCAGTTTTGACATATGGATGTCAGATCTGGTACAACCAGAGCGCTTGTACTATGGAAAAATTAAGAGTTTTCGAAAGGAAATGTCTTTGCGCATGTACTGGTTTATACAGAAAGCCTGAGACGGATTGGAAACATTATATATCGAATAGAAGAATTTATCAAACTGCTGACGTGACTAGAGTCGATATCTTCATATTGAAACTTCTTCGGAATCATATCGCAAGATCTGTGACTGTGAGTGAAAACCCTTGGATTTCACAGCCGTTCCACCCTACAGACGGGTATATAGCGACTTGCCTCGCTACTGGCTTCATTCCTCCAGAAGCGTTCGTGTATTTGGACATGAATCGATATGTTTTTGATTCTGACGGCGTCCCAGTCATATATCACATATATCGACGGGCCACCGATAAGAAGATAAAATATCCTCCTAATTTGAGTTCACGAGACCAACGATTTCAATGGAGATACTCATTTGCTAGATTCGTTGAGGCTGACCGAGTTGAGACGGGGCAATCTAGGTATTGGTGGCTGAATGACAATGTCTAAATTATAATCATTCGAGTTTATTTTCAGTTTTGGTGGTTTTCGTTATTTAGTTTTTGAGTTTCAGCTCATTATTGCTACATTTAGTGTTGTTGTTTATTTTTGTTAAAAATTGATGTAGGTTAGGTTTGTATTATGTTTATTATATCAGGTTAGAGATAAGGTTTGACGCTTAGGTTAAGAACATTGTCATAGATTTTTATAGTATAAGATAAAGTTTTTGATTGCATTTATTAGAATTAAGTTAAAACATATTAGGTGTAGGATCAAAGTTCACTGTAGTGTTAAGATGACAAATAATTTTAGAATAGTGTTGGTTGGTTTTTTCTCCTTTTGCCAATTGAATTGTAAAAATATGTAATAATCTTCATTGATTTGAATTTGCTATAGTTTTTGTTTTTTAATGTGTTTAATGATAACGTACAAATTTAGAGAGCCATTTGGGCCATTAAGTTTTTTTTTTATTGTTATTGTTTGGATTTTGCTTTATATTCTTTTAAAATTTATAACGATTAGTAGTAAATAAAGCGCTTTTGACTTTGACTTTGACCCATTTCGTACACGCAAAAAATATGTTATCGGCATTTTCCTCCTCTCCTGGGCAAAACCGACAATCGAGGGACCGTGACTTACCGATCTTGTGCAGGTAAGACTGAAAAGACCCATGCCCACTCAAAAGCTGGGTCAGATAGCAGTCAGTCGCACCATGCCTTCGATTAAGCCACGGTCTCACATCCGGGATGTGGCGCGCAGTCCACCTACCCTTCGTGCAATTGACCCAATACTGCTGCTAATCGTTGAGCGAGTGCTGTCTCTCCTCGCGGACAACCATCTCCCTCGCATCCTCGTTTCGGTGCAGGTAAATAGCACAGCGCTCTCTAGCAAGGAGGGTGACAGGTATCACGCCTGCAATAACTCTCACCGCCGAGTCAGAGACTGTTGGATACGAAGATGCAATTCTCAGTGCTCCTCTTCTCTGTACCTGTGCCAAACGTTTTCGGTATGCCTCCTTGCTGAGAGCGTCGCCCCATACCTCTGCCCCGCACAGTAGCACTGACCCTACAGCACTCGTCAAGAGGCATCTTCTTGATGGGCTGGGTCCCCCTACGTTCGCCATAAGTCGACTCAGAGCTGATATTCCCGAAGTAGCCTTCTCAGCCGTTGCCCTGATTTGCTCAGAGAAACTCATCTTCGAGTCGATCAGTAGCCCCAGGTACTCCAACGCTGGCTTCGATCTGATTCGTATGTCTCCAATACTAATCATCCTTACTCCAGGGATTCTCTTTTTTTTTTCAAGATGACCACTTCGGTTTTCTTCAGTACTAAACTGAGCCCGCGAGCACTCATCCAGTCCCTCACTCGGCGCATTAGCATACCTAGCCTAAGTTGCGCTTGTTCAACGGTGCGTCCAGCAACCAGAGCCGCAACATCATCCGCATAGCCGACCAAGCGCGACTCATCTGGCATCGCCACTCTCAGTAGCCCGTTGTAAGACACGTTCCACACGTCCGGACCAAGGATAGATCCCTGGGCAACACCCGATGTAATTTTCATCCTTCGTTGGCCCTGTGTCGTGTCGTAGAGCAGGCTTGGGTCCTTTAGGTAGTTCCTCAAAAGCCGCATTAGAGGAACTTATGCCGGTTAACTTTGAATTCTGATACTAAGCGGAGTTTCATCAATCTCATGTTCTCTCTCATGCATCCGCTTTGCTGGACTGGACTCTTCCTCCTCTGGAATTTCATCATTTTCTTCTTCACTTTCACATACCTCGCCACCAAAATCTTCTTCATCGTAGTGCTTCTCATTCAATTTCTCTTGCACTATACGCTGGCGTAGGTTTTAAGCCATCTGAAAAGCATAATAGAATGAAAAAAAAAATTTTTTTAACATATCATATGCTATACTTACGTTATAAAATTACCAAAAATCAATGGTTTTTCAGTAAAAATATTTGCTCCAAAATCACTTTATCGACCACTTACTGCACACTGGGTGTTTCAGACCCGGATTTTTTGAGACGTCTACTTTGAGCAGCTGATGTTTACACACTAACGATTCACGCACTATCCGTACCCACTTCCTTTGAACTTTGTGATCTGAACTAATGGTAGATGGCGATATATACCCGATTTTGTACGATACTATAGGATCTCTGCTAGTTTGAAAATGTTGTTGCGTGTCAGGCACTTCAAGAGTTAGTGAAACTTGAGAGTATTAATGATTGTACTAAGTCTTGTACTAAACAAAAAATTATCAAAATCGGATGAAACATAAAGAAATCGAAAATTTAAAACCTTATATTTCTAGCTGTCATTTTCACTAAAAATTTATTAATTTTTCCCTGTCTAGAGGGAAACTACGGTTTGAATGAGATTTGGCAGATTGACTGATGGGACTCTTAGATAGAAATATTCAAAAAAATCCATCAAAATGACGGTCCCCAAAGGTCAGAAGGTAAACGGAATTCACTATTAGAGTAACAACTGATGTAATGAGTATTTTTCATGGAGACGTTTTTAATGGCTTAACTTGGAGGTAATTATACAACATACCATTTTAAAGGATTGTAAAATATTTTTAACAAAACCCTATCAAAATCCTGATCTGCCTTTTCGTTCCGTCTGTCCATCCGTTCGTTCGTCACAGCAAGTTTTCTCACAAACCACACAAACTAGAGTGATTAAATTTTCTACGTAGGTCAAAAGTGGTACCCTCTCAAACGTTTGCAAGAAAATTGCACCAGGGTAATATCAGCATACTCGTATATGCCAATTTTTTGGCTGTTTTTTTTTAGTAGACTATTAACTTGCAAACGCTGCATTCTCATAAAGTTTATCGCCAAGAATATAATAAACCCCATCATATGATGAACAAAATGTTGACCCCAATTCCGAAATTAGCTTCGAGCCTATGAGAGTTATTACAATAGCAAAGGCAAAAGCCCGTGGCTTCATGAATTTGATCTTTCGCCGTCTCCTGTATGTATTTCTATGATTTAAACTAACTTACAAGACTTAAAACCTTCAAGCTTTATTTGAAGATTCGTTTTATCCACTCTTCCTCTTTTTGCAACATTAACAACAATTTTCACTTTTGCATCCATTTTCCACATGTCTCATTTTCCAAATTACCCGTTTAGAAATACAGGCACTGCATTTTATATGTTAATAATGAGAAATATTTATGAAGCTAAGACAATTAAAGCAGCAGAAAGCAGATACTCAAGAGGAAATAAGAATACCGCCTAAAGTAAAACAGAAGATACAAAACTTGGCAGTCAGTTGTCGAATTTGTTGGAAACTTGTGGAAATGAAGGGATGAATTTGAAGAAAAATCATAGGAAAAGTTTCATCTTGGGTTATTTTGTATTTTTCACAAATGACTTAAATGAGAAAAGTTACTGAATATAAAAATTTATAACGTAAAAAGCCACATTAAATTCCTGCATTCTTGAAAGTTTTTCCTTTGCGTTTTTAAAATTTAAAAGTGAAATATTTGAAAAATTAGAATATGTAAAGGAGTTGAATTCATGTATTAAAAACTTTCTGGTTTAATATCATACTTATTTACATCCTCCGATATTTGCCAGTCTTTCTCATTCAAAGTTAAATTAAGTGAAACAAAACAAATTATATATGCAGAACTAACATTCAGGTAAGTATAGTTAGATTACAGATACAAACAATCATTTCAAACAAAAAGTTTCCATAAATCTGCAAATAATTATTATGTTTATTGCCTCGAAAAAGAATCCAGTTTTAGTTTTTCTAAGACAAGGTACCAAAAAACTGATGAAAACTTTCTCTTCTGTTATATCAAGTGCACTCCATCTTTCCTATGCTGGTCTAATCAGATCCAGTTAAGTCTCAACAATCTGATCAAATTCTCACCGAGAGCTAAATATGCACATTATCGTCCACCTAGCAACTAGATGAGCAAATCCTTTGAGAAATCTTAGAGCAGACATTATTTACCTTAATTACCGGCCATTAATAATTTCTATTAGAACTTGTCTCAGTTGAACAGAAGATATTCCAGGACTATCTCCTAGACTCAGGAGTCATCTTTCTGTCGCTTGCAAATTTTACTTTGCCTGCTTGATTGTAGACGGAAGATAATATCTACGGTTAAGAGAGGGCTGGCCATGGCAGTGAACTAGTTACGAGTAATTAATTTGCTATGACCCGCGCTCAAGTTTTGCTTAATTTGATTAGCTAATTTCAGCCACTTTTCAATATTATTTTAAGACAACGGGATAATGAGACAGATTATCGGGAGACAAACAGAGATTTCAGAAATACAAAATAAATTATATATCTATAGTATGTCGTTTAGCGATTGATACATACTATACGTATTGCCTTGCATAATCACTCGCTTCAAATTATATTACTTGCTAACATTTGTTACAGGCTATTTTAATGGCTTTGCATTTTTTTAAATTACAATCAGTCAATTTAATAAAATTTTAACGTGCAAAGAAATAACAACGGCTAAAATTTCTAAATTAATTCCAATGCTCAGGAAAAATACTCCCGTCATTTTTCCATAAAAGTAACACATATGAAATTGTTTCTGAAAAATTGATTATTGTATAACAGGTGACCAAGTGATTTGTTCTTTTAAAATGTGACCGTTCTACATGCTTTGAAATTCTGTGGACACCTTAAGAAATTTCATAATATGTGGTTTTATTTCCTTGCCACGGCTATAATTTTAGCAGACGGAAGAAGTGGTTTTGAAAATTATGGCACGTGTGTGGCATTTATTATTGACTAGGGAATGGAACTTTGACATGAAATCATGTGCAAGAAAAGCATAAAAGATGGTTTTACGTTGCGATCAGTGTGATAGAATTTAATAAAGCATTTTTAACAGGAAGTCCATTTTCGCGTTTACCATGTAAAACGTGTTGTAGAAAAATGCAAGTATGGTCGATGTGCATATCTTTTAATATTCAATGTATTGGAAGTTCTTTTCGTAATTGCTAATAAAAATTCAGGTGAACTTTATTCACACCAGCGCAAATCATCTGTCTTGATGTAATGAATAAACATTTATAAATATGTAAAAATGATTAAAATCTGATATGCCCTCGGAGAGAGAAATAAAATTAGACGCTGTGTTATCCTCCAGTTACCCTCCGCATGGGAGTTCCTTCGGCTAAGGACCTCGGACCCGGCTTGCCGTCGAAGACGGTCGTAAGTGGCGCCACTCGCTTATCCCCTGGTCCTAAAAAGCCGCCAAGCGAGAACGCGGCCGCCGAACACCCCTCACACAACTCGGACTAACGCTCTTTAAGCTCTTCCCTAACAGGGGAAGATTATAATCACCGGGTGATCAGTTGCACACTTGCCGGGCTCAGATTTTCTGGCGTAACTCACCCCGAGCAAAAGAAACTAAATAAGGAACACTTTCGCTACAGAAATTCCTGAAAAAACCGCAAGGAAATTTACCTTCGAACACACCCGGGCCAGGTGTACAATTAAAATGCGCGGCAAACTTGCTCTTCCTCCAACACGCACACAAAAACTTCCACTATTTTACTAATTGATTGCAAAATGCAAATGAAGTTCCAAAAAAATATTCCACTATTTCACTAACTACCATATATTTAATTGCGAAATGCAAATAAAGTTCTAAAAATATAATGCATTTAAAAGTTCAAATTTCACTTACTCTACCTAAGCGAGGGCCCCCCGAAGTACTCTGCGTTGCAATTTTCTGCCAGCGCGCTTATTATTGCCTGATGTCGCCAATCTCCCTTAGTTGGATCGCTGATAAAATTTTTCTCCACTGTTGAAATTTTCCTTCGTCGCAGTTCCTTTCCTCGATTGATTTTTCCCAAGTTCCAGAGCGCTTTCCTCGCTTAGTCCTCGTTGTCGTCTCGAACCCGCCAGGAAAGAGAAAGAGCCGTTCTTTCTTATTGGATTTTTCATCAGCTCGGTTTCAACCGGCGAGCCGTTAACTTTTTCCCTGGGCGATTCGATGTTCAATTCTGATCCCCCAACTGGGGTGCATCGTGCAATTGAAATCTAAATTCCCCTTTTTAGTACACTCGTCCATCAGGTGTAGAATGTCAAAGTGACTGACACTCTGTCAATTTCGTGTTTGTTTATATTGTGCCAAATGTTTGAATTTGGAAAAAACATTAACAATCGTGGTCGCGCCTTTTTCCCTATGTGTTTGAATTCGTCGGTGATGTGTCGTTGAAACCATAACGCGGTAGTGTGAAAGTGAATGTCGTGACGCGGTAACATAGAGCAGAATGCCATAACGATTGGAAATCTCTGGCGGTTGTACTTTCGGTAGGTATAAAAGACTCTTAGATGCTACTCGTTTGTGTAAACGTTCTTTTCCTGTTTTCTAGGCTTTTCCGGAAAGTGTACCAGCAACTAATTCAACCCGTTGGGAAATAAGGAGTGATTGAGTTTATTCAACTCCTTGCGCCGGCCGCAATGGAGTGGTATTTGGCGTTTGATTCCAACGTTCGTGTCATTTCTTCCTCACAGTAAGTATTCTCAAACATTGATTATGATTTTTGCGAATATTTTCGTTGATATGCAAATTTGAACGAAAAATTGCTATTTCTCCAAGAAGTGCATTTACGGGTCTACCATTAAAAGTTGGAGATTTGTTCTGATATCGTGCGCAGGGCCAGTAGATTCAGGCTCAGTAGAAAGTTGCGAGATCGCCAGCATCAAGAACTTGTATGAAGTGAAAAATGGTTTTTTTCAAAGCGATGACGATCCATATCAGGCAATCGTCCAGTTTTATTCAAGACCGTACAAAATCCCACATCGGCTTTTGATGACGACACAGTATGTATTGACTTCAATGTGGAGCTGATAGAAGATCATTGTGCATTTGATCCAGTAGTTTGTTGTGGGTTCAGTTGACTCAGCCCAATCTCTGATGCCTCATAAAAGAGTTCATTGCATACTTTCGTTTGTTGCGATAAAATTGTAAAAGTGGTGCCATTCTTGTCCTATCGCTCAGCGATTTATTCGTTCCTTGGTAATGTTTGCGATCAGTTGTGCGTGATGGTAACCGGATTTTCTTTTCTTTTGTTTTTGCCTATTGCATTTACATTTTTATTTTAATCTTTCAACATTTCGGTTTTGCCTATTTTTACTTTACATTTTTATTTCAATCTTTTAACAGATCGTTTTTTTAGGGGTTTTTTAAAATAATTTTACAAAACCCTTCTAAAATCGCGTCCTGTCTGTCCGTCTGTCTGTCTGTCCGTCCGTCCGTCCGTCCGTGTGTCACAGCAGTTTTCCTCGGAAACTACTTAAGCTAGAAGCATCAAATTTTGTATGTAGGTGTAAAGTGGTGATCTCTTCAAAGTTCAACTACAAAAAAATTTTATAAGGTATTTAAGGGGGGTCTCCTCATGTAGGGGAGTGACCCCCCGAAAAAAATTTCATTGAAGGTAGCCGATATGGGTATTAAATGAAAGGTCTTGCTGAGGACTTTTCAAAACAGGTCTTTATTTGGCAAAGTTTGCTTCGAGGGGCGCACAGGGAGGGGAAATACACGAAAAATTTGTGTCCCCCCTCGCGATTGGACACCTGTGATCCAAAAAATCTGAAAAAAATCAGGAATGTAGGCATTGATAAGTACAACAACAACAAATTGTAGTGAATAATGGGTTTTCAAAAAGTCCGTGAAGGACTGCAGCGATGTTCTGCTGCCTCGGCAGAGGAAGGTGTTGATTCCTGCCGAGAATGCCCTCGTCCGGAGACGCGTGAATGCGCTGGCCGGCTAGCATTGCGGTGTCGTGGGGCGGGTTCGTTTCCCCGGCACGAGGACTCACTACAAAACATTTCGCATTCACGAATTGCTTGCAGGGATCAAAGAAGACGACCGAAGTCGCAACATTGTAGATAACCTCCACGAAGGAGACATACTTGTTACTAGAACAAGAGAAACCTGAGAAGAAAGGCGAACTTGGGGTAACCTCGTCTTTACCCAAATACCTTCAGGGCCCACAAATGAAAGAGGGGCAACCGGGTGGTGGTGGAGCCCCTTCATGCCCACCCAACCGGAATAAATCCAATGTTAAATCGTTGAAGTGGCCAGGTATTCCTCTTCTGAGTGGAAAACTCATACAACTTGAATTATATGAACTTTCCCATCAGAAGGGGAGTACCCCGGTGACCAATTTATGTCATAGAATTATACAATTGAATTGCATAACTCTATGCCATAAAAAGGCACTTGGCTTGGGCCACTCAACCCATAATGTCACCTGAAACAGAAAAATTATTAAGTACCCGGTGGCTGATTCATATTTTGGGGTGGAAGCCTGCCACTGTACCGGGTCCTATACCCGATTGGAAAAGACCGGAAGGGAAAAGACCGATTTTACGTTTAACAATTCATTTTATTTGAATTAAATTTCGATTCAAAAGAAAAGAGCATGACAATATCCATTGAAAATTAATTACAGGCAAAAGTAGGCAAATGGAATTTTCCCGGTTTTGAAATGGTTTGCTCAGTTTTAATTTGATTTCTCATCAATAATTTTGGACTTGATAATATTTAGTAATCCATACAATCTAGTAGCCTTAGCAGCATGCTTCTGTTTCTTTTCCTTCTCTTTTGTTGTTTATATTAATGTGAATCAAAATATGAAAATAATATTATATTAACAAAACGTCGGAAAACTTTTAACATACTTGTTTCATTTCAATGATTTTTATAGTTATGTGTGGAGTAAATTGTATTTTTATGAATAATAAATTACCACTATGCATGTTAGTTCAAATTAACCGAGTATAATTTCTGTATCAAACTCAAAAAAATTCAATGTTGAACCGTCCATAAATTGAAGGTTGTTCAATGAAAACCAAAAAAAACCAAAATTGAATGTTGATGTCAGATATATGGTGGAATTCGAAAAATGGTTCGAAGCATATTTTAAATAAAATGCCAACTGCGGAACATTTCACAATCGTATCTATTGATTGTTTTACAAGCGCACAAATTTAAAATACCCTTCCGAATCAAGTGGGCAAGCTGCTCTATTAAAGAAATTTTTATTTCCTTGGATTTAATGCTCTGTTGATAATTTCAACAAACATAACCAGTCTGGGTTCAGTATCAAAAAAAATACAACCAAAATCCAATGTTTCAGAATGATGCGCGATTTGATTTGGATTTAATTATACTAATACGTTCAATCGCGTTGAATTCGAAGCTGAATACATACAAACGATAGTTTGCATACACATGATGAGAGTGTTAATAGCTTATAGGTTGTGAAGTGATTTTGACAGTTATATTAAGCATGTCAATTACTGTAGATTCCAAAAGTGAAACAGAATCAAAAGAAATATGCAGAGATGGTTGGAGCCAAAAGAAAACAGACTTGCTTTGATGGCTTCATAGTTGGGAAAGAATAAAGATCAATCAACCAACAAAACTCTTCAATAGATTCAAAATCAAAAGGAATCTGTGTAACATAAAACACTCAAGAAAAGTCTGATGACTTGAAATGTAATTGAGTAAACTTCTATTGTTTCTCTGTATACCAATGCAATAGTGTTTTAATGTATTGTTCGTGACGTGTTGCGATATTCAAAAAATCTGAATATGCCGAATTAAAGCAATTTTCCCATTTGCATTTATACAAGAATTATTTTTTTTTTTTTTTCAAATATAAATATTAATAAATATATAATTTTATAAATAATTAAAAGATATTTAGTTCACAATGAATCGGTAGATAATAAAAATTTAAATTAAAATGGTACTTACAATACCTTTCCCTCGACGACGAGCGCTCGCTGACTAATTGGAGGTACTTGTGTATAAAATCCTATAAAAATTCGGCTATCAAAGTGTAAATACATGCAAACTTCTTTGAATATCACAACCGTATTGTCTTCGAACGTGTTAATGCTCGCTGCTACTTATTCTACTGCTTCCTATTTCATCGATAAATTGCTTTGACGTTTAGGCGCGGAGAAATTCATGAGTAGTTTAGTTCCTCTAGACACATGCACGAATGGTTTAAAATTACTTTCACACTTCACCGTGTTCCGTATAAGACAACGCACAATTTATGTTTGCTAGCATTAAAATATACTTTAAAAAAAAATATTCGAAATAATTCCACTCGAGTGAAATATTCTAAACTGAAAGATAAACTACAGTATCCGAAAATCTGTAATTCGGTACCTTCTCATCTTTCATAACCTTTCACAACTTGACAATCAGTCGGGTATCGTCCAATCCAGCTCGCCGCTCTTCACAAATTGAATAGAAGTCGTGGTTCCTTCAATATCGCATAGAATTGCTGTCGCTGCAATTGTTTGCGGCACATCACTAGAAGTGTGTACTTCTCTAATCTTAACTAGCACTGTATAAAAACAATACTCAGGTTAATGTATTTTTTGAAAATTATGTTCAACTTACATCCACCACGAATAATTTTCATTGGCTCTGTGATGTAGGAGTCCAGCTAGATGATAAGGTTTGTCCAGCAGAGGGTTCCTTCTCACTCACAACACCCAATGCATCCACACTCCATCATAACCTACTCCAAGGCGAACGACCTTTCCTATGACGCGAATAATTTCTATTAATATTAGAATTTTTAGATCGGCCGTACGTGGCCCCCACTGAATACCTGTTTTCCGCTGCATTAATTTTTGCCATTATTCACTGTTATTTTTCCATGTACTCTGCGCAGTAAAAGTACAAGTTCTATAAAACAAACGAATGCTTCGCGAGACGGAAAAAGAAATGATATCACTGACGCACGAGCGGGTCAAATACACTAATCGTTGTAAGATTTTGGTTTACAGAGGTGAAAATTTTCCGGCCGCTAGTTTGAACGCTTTAAACAAAATCTTTTCCGACAGCCATTACTAGCTCCACCCGTAGAGCAATCGATTGCACGTCTTTTTTTTTTATCGGTTTGCCATTTATGCGATTAATTTACTGCAAAACTGAAAGAACTTTCAATTGGTACGAAGAATGACGATAACACTTTTTCAGTCACAATTTCTTAAAAATCGACCGTGCGGCTGATGCAAGCAGATTTTGTTCCCGTCGGAGGTTGCGAACGAAGTGCGCGTCTCGTTGACATGAGTTGTGAAATTCACTAATTCACTAACTGCTTGATGCGCTCCTTGCGGTGAGCAGGTGGACGCCACAATGTGGAAATAGAATTGCCATCTATGTGTGAACCCGCGGTGGTGATAATGCACACTCGTTTCGGTTGTTTCTTTTTAAAATTCCAAATCGTCTTTTTGTAGATTCGATTAAGTTTTCAATTGAAAGCAATTTATGTTTATAATTATTAGGCGTAATTAAGGAGGAAATAAATCGAAAGAAAAAAGACAGGCACGCGTTAATTACCGACAAACGAAATAATTTTTAATTACTATTATGGTTGGAATGGGTGGAATTTGACAAATTTTGTGGGGTTTAAATGATACAATGATTTTATGGGTCATATAATTTAAGGGGTTAACCGTTTCGTTCTAAGCATTTGCATGCCGCGTTACACCGCAATTAGTTAAATTATATTCAATAGATATTGAAATAAAATCACTACACAGTAGAAATATTAAACCGTTTTAGAATTTTGTTTCCCGGGTGTTAAGTACAAAAGAAATTTTTCACTTATTTTTCATGCGCAAAAAAAAACGAGTGTTGCGATGGGGAAGGTGACTGAATCGACTGAATCCTTATTAAATTGCGTTCGTGCTGTGTGCCTGTGTCAGCGCTGCTTTTAGAGCCATAGTTCTTAGATTACTACAAAATACGTGAGAAGTCGCAATTCACTCAACTTTGTTAGTAATAGTATGATTTATCGATTTTACGTTTTCTTGAATAAAATCTTAACAGTACCCTTAAATTCAATGAAATTCAATACACAGATGTATATATATAGGATTAATTAACCCTGCAAGTTTCATAAAGATTGAATCATATTTAGCGAAGTTATAGTGGTTTGAATTTTCCTGTATTACTATGGAACAATATGCCCTGCATGTATTAGTATGGCAACATATGGCTATGGAACAACATGCGCTTTTTACCGACTCAGACACTACAGTTTTGCTAGGATTTGCATAAAAATTTCAGGAATGATAGGTGTCATGAATACCTTTGAGAATCAGTTCAGCTAGTGGTATCAGTAATCGTAAAACAAAATAGTGGCTGTTTTAAATGCGAAGATTGAATAATTTTGAGTTATTTTTTCCCAACTTCAACGTTTAAGGTGCATGCTTTGAACACTTGATTCAATTTAATGAATGACTGAAGATGAGTACCTACAATTAATACTCATAAGTGAAGCAAGTCAAGGAGGCGGGAGGGAGCTACTAGCAAAAGGGCTTTGTAACAACTCTAGGATTCGAAAAAATTGGCTATTAATCGATGGTAACAGTACAGGAGAGTGGTCCCTGAAAAAAAATTCATCAAACGTAGCCGACATGAGTATGAAATGAAAGTTTTCATGGGAGCTTTTCAAAACAGTTCTTAAACTGTCAGTTTTTGCTTCAGTGGGGGCACAGGGGGGAAATACATGGAAAATGTGTTTCCTCCCTTGTGAATGGACATCTGAAATAATTATCAAGGGAGATATTTATGAGTATAACAATAACAAAAACCTCAGAAGTCTAAATTCATTCAACTTTGTTCATGATAGTATGATCTTCGAATTTCACAGTTTTTCCAATGAAATCGTCATTGACATGCTTCTTGACTTTATTCAATCTGGTGACTGCATTTTGAAAATTGAATATAAAACCCTTCTGACATGAGCAAAGGTCTGTTTACCCAACTTGTTTTGTCTACATTTTTCTTTTACTTCACATTTATATTCTAATCTTTCAATATTTTTATTCTTTTATTTTAACATTTCGTTTTTCCCTATTTTACGTTACATTTTTACTTTAATCTTTTCACATTTCGTTTTTTTGCCTATTTTTCTTTTACTTTACATTTTTATTTTAATCTTTTGACATTTTTATTTTATTATTTTAACATTTCTATTTTTAATATTAACCTTGGCTCGGGTGGTGTTTCAACAACCGCTGAGAAAAGAAAAAAAAACAGCAAGGTGCAAATCGTTCCCGTGACTATATATATATATATATATATATATATATATATATATATATATATATATATATATATATATATATATATATATATATATCGATTAATTCGTTTTTACTTACGTATTTGAATATTTCAGCATTTTTAGATAGCGCTATCTTTGTGATACTATTTATTGATAGTTCTAGTATTAGTTTCTCCAAAAACTGACCTAAGTCTAAGGATGGATTATCACTATACTCACGATTATTATATTTTTTTCTTTTATTGTCATTGTACTAGGCAAACTTGTATTATTTTCATTTTTATTGAGCTCAAATTATAGTATTGGAAAATTTCTTATGTCAGAAATTGAAGTACCTTCCCACATATGTTATGAGTTGATGAGGTTCGATGTTGGAGGTAGTTGTTACCGTGGGTTTGTTGGTTTTTTTGTTTTGGTGCGTTTTATAACGTTTATTGTTTTAGGTATTATTTCTTTTAAATCATTCGAATTTATTTTTAATGCGCGATAGAGCATCTGCATTTGTGTTTATTTTACCTTGTTTATATATAATGTCAAAATCATAGTCCATAAGATCTAGGCGAATTCTAGTTAGTTTAGGGGAGGGATTGCGATTTACAAATAAGGA